>CM062808.1:702944333-703365565 GCA_031772625.1 Pinus tabuliformis | reverse complement strand
TGATTTATTCTATTCTTACTACATATGTTTACTGCTTAGTAAATAAATCACACACTGATTTAAGACAATGAATTAACTATTTATCAAAGTTTAGTATATATACACTGGTTTCATTCTTTATAGGTGCGGACATACACTGGTTGGTTTCAGTAAAATAACGTATGCAGTTTGAAAAGGAAAATCATTATAGTGAAAGTTTAAATACTGATTCACCTCCCCCCCCCCCTCAGTATTTTTCCCAACAATTGGTATCAGAGCAGGTCCTTTAGAAGAAGCTTGATCGCTTGAAGGAAGATCTCTCAAGATGAGTAGTCATGAAGGAATGGGATCTATCAAACCACCAATCTTCAATGGAGATAACTTAACATTTTGGAAGACAAGAACCATAGCCTATCTTCAGTCACTTGGAGCTAATGTACGGGCAATTGTGGAAGGAATATAGCAATATCCAACAACAGTGTCCACGGATCCAGCATAAAATAAAGCATATGAAAACAATTCCAAAGTTGTCAATGCATTATTGGGAATTCTATCAGAATCAGAATTCGTCAAAGTCATGCAGCTCAAAGCATCCAAAGAAATATGGGACAAAATCATTTAGAGCTACGAAGGAGACTCCCAGGTAAAAAATGCTAAGCTCCAAAATCTTAGACTTGAATATGAAACTCTCAATATGCATAGTGATGAAAGTATTTCTAGTTACTTTTTACGAGTAGATGAAAACAATGAATTGTATGAATAATCTAGGTGAAGAAATAAAGGAGGCTACTATAGTAGATAAAATTTTAAGATCTCTATCTTCTAAATTTGAGTCAAAAGTATGTGCCATTGAAGAAAAGCTGGATCTATAATCTGTTACTGTGTTCAACTTCATGGAATTTTAACTACCTTTGAAATGAGGAAATGAGGTCCATCAGAAATCAGAGAAGCCCCTTTCAAAGCCTCTGCAAAGGGAAAAGAAAAGGAAGATCTCAAGGAATCAGGATATATATCAGAAGAAGACGAGGTAAAATTTGTGAAGAAACTTCAACTGGGTACCAAAAGATTCAAAGGTAAGCTTCCCTTCAAATGTTTTGCTTATGGTAGAGTTGGTCATTATGCTGCCAAATGTCCTCATAAAGATAACCATGACAAAGGAAAGAATTTTGCAAAAGGTAATAGGAAACAATTTGTTAATAGAAGAAGTTATTATACTCATGAAGATAGTGATGGCTTATCTAATAGTGATGAAGGTGAATTTGAAAAAGATATTAAGCTACTCATGGCTTATGAAAATGATGAGTTTATGGATGCCTTAGAAGAATAATATTTTCTTGAAGACATCACTCATCTTAAAATCTGTTTGGAAGAAAAGAATATGGTCATAGACACTTTGACACATAAACTCACTGAAAGGGAAAAGCACAATGAGAAATTAGAATCTGAAGTAGTGGGTCTAAGAAAAGAACTTGAGAAGACAAAATCTTTGAATCTTAGATTTGCTAAAGGATTAGAAACATTAGATGAAATCATCAAATTTCAACGTTCTCCTCTTATAAAGACTGGTCTTGGATACACTGGAGAAACATCCCAACCAAAAAAGCCTTCAACCATCACCATAAGCTATCTTGATGCAACAAAACTAGTGAACAATTTGTCAATCCTCAGCAAAAGCCTAAAAGTGCTCCCCAGGTAAATCACGCTCATTTTACTCCAAAGATGAACATGAATAGAAGCACAAACCAAAAGGCGAACAATACCAAAATATTTTATAACCACAGAAACTTATTCTTTAATGGATAATGTTTTTCATGCCATAACTTTGGTCATAAGGTTGCTCAATGTGTTGCTTACAAAACTATCATGACTAGCAAAGCAAAAAAACAAAGGAGCGTGACCGGAATCAAGAAGAGCTCTTATAACAAATTTTCTCCTCTTGAAGATGAAATTGAATGTTCATTGTGCAATAAGTTTGGTCAAGCAGAATTTGAATGCAGGAGAAAATTTCGTCCAACATATCAAAAGGTGCAAACATTATCCAACTCCAAGGTATGGAAAAAGAAGGAACTACAGTCAGAAAGACGTGGCATAGCTCTGTTTGCTGAAGGACAAGAAAATTAGTGGTACATTGACAGCGGATGCTCAAAACACATGATAGGTGATAAAGATAAACTCATTTCATACAATGCTTTAGAAAAGGAAAAGAATGTCTCTTTTGGAAATGAAATACCAGCTGCCATTAAAGGTGAAGGTTTTGTTTATCTAAAAGAAAAGGTTAAAGATGGAAATGTTATGTATGTTGATGGTTTAAAGCATAACTTGTTAAGTGTTAGTCAAATGTGTGATCAAGGAAATGAAGTTGTGTTTTCATCAAAAGAATGTGTGGCTCGTGAGATTGACACAGGAAAGACCATAATCAAAGGTACAATAACTCCAATAAATCTATATATACTAAAATAAGGTCAAGAAAATGTTATCTAAGCAAAATAGAAGGGAATTGGTTATGGCACAGAAGATTGGGGCATCATATTGTTATACATGGTATGTACTTTTTATTTTTATGTCTTTGAATCATAACAGATTGATATGACAACTTTATTTGTCATGGGTCCTTCATACTATTGGTGTGAATTGGCCTCTAACACTACAAATGGAGCTAATGAGTCATAGAATACTTAGTTTATCTTGTGGATGATGTTTTCATACTAAGCCATATCTTGTCTTATTGCTTAAATTTCTATGTAGTCCATTGTTACATAGGAGTTAGATTCACAAAGGAATACACCCCTTATAACATGAAAAGATTCTAAAAGCTGGTACACTCCAAAGTGGAAGGATGTCGTTTAGGTCCTAGAGGTCTTCCTCCCAAAATTATTTGACAATGATGAGACCAAGTGCTTCATAAGCACAAATGGAACCCCGAATAAATCCCAAGAGATATTGTGGTCCACTGATAGAATTTACCAATCAAGGGGCCTAGGTAGCCCCAATTGGGGAAGATGAGGTTGGACCCAAGAATAAGATCTAAGACTGGGAAAAAGATGAGGGACAAAGGTTCAAACAGGGTGACTTATATACTAAATTTCTTGCAATGCATACTCTATCCAACCAAGCCTAGAATAATAAACCAATGTTGCTTGCCTCTGTGAACCTCATTTGAATGGGATAATTAGTTTTCTATACTAAATTCCTTTTCATAATATGTTAAAAGTGCTTAAGGATTCATGAGGTTAATTTCAAGTTTAAACATGAGTTTTTGAGTGTTCTTATGTAAATTTCATGTACAAATTAACATAAACAAATGATTGAACAACAACATATAACATAAATGAACATCACCAAAATAGTATCACAATAGCACATGATGAAGGATTTCACCCCACTTGGGCTACATCTCCTTGGTCTAGCTTCCAATGGCTTGGCCCTCTCTATTATTCTCAAAGTGTGAATACATCAGTTTACAATGCTCAGATAGCTTTGAAACTTGTTCCAATGGCTCCAGAATGCCTAAAAATTCCTGTCTAGCCTCTTTATGCTCCTGATTTGGTAAAAAACTAAAGAAGTTATGGCTTCCCCAAGTCTTTCTACTAATCGCACTGCAAATTCCCCAAAACTTGGCACCATCCTACAAATTTGCCCCAAATTGTGCTAACAGAGCTCCGATTTCACCGATTTTCGGGTGAAATTGTGGGGCACGTTAAATGGCCTATAAGGCTTTAATTTCAAAATTTATGGTCATGTGGGGGGCCATGCACTCGAGGCTAATGCCAATGGCTCACCCTAGTCGACTGGCCCCCCCACTCCATTCGCTGGTGGTCACATTGGGATGGTGCATCCAAGGGATGGCCCCTCCTTGGAATGCACAATACATTAACATTAAATACATGCCGCCACCATACGCTATTAAGAACTATTGGTGTGGCGCGTTGGTAAAAGGCTTCGTTTTGATGCTTGGAGTTTGCGAGTTCGACCCCCGCTGCTACTTCCCGGACCTTAAACAAACTTTTGGTGGCCCCGGGCTGCCACGTGGCGGCCTTTGGATGGGCCATGTGTCAGCCTGTGGTTGGTCACCTTCCAACCAATAGAATTCATACAAAACTGAACAAATCACATCATGCCACTTGGCACCACATGATTCACTGAAGGCCCATTGACAAGTCAACCTTACCACCTTAGCGTACATAGTCAACGCCACGCCAACAATATGAATTGCTAACTTGGCTGTCACATTTTGCAAAAATTCCCCTGTTTAGGAAAATGAAAAGAGTATGACACTAGGAGCATACGGTGTTCGCTTCACGTGAAACGAGTTGTACCAGATTTAGGATGACGAGAACTACATGGTCATTTAGGTTCCACACCGATCTAACAACTTTTAATTTTGAGCTATTTTTCGAGCACCCGATCATTTCTTCCCACTAGAAGCCTTTTGGACCCCAAAAGATCACTTTTAGTTGTCTAGTAGGTGAGGGTACATTTTCCTCACATTTCCAATCTCAATCCATTTAGCTTTTGAATGTTTTTTTCCTTTGAGCCCCACTCAAAGTTAGTCCACAGTCCCTTGTTTTGAAGACCTTGTCCTTTTGTCAAGAATGGTGTCTTGTTGTATTTCATCAAGGTATTTAGGAGAAAAATCCTTAATGGAAGGAATTTGGATATTTTCTCCTTGATCTTCAATCAAAGGAGGCTCATACAACCTTAAGTTCTCAACATTAACAACAACATAAATTTGCATATATGAAGGCAAATCCAACCTGAAGGGATTGTCATACAATCTTTTACAGAATTCTGAATGGACCATATCCAATTGGTTTCAATTTTTTACCTTCTCCTTGGAGCCACTCTTTACTAATTTGAAGCCAAGCTTCATCACCGACTTGGAACTGGTGATCTACCTAATGCTTGTCATGCCTTGTTTTGTAATTGCTTTTTCTCTTTTCAAGCTGATCTTATATTGTTTGATGTACCATTTAGAGTCATTCAATGAACTCCTTGGCTTTGTCCATGTTATCATTAATAAAAACATCCTTCTTACCAAGATGATACAACACATTATGATGCAAATGGTAAACAAATTTCTTTACTTGATTCCTTTGACTCAAGCTTGAATGTACATCTTGAAAGTATGTATTTTGCTAATCATAAATTTCATGCAAAACAAAATGATGCTTGAGGAAAGTAGTTACACAAATAATATGCATAGAAATCATATCAACAAAATTATCACTTATACCTTTCTTATTCCTCTTGACCAAGTGGGATAGTAGAATAAAACCCATCCAATGAAAGTGCATTTGTCGTTGCAACTTAATCACTGCACCAATGAAAATTTTTGAATGAAATGAAATGGGCTTACCATGTTGCATAAGGACTGCGCCCATGGCATAATCACACACATCAACCTGAAACTCAAATGACTTTTTCAAGTCTAGAAGGGCAAGTATAAGGGTTGAACTAATATTTAGTCTCAAAGCATCAAATGCCTCTTGTTGTTTGCCTCCCCACTGGAAGACCTTTTGCACAACTACCAATGAATGCAAATGAGCTACAATAGAAGAAAAATTAACAAAATTTTTCCTCCAACATTGGGCTGCTCCCAAAAAACCTCTTATCCAGATGACTATCTTGAGCGTTGACCAATCCATAATGGTATCAATATTGGAGAGGTCTAACTTCAACTCACCTTCTCCAATATTATGGACGAAGTACATCAAATAAGTTTTATCGAACTCATACTTTGACATCTTTAATAACAAATGTTCTTGACTTACAACATGAAGTAATGTTCTCTCGTACATGACATGTTCATAATGAAATTTTCTGAAAATGAAAATGTCATCTAAGTAGATTATCATGTCTAGAAATGGCTTCAATACGTCTTTCTTCATATGCACGAAAGTAGAAGGAGCATGGCAAAGACCAAAAATCATAACAAGCCATACAAACAAACCTTGCTTGGTTTTGAGTGTCATCTTCCATATGTCTTCTTCAACAACTCTACTTTGATGATAGCCACTCCTTGAGTCCCATTCAATGAAAGGTTTTCCATTCTTCTTGGGCACCAAAAAAATAAGTGCACCACATGGTGAAGGAGATGGTTGGATGATCCTTTTGTTCAATAATTCTTGGATTTTATTTGTTATTTCTGCACTTTCCCTTCTTGACATCTAGTGCATGGCAATGTTAGGAAGAAGACACTTTTGCTGCAATGATATTTCATGTTGGGTTCTCCTCTTGGGAGGAAATCCATTTGATTTTTGAAACACCTCATCATCATGGTTAACTACATCAACCAAACTAGTTTTACAACCATCAAATTTTTCATAATCACATCAATATTGGGTTTGATCATAAGAAGCACTAAATTCTTGATTGAATTCACTGGTCTTTTCATTTTCCTTACATTAACTAATGAAAGATTTAGTTTCTTGTGATGAGCTCTCACAATATAATCCACACCATATTTGAAAAAGTGGTACTTGTTTTCATGGTGATAGAATATTGCGTTTCTATCATAGAGGTAAGGACTATGCAAAACAACTCCTGAAATATTAAGTGGTACAACATCTAATTCAGCTTCGTCAATGAAGTTTGCTGTGATTGCAAACCGAAGAATACATTTTATTGTAACCTGTAAGTTTGTATCCTTGCATATCCAATCCAATGGATATGGCTTGGAATATAAAATGGTTTCAAGATTAAGTTTCTTAACTAAGTCTTTAGATATCAAGTTGGCTTGAGACCCAGTATCAAATAGTGTGTTGATTTTTATATGTTTTGAGGTTACCCTCACATGAAATAATTCAATCCTTTTTTCTTCATTTAGAGTACTAGTGTGACAATTTGATATACTAGTGCTAGCAATGGCTTCTTTTCCTTTTATACCCATGTCTATAATTTTAGTTTCATCACCTGAATCGGATCCCAAATCCTCTTGAATGATTGCAACTATCTTTTCTTTTCCTTTGTTGTTGAGTTTCTTAGGACTCATTTCAGGATGAAGCTCCCAACAATGAGTTTCATCATGACCCTCTTTGGAACAATGTTTGCATGTTAATTTATCTCCTTCCTTCTTAATGGATGCATTTTTCTTTCCTTTTCTTTTGAAACCCTTTTCTTTTCCTTTGCCCTTAAATGGATTTTTACTACCCTCTTCTGGAGTGTTTTTTCCTCTTGTCTCAAGATGAGTGGCTTGCACACACACCTCATCTAGATTATTGGGATTAAACATAAGGATATTATGCCTAAGATAGCTGTGTAAACCCCCTATATACTTCAACAACGTGTCTTGTGATTGAAAATCTACACCTAACATTAGAGACCTTTTTCTAAATTCTTGGGTGTAATCTTACACATTTTGACCTTTAGGTTTTCTAAAGTTCTACCAATTCATGATGGCTTTCTACATATATGGTAGAGGGTAGAATTGTCTTTTAATCGCAACAATGAAATCAGACCAAGAAATTGAGATCTTACCGTGTTTTTTTATCTCTTCTTGTGTCTTTGATTCCCACTATACTAGTGTTGCACCCTCAATCCTCAAGGAAGCTAGATGAATCTTTATGTCATCATCTTGAAGGTTCTGAATCCTGCAATAGATCTCCAACTGACGAACTCAAATTTAACATCAAGTTTTAACAGGGGTGTTTTTCTAGTTCCTTTTGAGGTATGTTGATGACTATGAGTAAGGGTTGTATTAGTGGAAGAGGGTGAATATGCATGTGAAGATGAAGATGATAGTGGAGAGGGTGGAGGTTTACCTCCATTTCCATTAGCTCCTCCTCCTGAAGAACCTTATCCTTTTGGAGGCTTGGAGATTTCACCCCGCAGTCTGGTATTCCTCTCTTCATAGAGGACTTTTACCATCTCTGTCATGTCAAAGAAGGCCTTCCTAATACCTTATCATCCTCTGTCATATTTGTAGGCTCTCCTTAATGTGACATGTTCACTGAAGCCTCAAATGCAACTTGGGGAAGAACTGGTGGTGGAGGTTGTGGCAACCTTGCACTCCTTTTCCTTGACCCAACTTCAAGACTTTCAACCAGCTTCCCTTCTGCTTTCTTGAGCTTCAAACTTGTAAGCATGACATTCACTTGCAAACATTTAAATCCTTCTTGCACAAAGAAAACCAAGAGCTTTGATACCAAACTTGATCTGAATGGATAATTAGTTTTTTTACTAAACTCCTTTTTAGAATATGTTAAAAGTTCTTAAGGATTCATGAGGTTAATTACAAGTTTAAACATGAGTTTTTGAGTGTTTTTATGTAAATTTCATGTAAAAATTAACATAAACAAATCACTGAACAACAACATATAATAGACATGAACATCACCAAAACAATATCACAATAGCACATGATGAAGGAGTTCACCCCGCCTATGCTACGTCTCCTTGGTCCATCTTCTAATGGCTCGGCCCTCCCTATTATGCTCAAAAGTGTGAATACATCAGTTTACAATGCTCAGATAGCTCTGAAACCTATTTCAATGGCTCTAGAATGCCTAAAAATGCCTGTCTATCCTGTTTCTGCTCCTGATTTGGTAAAAAACTGAAGAATTTATGGCTTCCCTAAGTATTTTTGCTAATCGCACTGTAAATTTCCCAAAACCTTGCACTATCCTACAAATTCGCCCCAAATTGTGCTAACGGAGCGTCGATTTCTAGGCGAAATTTTCAGGCGCATTAAATGGACTATAAGGCTTTAATTCCAAAATTTATGGTCATGTGGGGGGCCATGTGCCTCGGGCTAAGGCCAATGTTTGCCCTTGCCAGTTCCCCCCCCCCCCCCTGCTCCATTCGTTGGTGGTCACATTTGGGTGGCACGTCCAAGGGCTGGCCCCTCCCCAAAATGTGCAATACATCAACGTTAAATATAGGCCGCCATCATAGCCTATTAAGAACTATTGCTCTAGTGCATTGGTAAAAGGCTTGGTCTTAATGCTTGGAGGTCGTGGGTTCGACCCCTGATACTACTGCCCAGACCTTAAAAATACTTTTGATTGCCCTTGGGCTGTCACGTGGCAACCTCTAGGTGGGCCCCATGTCAGCCTGTGGTTGGACACCTTCCAACCAATAGAATTCCTCCAAATTTGAACCAATCACATCGCGCCACTTGGAACCACACGATTTTCTGAAGGCTTGTTGACCAGTAAACCCTGCCACCTCAGCATACACAGTTAGTGCCACATTAGCAATACAGATTGCTGACTGAGCTATCACATTTTGCAAAAAATTGTCTATTTAGGAAAATGAACAGAACATGATTCTGGGCGCATACAATGTCTGTTTCACGCGAAATGAGTTGTGCTAGATTCATGATGATGAGAATTACATAGTCGTTTACATTCTACACCAATCCAAAAACTTTGAATTTTGAGCTATTTTTTGAGCACCTGATTAGAACCATAATTCCAATCCCACCCACATCCCATCACTTCCTTATTGAGAAATAATTTTCAAAAGTGGTGTGGAGTGTGAGATGTGAGGAGGATGAGGTGGTCTTATCAACCTGGTCCACACTTGATCATCATAAATTATCCTACTACAATCCATTCGTTAATTCAATTCCATGCATTATGCTAAGTGGATGCAATGATCAAGGAATTTGTTGGTCATAATCCTTTTGATTAATCCTAATGCAAGCATTTTTGTTGATGTTTCTTGGTTAGCTAATTGGTTAGCTTCTTGGTTTTAATCCCTTTGAATATGGAAGAAAGAGAACAATTCCAATGATTCTTTCACCTATTTTATTCTTTCCAACACTAAATCTAGTTGGTGGTCTAGCAATAAGAGATTGAATAGGAGGGACCTGACAATTAAGGAGAAGCCTCCATGTGATGCAGGAAAGTGTTCCTTCTATGGACAGAGGCAACCACTCTAGCCCTAGAGTGGGTCTAGTCACAACAAGGAGAAAACAACAATTAATTCCCTTAAATAGTCATCGTTGGAGGCCTACCTCAAACCGGTGGTTGATGAAGTTCCGTTGCGCTGTTCCAGCTTCCATTTCCTTCTCCTTAATAAGTGATCAACTTGAAACACCACAAAGGAACAACAATGATATATTTACTCACAAAGTCAAGAAGTCATGAGCTATCAAGTAAATTACATATGAGACATTCAGAGGGTCCAACCAGTGTCCAACCAGTGTGTTTCTTGAAGCATTCACTCTCAAAGATGGGTCTCCCAAATAGCAATATATCTCTCTCTCTCATTCACAAGATTTAACATAAGGTTAAGGGCACTTCACACATTCTTGCAAACTATAAAGCAATTCCACACTTGTCACACTCACACCAAAACTATCTACCAAACTCAAAAGTAGCAGCAGTACTGTATAACCAAAAGAACTAGTAGATGATAGCAATGGTGAGTGATTTTATAGGAGGAGTCTCCATGAAATGAGGGAGAGGGAGATTATCCTGAGGGAAAGTAGCACAAAAGATGGAACTACCATGCCAGAGGGGGAAGGGCAACCAAAACTGACCCAACAACTAGGTCCAGAGACATCCAGAAGGTCGATTGTTGGAACGAATTCGCCCAATCTGGATCATCACTGGTCGTTAACTAATCTCTAGCATCAACATCTCTAGGAAGCAATGTATGCAGACTGATCATCGCTAAATATAGCTAATAGCCTCGCGCTGGGGCATGAAATCCGATCGTTGCTAGAAACAGGTGTACTCCTGCGACGGGGTCGCGACAGGACTGTTTATGATAGGGGTCCGTCGCATATATTAAATGTATTATCGTGGCGAGGCAGAAAACTTAGGAAAAGAGGGCCAATTGGCAACATAAGAGAGCATTTTTTTAATATGAGCATGTTTTACTGGACACATGACACAGTATAAGGACTGGGGTGAAGGCACTGACAAATTACTGTGTAACAGATGCCCCCTAAAGTATGAAGCCCGAGAGAGTGGGAGGGGTGAAATTCTTTATGAAACTGTCTAAAATGGAGGCACAAATACAGCTGATATCTCTGAGAGTGAAATACATGAAGTCGGGGCATGGATGCAGCCATCCAAAAGACATATGACCATGATAATGATAAAGGTATGGTCGCAGCCATCCATCAAAGAGTCATGTATGTGATCATGAACCAATCCACGCAACCCGAAAATGTGTGATCTTAGTCCAGGGTCTTGAAACCCAACCGATCATAGTACAAATTCTAACATGTGAACATATGTGTTGAGGTCGAGCATGATAGAAAGTCGCTTGATTACTGGTCAATGATGAAAACCGTTAACAAGCGTGAGAGAAACCACCAATAATGCCAATGGCTCTCAAGGTACTATCTAGTACAATCCACGAAGTGTGAAGAATGAGTTGAAGTCGAACACTCATGGAATCACCTAATCAACGACCAATGATGAAAGTCTATCGTTAGGCGCGAAGAACTTGCCATTGAGGCATGCAAGCTCCAAGGTACCAAAGGGGATCTCTAGATCAGTCTCCTGGATAATGAGCTAGCATCGACAAGAGACAATTCGTTGTATGAGGGCCATAATGTTTCCCCCATCAATGACACGAGATGAGGAATAAGTGGTAGATGGTGAAGCAGAGTATCAGAGGAGGAGGTAGGGATGTGAACTGCAGAAGGATTATACTCTTGAACATGTCGGCAACACGACTCCAGAGGGTGGCAGCATTCAGGTACCAAGGGATCAGAGGCTTGATGGAGACAGCATGGATCAGACGGAATGAGGCTAAATGGAAACCCAAAACCCCGGAAGGAAAAATGACGATGTATGGATATCCAAGCCCGATAAGAAGCAGAAGTGTCAATGTTCAAGAGTGACTTGCTACCGCAGGTAACCAATGACAACTTCCAAATTTTCTCCCACCATTGCTGGCAAGTACCCCAATTATTTTTGAAAACAAGCTTGAAGGGGATAGCATATGCTTGTAATATAAGTTCGACCTTCAGTTGAATCCAACCTAGTAATAGTTTAACAAACCCTAGGGAGGAGAAGCTTGAGTCTCGCCATGGTGATGAGTCCGATGTCGTCAGGGTTTAACGAGTCCGATGTCGTCAGGGTTTAACGAGTCCGACATAGGTAAAACTCAGAGTCTTTTTCATGTTTAGAGAGTTTGAAAAAGACATAGAAAAGAAAACTCCAGGGGGGTCTTTTTTCGTAGATTTGTGTCCCTCGAGCTCGAAAAAGTATAAAATAATACTCGAGAGAACCACTTGACCATTACGATCAAGGATTACTTTTCGTCATGAGTAACCTTGATCCGAAAGAGTAGAAAAGTGATTGAAGACACGTTGTTTCGTAACCAATAGCGAACCCGAAACGACAAAAGTTTGGCAATCTTTTCATGTTTATACAGTTAGAAAAGAGCTCAAAGCGGACCACCTCTTATTTCGTTTAACGAGTCAAAAGGAATAACTCGGCAATCTTTTTGTCTTGTGAGTTAGAAAAGAGCTTAAAGAGGACTTTGCAGAAAATATGGACCGAGTGTATACAAAGTATGACATAATCCTGCCACCTGTAGTTCTGCAAAAAACATGTCAAACATAAGACCCATTCGACGTAAATAGATTATATATGTGGAAATATGGTTAAAAACCCAAAAAACCTTAATTAAAAATGCGATATAAATAAAAAATCCCACACCCTAAAGTGTAATTTCTAATTTTTTCAAAAAGACACTATAAAAGGGGTGTGGTAATTTCTATTTTTTACCATTTACATTGTGCATTTTAACCTTTGGCATTTTGGAGCACCAACCTAAGCGAACTTCCCAAGTCGATTTCAGCATCATTTGTCCACGGTTCTGCATGAAGCTTTCTCCAAGTAAGTACATTATTCCTTGCGCTGCATTTGAGTGGGTTTTTTATGCAATTTGGTATTAGGTAGGTGGTTTTAGGCAGATTTTCAAATTTGAGTCCGCCTCTCGGTCGTCGCGGAAAAGCCGCTCGGGTTAGCGACAACCGAGCTTTGTGATATGCACCACCTCCATGATCATCATGATATATAGATGTATTCTCGCAACGATCATGGGAAAAATGAACTATTGAGCTTGAGCCGTTGCCGCTGTTTGGAAAATAGTTGCGACGGCACCGTGAAGTTGAAATTTTTATAATTTATGGATTTAAACTTATGAAAAAGAGTTCTAATTCATTTTTCTTTCAATGCAAGGCAACATGGCATTTGTATGGCAAGAATGAACTCACGATATCAACGATGAAGAGGCATTCAATGATGCTGGGTGCCAAAATGCTTTACGTGCTTGTGGATTACTAAAATTATTTCTCACTCTACATCTTCGGGCCCAACCTGACTTGTTAGAGTTGCTAATTCGTGCTTGGAACCCAACGGATGGAAAGTTCGTTATCCGGGGCAAATAAATTGAGTTCGATGCCACGTATGTATATTTCCTGACAGGATTGTCCCGTTGCGGTGAGAGGTCAATTCTAGAGGGCCGACGAACCGACGGCAAATCACTGGACATGTTGATAGCGCGGGTGTGCCCAGGGGCACGTAAATCAAATTCTAGCAGGAAATTGGCGATTCCAATGGTAGAAGACCTGGTTCTTTGCTCGGTTCTATTTATGGTGACGAGGGTAGCGGGCTCCCAAGCCCAACACGAGGCAACAAAGACCCACCTTCAGTTGGTTCTTGATTACCTTAACCCAACCATGTACAATTGGGCTGAGGCCGTGACCATTAACATGAAGAAGCAGCTCACCAAATGTCGTCGCGGGGAGGCGAAGCAGTTTGGTTACGGGTCTAT
This sequence comes from Pinus tabuliformis, assembly GCA_031772625.1. Classification (NCBI taxonomy): domain Eukaryota; kingdom Viridiplantae; phylum Streptophyta; class Pinopsida; order Pinales; family Pinaceae; genus Pinus; species Pinus tabuliformis. The sequence goes on along the minus strand of CM062808.1, from coordinate 703,351,840 downwards.
TTTGATCCTGCTCATGCTAGAGCGAGTGCCATCACTTCAGTTATAGGACATGGACTTAGACAGACCTAGACCGTGGGAGACTCGGATCACTCGCTGGGCGCATGTCATGCCACAAGGGGGTGGCGGACGACTAGTGTCATGGGGGACACTATTCCGAGAGTGGCTGGATCGCCAGACGATCTTCGTCGAGGACTGGCCATATGCAGGTATGGATTTTCGTGGAGACCCCGACATGTAGCTGCCTGCTGGCGAGCAGTGGGACGATGGAGGTAAAACACTTGATCACACTATTTTTGTCTTTTGTCTTTTATGATGTTTTTTGGATTTTTTCATGCATATGTCTTAATGATGTATCTTATGTTACTTGCAGATGTGGGACTAGAGAGGCCTGTGGGACTAGCTCCAGAGGCACGAAGGGATCCACAAGGCATCAGAGAGCTGGCCTTGGTTCCCCCAACTAGCAGTTCAGTGGAGACAGTGGCCCATAATCTTGAGGGCCTGACAGAGGGGATCCCAGATTACAGGGGGATCGAAGAGGTCCCCATAGAGTATCATATACATACAATAGGGGTGATACCTAGGGTGCATAGACTCTTGAGACGCGTTGCATGAGTAGTGGTGTGCTACAGAGAGCATAACCCACCGCAGTAGATGCCTAGGTTTTATTTTCTGCTGATTTTTTGAGAGACATGTGTCTCGGATGTATGGAGAGCACAGACTCTATTTTGACATATACACTTATTTTTTGAGCGCCTTGGTGCACCACACGATATATATATATATATATATATATATATATATATACATATTTCTATGGTTCATTATTGTGTTTTGAATGCTTCTATATACTGTTTTGATTACATGTTGCGTAAATTCCAATTTAATACATGATTCGCTAATGCATTAGTTAATGTGTTTAATCTTCTTGGAATGTGTTGATATGTAATAAAATCATTTTTTTTTTCCAACAATTCAACACGTAAATACAACCTTAAAATGCGATGATCTTTGACAGAATAACGCTCGTTAAGATGGTGGACAACAAGTTGAGAATCCATATTCACAACCAATGCATGAATATCGAGGTTGATCCTAGCGATGTCGGCGCTAAAGCTTAGTTAACGACCAGCGACAATCCAGATTGGGTGAATTCGTTCCAACAGTCGGCCTTCTGGATGTCTCTGGACCTGGTTGTTGGGTCAGTTTGGGTCGCCCTTCCCCCTCTGGCATGGTAGTTTCGTCTTTTGTGCTGCTTTCCCTGAGGATAAGCTCCCTCTCCCTCATTTCATCGAGACTCCTCCTGTAAAATCACTCACCATTGCTATCATCTGCTAGTTATTTTGGTTGTACAGTGCTGCTGCTGCTTTTGAGTTTGGTAGATAGTTTTGGTGTAAGTGTGACAAGTGTGGGATTGCTTTATAGTTCGCAAGGTGTGAAGTGCGCTTAACCTTCTGTTAAAGCTTGTGAATGAGAGAGAGAGATATATTGCTATTTGGGAGACCCATCTTTGAGAGTGAATGCTTGAAGAAACACACTGGTTGGACCCTCTGAGAAGGCTTGCGACGTCAAGACTTGGTTGTAAGATTTGCTTTTGATTTATTATTAATACAATCAATGATGATTTCCTATGTCTCGTATGTAATTTACTTGATAGCTCATGACTTCTTGACTTTGTGAGTAAATATATCATTGTTGTTTCTCGGTTACGTGCTCTGTTGTTTCTTTGTGGTGTTTCAGGTTGATCACTTATTAAGGAGAAGGAAACAGAAGCTGGAACAACGCAACAGAACTTCATCAACCACCGGTTTGAGGTAGGCCTCCAATGATGGCTATTTAAGGGAATTAATTGTTGTTTTGTCCTTGCTATGACTAGACCCACTCTAGGGCTAGAGGGGTTGCCTCTTTCTGCAGAGGGAACACTTTCCTGCATCACAAGTTGGCGACTCCACATAGGCTCGAATTTGCTTGCCCCCAGCTTATCATTTTCTTGATCATAGAGCAGGACTAAGTCTCCTTCAATGAAAGAACAAGGGTTGGCCGCCTAATGGAAGTGAATTTTCACTCTCTTCTTCTGCGCTTCAATGGCTAAAGCGGCTAGTTGACGGGTCTCGTCTAACCGATCTAGGTAAAGAAGACGTTCTTCTACCGGAGTAGTGTTGGGAAGTAATTCGACGGCTAATTTAAGAGAAGGGATCTCACACTCAATCGGAAGGGTAGCCTCCAGACCGTAAACTAATTGGAACGGGGTGAACCTGGTGGCATCCTTCACTGAAGTTCGGTAGGCCCATAAGGCGGAAAAAAACATCAAATTACAGTTAGACTTGTGCATTCCGATGGTGTGTTGAAGCATCATGACCAAAAATTTGTTTACAGCTTCCACTTGGCCATTAGCCTGGGGATAATACGGTGTTGAGCTATCATGCCGCAAGCCCATATGGGTTGTTAACTCAGTCATCATATGATTACGGAAATGTTTGTTGTGATCAGTGATGATAGCTTCAGGGACTCCGAATCGTGAAATGACATGATTGAATAAAAATTGCGTCGCTGTCTGACCGTCATTGGATAGTGTAGGCATCGCCTTGGCCCATTTCGTGAAATAATAAATGGCAGTGATGATATATCCATGCCCCCCGGCTGAGTGAGGGTTACAGGTCATATAATCAATGCCCCATTTAGCAAAAGGGTCGACGGTAATGACAGGTTGCAAAGGAGCAAGAGGCGTGCGCATCTTCCGTTGGTAGATTTGGCACTCATGATAAGAGTAGATGGCAAGAATGCAATCCTTAAAAATAGAAGGAAAAAAATAACTAGCACGGAGGATCTTCTGAGTAGTAGCATACCCAGACATATGACCACCACAGGCACCAGAGTGGCAGTCATTTAGAACTCGTTCCGCTTACTTGAACGTCAAACATCGGTGGAGAACAGAGTCGGCGCCGAGATGGTACAGGGTGTCCCCAATAATGCGATAAGGTTGAGAATGATGGAGAATCCATCGCCGAGCATCCTTGGATAAATCTGGATGAAAAGAGGACGTCTGAAGATAGAGAATAGTGTCCCCGTACCAAGGATCGAGAGTACTAATCAAGAACAGTGATTCATCCAGAATATGGTCCTCTAATCGATAACAGATGGTAGGGAGCAAAGAAACTCAGTAAAGACGAGGGACTTCTTAGACATGGCTGTAGTGAACTCCAAGTCGAACTCTTGAAGGATGACAATCCACTTTGAGTATTTTCCCCCTAGTAACTGACGTGACAAGATATACGTCATTGGGTTGCAATCAGAAATCCCCGTCATGGTGCGCAATAATATATAGTGGCGGAAACGTTGGATGGTGCAAACAGAGGCCAATGAAAACTTCTCGACGTAGGCATATCGAGTTTCCATATCAAGTAAATTGCGTCTAAGATAGTAAATGACATGCTCAGTACCATCATCATCGTCTTGGACTAGAACCATGCCAATGGTGGTATCAGCTGCGGCTAAATAAAGAGTGTAGTCATGGTGATAATCAGGCGGACATAACAACGGAGCAGAAACAAGGAGGGCCTTGAGGTGCTTGAATGACTCTTGTGCAGCGGTATCCCAAAGAAAATGGATGTCCCGTTTTAATAACCGCGTATAGCCTTTGGGCACTTCAGCATGGTTCAGAATGAATCATCGTAAAAAATTTTCTTTACCCTGAAAACTCTACAATTGCTGCACAGAAGAAGGGGGAGGGAGATTCAGGATGGCTTTGACTTTAAGGGGATCCGGCCGGATACCCTCCCGGGAGATGATGAACCTGATAAGTCTGCCGGATTCCACACAGAAGACACACTTATGCGGATTAAGACGGATACGATAGTGTCAATAGCAGAGAAAAATTTCGCGAAGGTGGGTTGGATGGTCTTGGCGTTTAGCTGAATAAGCTAAAAGGTCATCCAAGTAAGGTTGCACAATGTGTCGAATATCATGAAATGTGTAAGAAATTGCACGTTGGAAGGTAGCACTGGAATTTTTTAAATCAAAGGGGAGCTTTTTATAAGTGAAAGTGCCCCTCGGACATATAAAGGTAGTCTTTTGTTGATCCGCAGGCGAGACATTAATATGGTTATAACCAGAAAAGCTGTCCATGAATGAATATATCTCACTCCCGACACACTCATCAATGAGCTGGTCAATGAAAGGTGTAGGGTAGTTTTCTTTGGGATAGGCACAATTAATGTCGCGATAATCAACACATACCCTAACAGTGCCATGTTTTTTAGTCACAAGGACAATATTAGAAACCAATCTATGAGCGGGATAGGGTAAATGAAGCCAGCCTTAAGAAGCTTTTCAACTTCTGCTTTAATAGCTGCAGCCTTTCGGGGGTGCATGGGGTGTAGACGCTGTCAGACAGGTTTGGCACCCAGATATGTAGGTATTTAATGCACCACAATACTAGGATCGATGCCCGACACCTTTTCGTAAGACCAAGCGAGCACATCACAAAATTCGCAAAATATCAGTATAAAGCTGAATCTCCTCCGGAGTACAAGTTACTCCAACATGAATGTGCTCGACAATCCCTGGTTTAACAGAGATGTCGATTGGTTGAGTTTGTGTAATGTTCCCCATATTCCCTTTAGAAGATACTTGATGAATTTGGATGGGTGTTTGAAGGGGTTGGGAGGGGAGACAAGGAGCAAACCGCTTGAGACAAGTAAGCATTTCCCGATGGGTAGGGAGAAACGAGGAACGATGGTGATGATCAGACCAAGGGGGTTCCTCAAAAGACATAGTCTCAATAATCGCTTCATCAGAAGGAAAAATTTCCTTTAATGGGTCTGAAGAAGTGCCATCTCCAAGCCAAGGGGATTGAATGTACAAGTCGAGAGCTCTGCTCGAAGGAGCAAGTTCAAGGGGTGGAGCCGATACGGAAACAATTTCGACATAGTTGAGCTCGGTGGGACTCAACAACATCTCATCGCCCCAGGATTCTATCTGATCAACAAGAGGAAGAACCCAAGGATTAGAGCGAACAGAAATCATATTAACGAGAGTGATGTTGGGAGGTGGGAGTGAAAAAACACCCATAAGGGCATGATATTTAAAGATTCCAGCTCCCACACTCTCACATGGAACTGAGGTATGATCCATGAAAGGCACGTTGCCATTAGAGGAGGAAAAGGCGAAAAAAGACAACTGGTCTACTGTAACAATTTTCCCTTGATGGGGAAAACAAATAATACAAAATGGAGATGAAGCCACGGCTTGCATGGCATATGTCCAGCTTCGTCCTAAAAGGAGGTTGTAAGTTAAATTGGAATAAACAACTTCGACCTCCACTTCGACTCTCTTCCCCTCCAGAGTAACAAGCAAGTGCTGGAGGATACGATAAGGATGAGATTCTCTCCCATCAAAAGCTTCCAAGGTCGTGGGAGACTGGCTCAGAGTCAGAGAACCGATAGCCTTCCAACAAGCAACAAACATAATGCATGTAGAAGCGCCTTCATCAATGACCATGCGGTGAATAGTTTTAGAATTGATGATAACTTGGATAAGGAAGGAAATTTGGTGAGGCAGTCTTAGTACATGACTGTCTAGGTCAAAAGTGATCAAATCTGAGTCGGTCGGGTTAATGCCACTGATGTCTGATAGCAATGACTTCCTCTGTGAGGGGCAGCTCTGGAGGACCTCTAATGCGGACATAGCTGACGAAGCCTAGGCTTAGTCCTCAACGATGCTATAGTGCTGAGCAGCACAAGCATTAGGGTTGTAAGAAGTCTTCCAGAGTACCATTTTAGGAGGAGGTCGGATGACCGCCTCAATGCTAGGTCGCTCGATATGGAGGGGACTAGAACTGGACAGAGGAGCACTAAAGGGGACCTCAGTTTCCTTCCTGGCAGGCGAAGGATACTCCTTCGACTGAGTAGTAACGTGGACATGAATCGTCCTAGCCATAAATACCTGAGAACCAAAAGGAGAGGAGGATTGAGATGGATCAACCACCATTTGAGTTTACTGTGAGGGAAAAGGCTCTTTGAGCATGACAGGAGTCCCAGAGGCACCTTTTAACAAACGACTAACTTCAGATTGCCTAGGGCAGTCTTTAGTATAGTGATCCTTGTCACAAATAAGGCAAGGATACTTAGGATTTCCTTTAGCACCTTCCTTGGGTGGAGGTTTATGGGAATATTTCTTCGGTTGATTGGCCTTATTCTTTCCTTTTCCCTTCTTCTTTCCTTTTGAAGCTTTGTCCACCATGGTGGATTGAACGACGTTAACCTCGAAAGTGTTACCAGAATTGGATATGGCTTGAGAAGCATTTTCATTCGAAGCATTCAACTTTTGCTTCCCAAGGTTCGGGGAAGATTTCTTAGAGGATGTATTGACAGAACCGATGACACCGTCAACAGATGGTGTTGACGGGGCTTTAGAAGTTCCGGGCCTCGGAGCATCAGGAAAATAATCATATAGGGTACCAGAATGGGAGTAAACCAAGTCAAGGTATTGACCACACGCGATAGATTGCTCTTCAGTTACACATGCCCCCATAGCAATGTCGAGGGCTATCGGACTGAAAAATGAGGTTGTAAATCCGTCAGTCAGAAGTTGATCGGGAATCCATAACTTAATCAAATGGCGACGTCTCCTCCATTCATGGATATGATCGCAGATATGCGTGGCCATGTTCTATTTTAAGGATGTTAGGAGATGTGTGTGTGTTTCATATCGGATCGACAACTGAAAATGAGTTAAAAATGCCATAGCCAACGAGTTAAAGTCCTGAAAATATCCGTGAGCTAGCTCAATATACCATTTAGCAGCAGAGCAAGTGAGGGTCCGTTGAAAAAGGCAGAGCTGGATGGAATCATCAAGCCATGAGTTTGATGAACACCATAGATGATAAGTCATGACATGAGCTTGGGGATCTTCTCCAGCTTTACCATCAAATTTGGGACAATCACCTGGAATTTTAGTTGGAATCGGTGGCCAGTACAGATTATGAAGAATGGGATAATTTTTTAGTTTGGACACATCTAATAATTCCAACGTTGCTAAAAAGGGTAATTGAGGGTTAAAGGACATCTGAGGCTGCAGGTAGGAAGTAGCACCAGAGTTCCACCCAGTTGCTTGTTGCCCCCATTGATTTTGTCTGGATGGATTTGGCCCATAAGGGTTTTGTCCGTAGGGATTTTTTCCATAGGGATTATAACTGTGTTGGACGGTTGACCCTGGATTTGACCCCGAACATTCCACTAATTACCAACTTGGCTTGCAGGAGCAACATATGGTTGCTAGAAATTATGATAAGGATTAACTTGCAGCTGTTGATAATTTTGGTATAGGGAAAATTGGGTTTGCCCTTGGGATTGCTGAAAACCATAAGGCAGCTGGGCTCCAAATTGAGCTTGGGGACCAGACTGCGTTTGATAAGAAGATTAGGTTTGGGATCCAACCTGAATTTGGAGACCGGATTGGGTCTGGAGCCCAGACTGGGGCTGAAAACCGGGTGGAGCTTGAGAAGCAACGAGCGTTTGAGTGCCCGGTTGAGCAGGCCCAGACAGATGTCCTTGGGAAAACGGAGGTTGAGCCATCTGGCTAGAAGGTTGGCCCGGTTGAGGTTGAGGTTGGCCCATCTGCCCAGAAGTTTGAACTTGCTGAGTATTGGGTTGACCTTGCGCAACCGAAGGTTGTCCAGACTGACCAAATGGGTGAGTAGGCTGAACACTTGGCTAGCCTTGTTGAATTTGAGGCTAACCAACTTGTTTAGAAGGGTGGCCTTGTTGGGTAACAGGTTGGCCTTGTTGAATGTAAGGTTGTCCTGGGTTACTATAAGGTTGCCCAAAGTATGTGAAAGAAGACCCACTGAAGGCCGAAGGTTGTCCCTGAATGGGTTGTCCTTGCGGGTCGACAGTTTTCCATGAATAAGGTTTCCCATAGTACGGTTGTCCGTAAGACTGTTGTCCGTAAGATGGTTGATCTTGATAGAGTGGTCCTTGAAAATTTGAAGATTGTGCTTGGCCACCATGATAAGCCGTGGTACCCCAAGCGACAGATAGTGGAACTGAGACCTCAACCATAGGTTGAGATGCTATGGGTCCAGGGTGGTAAATATGGGCTCCTCGAGAATCATAGTAATTAAACAGATTTTGTGGATCCGGATTCTGAAGAGCTTGGAGATATTGATCATATGCCCCCTTGCTGGAATGGAACCAGAAGAAGGTGGGGCACTAAGGCTAGGGTCAACAACCCCAGATATGGATGCTGAGGGGCCACTATTTGAAGGACCTATCGAAGGTCCGACAACAGTGGTCACAACTGAAGATGTAGTGATGAAACTAACAACGAGGGCTAAGGAAGCCACACAAATGGTTGGAATAGTCAGGATAGATGTGATAGTTGCATTGTGAATCTGAGGAGTGAAAGATCCCGACGTCGGAGTGACAGTACGAGACCACATGGAACTTGTAAGGGGAGACCTAGAACCTATGATATCAGCTAGAGCATTATATCGTAGAGGCAGTGTGATACCAAGAGAGGTGACACAGAAGGGTGAAGTTTTCGTAGGTATAGGAATTTCACCACTTGCCATAAAGGACTCTTCACTCGTGACGGGGTTCATCTCATCCATGTCAGAATAAGACATTGGGGCTGAGACAATTGGAGGAGTAAGGGGAAAGTCTTCTTCGGAAGGCTCCCAAATGGGGTTCTAATGAATATCGTAAGACTCATCTTCCGGAGCGCGAGAGTTAAGTGGTTGGATACTCGGAATAACAGGAAGAGTATCACTAGCAACCGGTACCTCATGAGCAACAGAAGAAGGGGATCCCTGGTCGCTTCGAATGGGAGACGAGATCAATGATTTCGCCAAGATGACTTAACTCAAAAGCCCTAGGGATAACTAATCGAGTAAGGAGAAATAACCCTATGCAAACTAAAATCAACAAGATCTAATAGGGTAAGTGTGAACGTGGCCGAATAAATTTTAAGACATAAGAACAAAACTTGACCTTTTCATCTTTAAAGAGTCCAGAAAAGGATGAAAAGATGACTCTAGTCGCCTTTGAATATTTAATGAGGCTGAAAGGACAAGTGCTCCGATGGACCTTTTCTTTTAATGAGTCTGAAAAGGAACGAAAGTGACTGCTCTGGAGAAACTAAGCAAAAGGTTTACTAAACATCCCGTAAAATTGCATATACACCTTGGCGATCATATGAAAACCAAGGACTTTCCGTACGACAGTCAATCTTCTTGAATGCTGTGTTCATTGCATTACGGTTTGCAAGGCGGCAGACACGACTTCCTAGGGATATAGGATGATAACCTAGTGGGGTCTTGTTATCAGGAAATCTAGTGTCTATGCAGAGCTGCTAGTCCCACTAAGACAGGTAGCTATCTTAGAAACAAATAGATTAAAGTCACTTGTTTTTCCTTTACGAGAGAGAGATGGGAAAGAAGCAGAGAGTACCAACCTCAATCTTCCACTTGGCTCCTTGCTTGTTTCCTTCCCCTTTGACAAAATCTCACCACTGATTCCTTACTTGTCCAACTTCAAAGAGCACTTGTAGATTCACAGTAGCATAATACCATCAAAGCATAGAGATCTTTCACTGTAAACAATATAGGATCAGATATATATTGGCCATACAAATGCATATAACAAACATAATATCCAGAGATACACAAGAATATGGAGGAAAACTCAAATAGCTTTATTGGAAAAAGTCATAGAAGAGAGGATTACAATGACTTGGTCTGACCCAGCGCCATCCTCCCAACATGAAAGCCCTCTTCACCTCACACAAAGCAAGATCACCCAACAATGTCTTCAAAGAGAAACCAACAACACCTCTTTGCAAATTACCAAATTCTAACCCCCGGATCTCTTGGATGAGGGATCCATTTATAGATATTTGTAGGGGGTGAGTCAGCTTATGGGATTTTGATTAGTGTCATCTCTCTGATAGTTCCTGGTTCCACATGGAGATTTTAGATCTCTTACTCATCCCTGGATGAACTTAGAGTGGTAAGTGTCAAATGAGCAGTTTCTAGAAGATTCTTTGGGTTTCCACCTAGTAAACTGCTTGTGCCATTTGTCTGCTCTCGCTCATCGCACCCTATGAAAGGGCTTTCCAGTATGCATCACAATTTTTGCATGTGGTAGGTGAGATGCATCGCACCTTTAGCATTGGGTAGTGTGTATGGTCCTGCTTTGACCAGTTCTAAGTAGATTTTCATGGAAAACTTTTGGGAGGTGATGTAATCAGCTGACCTTGCTCCTTTAGGGTATGAAACAACACTTTTAGGGACTTAGAAGCCCTCGGTTTATGGACATATGTGATTGGGGTTGCAGTGCCCAAATATGTATATAATAGTTGCCCCCTAAAGCATGAGGTCGTAAATCCTTTGATGTCGGGTGAAATACTATATAGTGAGGATCCGAGGTTTTTTGCACTGGAAGGTGACTTGTAATAAGATACAATACAATACCTTATCTTCATAATATTTTCATGATCTGGCTAAGGCGGGCATTTCTCAGCTTGATAAATTCATTTTCATGTACATAGGACAGAAAATCATCTGTGTGCAGACTGATGATTCCAGTAGAGCCATCATCCCTTAGTTTGGATGATTATCTGTGTAGCAATGATGTACATTCGATGTCTTTATTTTCCTAATTATATCGCAGCCCGGATGGATGAAACTAGATCCGGGGTATTCAAAACTCGTTCAATCTTCGCCTGAAAGTACAATTCAATCCATGTGAAAATATGTTTTGATGTCGAACATGGAAAGACATCGCCTGATTACCAGCCAATGATGTAAGCTGTTAAGAGACGCGCGAGGAATCGTCGATAATGATGATGACCCTCAAGGTACTGCAGTACAATTCACGTTGTGTGAATACATGAGTTGATGTCGAACACCATGCAAAATCTTTCGGTCGAAGGCCATTAGTGTAAACCTGTCGCCGAAAGTGAGAAACTTGCCATTGAGGCATGCAAGCTTCAAAGTACTGGAAGGGTTGTCCCTAGGTCGGCTTCTTGGATAATGAGCTAATGTCAACAAGAAGTGACCCATCATAGGAGGGCATTAATGGATCCCACATCTACGACATGGAACGGAGAAAATGATTTTGTAGAGGTGAAAACAATATAATGATACAAGGTTCAGGGTGGCAGTCATGAAAGAATGAAGCATGGAGGTATTGTAGCAGATGAGACACAAGCTGGGTAGGTGAATTCTATGAGCGACTTCTCATGAACATATCGGTGACACTGAAATGGATTGGTAGCATTAACCACAAAAGTGGATGGTACGGTGGACCAATGGCGATATGACTGGTGAACGGAATAACCCAACCCGAATCAATCATGGTGATGGAGTGAAAGTGTCATGTTCAAGAGCGACCTGCTACCAATAAAGTTTCTTCAAGTTTTCTTCCCAATTTTCCCTAGTCATTTCTGACCAGTACTTCTTTATTTTTGTCAATCTTGAGGAGGATAACATGTGCTTGTTCTATAATTTTCCCTTCGGGCAAGCCATCACTATGTTTTAATGAGCCTAGCGACAGTGAAACTCGCTCTTGTTTGAATGGAAAAGTTTGTCACTATTGTTTTAACGAGTTTAACGACAAGGATAACTCGGTCCTTTTCAATTTTAGAGAGTCTGAAAAGAGACGGAAAGAAGACTCCAATATTCCTTTTTCGTAACATAATCCCTTAAGTCCAAAAAAGTATAAAACAATGTGAAAGGGATGATTTTTCGATAGTTTTAACGAGCTGAACAAGACAAACTCTCGATCTTTTTGTGTAATAATCCCTCAGGTCCAAAAAGATTAAAATCTAGAGGAGGGATAGCACTTCCAATCACTTTAACGAGTTGGAGAGGCAAACCGCTCGACAATCTTTTCATATTTTACGAGTCAGATGAAAAGAGCTTAAAGGAGACTTGTTTTTTGAGGAACAAGTGATGTTTTCAGATAACAGCTGGTTCTAGGTAAGGTTTGGAACTTTCCAATCACGACAGTGTAAAAATGTGGGTAAGAGGATCACTCATCACAACGGTTCCTCAAAAGGGGTAAACAATCAAATGGAGGTGGATGATCGGCAAAAACAGAGTGGGTGATGGTAAGAACACGACCAAGGCTCAAAAGCTGATGACAATGCATCCACAATGGTTATTTACCGTAGATGGGTTCATTTTTTAATGAGCTTAAACTCTGGTGGAACATATGCTCATTGCTAGGTTTAATTTTTAACGAGCTTGAACTTTGCATAAAACTGCTCGTGCCAGTCGTATAATAAGGATGTCTCATCGATAGGTTCATTTTTTAGGGAGCTTGCACCATTCGAAATTATGCTCCGACTCCTTTTATTATGTAAGTTAGGAATGACCAATCATACGAGTTTAAAGGGTTAAGAACCTACAAACTAAGAAAATAAATGGTCACTTTTCACTTTCACGCAAAAAGTTTGCATGCCCCCAGGTATAGCGAAGTAGAGTTTCCCCAGGTTACCCCTCAATTTGCAGACAAAACACTTGTTTTATTAGGAGAGGCCTACGTTTCTAGGTTACCCTTCAATTTGAAGACAAAACATTTGTTTTATCGAGAAAGGCCTACCTTTCCAGGTTACCCTTCAATTTGCAGACAAAACATTTGTTCTATCGGGAAAGGCCCCTGCTCCTAATTTGTTCACTGACCCATCAAACTCTCGGTACCATAAGATTTCTTGATTGTGACTAGCCTTAGGAGTTTTGGAAAATTGCTCAGTGGGCAGATTTGGATTCTGTAGCTCATATGCTATGTCTTGTTCATTTATTGCATCAATCACATCAACAATTTTTTGATCTTGAGCACTAGATTGTTCATTTATGCTTTTTGTTTGTGCTGTTTCTAGGAGTTTGACATAAGTTTTGGGACATATCTCAGCATTGTATAGGATGAATGAATCCATATCGGAATGGATAGAATAGATGGGAAAGTTTTGGGGTTTCTCTAGATTTCTAACCACGTACTTCATTAATGTTTCCCGATAACATCTCTTTGGCTGGCCAAAGGCTGAAATGGTGGCATAGGACATGTCTAGCTGCAAAGATCCTTGGAGTTTTGCACCCCAAGATCTAGACAAAAGCATTCCATATTTTGGTGGGATATTAGCTACCACCACATCCATCAAGATTGTTTTGACTGGATATTGGACTAAAGACACACAAAGGTCTTTAATTAGGCCTAGACACCTGACTTGGCTGGAACCAAATGAGAACAAGTCTTTGTATGGCCTTGTGATATCTAGGTCTAGCTTTTCCATCACAGATTTAGGCATTAGGTTATGGGAAGCTCCCGAATCAAACATTGCGTTATGCAACACTTTTTCATGAATGTTCAAGCTCACATAGAATGGAGGAACTCCTCCGTCTATTGTTTTACCATTGACTTCAGGATGAAAAATCAATTCTGGTTGGTCATTTAAAACATTGACTGCATCTCTATTCTTTGATATTTGAAGTGACCTATTGATTTGTTCTCTATAAACCTCATGTTTAGCCAATTCAGATAGAGGAATGGCTATTTTTAGTTTGCCTATTTCTGTTTCTAGGTTAAAAGGTTTTTCCACTTGAATTCTTGTGTTGTGGACAACAAGCTTTTCCTTTTCTGCTGTATTTTTAGTAACCTTCTCTTCATCGAGAGTGCTGTTTTGAGCTAAATCTGTTTTAAAATTATTTTCAGGAAGGCAATTTAGATTTTATTTTGAGGGAAGGGATGTGGATGGCTGATTTTTTGAGGGTTGTACATCTGATATGTCCTCAACCATGGGTTCCTTTGGGTTAGGGTCTGTTTTAGCAGGGAGTTCTGTCAGGGCAGCTTTATCCTTTATTTTCTTTGGCTGCTTGGTATCTTTTAGCTTGGTAGGTTCAGGCGTATCTATGGTTCTGTTTCTTAATTTTTATTGTTTACAGACCTCATAGACCGCTGCATCATAACCTTCTCTCAAATCAAATGATTCTCCAGACTTGGTTTGAAATTGATTGAAATTATGGGCCTCTTGGTCATCTTGTGTTAGAAAGATTTGTTGCTCACTGTTTAAACCCATTAGGTTGATTTGAGTATCCTTTGTTGGCTCACTAGAGGTTGAGGCTTCGGCATAGTTCTCTTGAAATGGAGGTCTGATATTCTGATCAGGGCCAGCCATCTCGGTGTTAGGATTTTGGTTCTTTCTAAAGTTCGGATTCCTAGTGGAGTTGCTTGGTTGACCCTCCCAAGAAGATTTTATTTCAATGGTTTCCACTGTGTCACCCAGTCTATCCATGCCTTTGATGATTGCATCCAGTTTTTGTTCAAATGCTGAAGGCTCCTCTTTGAAAGTTGTCCTTCTTTCAGCTCTAGCTCGGCCTCTTTTAGAGATCAAATTTGCTTCTACACTAACAGCTATGCTCTGCATGTCTTCCAAGCTGGCAGGAGCTCTTTCCCTTAGCTGATATGCCATGTCAAAGTCAAATCCATCAGGGAATTTGATTAAGGCTAAGTCAGGTGGAGGTCTAAGGTTTTGAGGGATAGCATTGTACACATTGTTGAATCTAGCACAATAATCTTGGACAGTTTCTTGTGGGCCTCTTTTTAAACTGTCATACTCTGATAGGATATGCAATGGATCTTTCTTCTTTTCCCATCTGTTGAGAAAGGTTTGGTAAAGGGCATCCAAATCAGCAATTGTGTTTGCACCAAGTGCCCTAAACCAGGTCCTTACTTCACCGGTTAAACTTTGAACAAAAATTTTCATTCTGACATCATTGTCATCAATTTCATAGTTCTCAAAGTAGTCCATCATTTTCTTAGTGTGTTGTTGGGCTGTATAGGAGCCAGTACCTTCAAAATATGTAATTTTACTCTAATAATCTGGAGGCATGGCCCCTGGATTTGCAGGTAACTGCAGAGGAGCATATCTATTTGCCATATTTACAAGGATAAATGGGACAACAGGAAGAAATAAGACAGCTAGAACAACAGGGACAACAGAGGAAATATGTGCAGTGGATGGGGGAGTGGAGGAAATGATTTGAGGTGTGGATGAAGAATTGGGAGAGGCTGTAGTATTGATAGAAAGGACTGTTGCTTTCTAAGGGGTGAGCTCAGATTTTGTAAAATTTTACTGAAGTATATCAAGGTTTAAATCACGAGATTTAGCTAGACTTTCTTGTCTTTTAAGGCTCTTAGAGGTCAAGTTAGGATTTTCAAAAATAGCTGGAGGATCTGGATCAGGATTTGACCTGGTGTAACGAGTTTTCTTCTTTGGAGCCATCTTCTAAATTTGTTTTTGGTATTTTCTAGAATTTTTTTAAAGATCACAGCTTTTGACGATATTCTGCAGGAAGCTCTTTTGAAATATAGGAGGCTTTTCTTCGAATATGTTGAAACAGGGAAACTGATAAAATCTTTGGGGCAGCTGTTTAAAGCCTAAAACTAGAATGGAGATTGACTAAAGAAACATTTATTTACTCCTGTAAATGCACAACAAAAATAATTTCAAAGGCTACCTAGCTAACTTCAGTCCCCATTTGTAGCTTTAGAAAATAGACAGTAGTTACAAACAGTCATTCAGTTCCCAAGTGGAGTCGCCAATGATGTTATCACTCAGGTTGTTCCCTGCCTCCAAAAGGGAATATGGCTGAGGTAACCACTAACCAGTCTTTTAGCTGCAGATTCTAGCCAATTTGCAACCAGAGAGGGCTCTCTCTTTATAATTCAGATTTGTTTTGTTATATGTTAGGCTAGTTATGATGCACAAGTTTTGTTTGGTGTTTGGAAGATGACATTCAGTAGAGAAGGGCTGTAATGTGAGAGAAGTTCAGACCATTGGGTTGATGGAGTCTAATGGAAATAAACCTTTGAGTATGGTTTCTTTGGCAATAGGAAAACTACAAAGCAAGATAATTAAACACAGAACAATTTTCAAGCTGGAATAAGATGAAATGAAGTGAGGGAATGAAAGGAAATCAAGAATCTTTCATTATGCTAACAAAGGGAAATTGTATAAACATTAACAAGGAGTAGTTAAGAATTCCTTGATGATATTTAGAGTGAAAGAACCAGGGAGACAAGAGCAGTCAAGAATTCTTGCCTATGCTAGTCCTGTAGAAAACATAAAAAATTACAGGAATTGAACAAAGAGTACAACAAAGTAAATTCTGGGTTATCCTTTTTTCCTGTAACTTAGAGCATGATATTTAGATGGTAAATTAGACACAGATATAGTAACACAAGAGTAAAGAAGACTTATTGATCCATGTATTAACACGAGAATTCTGCAATATATCCTTTTGCCATTGATTCCATAACCAACAAATTCACCATCAAAGCATTCCACCAATATTTATTTCAGAAGAGTTCTCAAAACATACAACGCAGGTCCAGAATGATATTCACCAACCAACAATAACACATATCTAGAGGAGGTATTTATAAAAGAGTTTACAACATATCCCGTAGGAAAAAATATCAAGTAATAAATTCATCCATCTACTTTGGCAAAGGCAATAACTAATATGGAAAAACCACGCAGAAATGAATGCAGAAGTAACTATGATGTACTGGCTGCCTTAGGTGTTCCGCTATTGTTGACTTTTTGGCTGAACTAGTCGGCTGATAGCTGCTTCTTTGATTTGCGTCCCTGATGTGCTGTCACTTGCCACTTGTGCCTGAGTTTTCCTCAACGCTTTTTAGCGTGAATTCCCTCCTTTGTCGATTTGATTTTCTGATAGGTGACTCTTGTATTTGAATTTGATTTTATGCAGTAGATAAAAAAAGAGCATTAAAATTACCTTGGAAAAACCTTAAGCATGCCCTCCCACCATTGGTCTGTTGGCAGCTGGTGTCTCTGTAGTTTAATTAATGTTTCATCAACTTCAGTATATGTGAAGTAATTTGGCTGGACTTCAAAAAGATGATTTATTTCATGTTCAATATAGAACAAATTTTCTAATTTGTCATATAAACTCTGTCCAGAGGGAGGTACTATCTCTTCTGTGCTGCTTGATGATGCTGTGATTTGATTGGTAACATAGGTATTTACCCTATGAGCATATTGTTCATGTGTTAACAGTTTTCCATTGCTGGTCAATAAACTGGGTAACCCCTTGCTCTGCAACACTGCAAACTTTTGTCTGAAGGCATCTATTTCTGTTTGCATCTCTTGGCACTTTATCTTGAAATTCTGCACAAAAATCCTCATAGTTAGCACCTTTTTAACTAACAAAATTGTGTCTGCTCTGTTCCTGATATCTAGAGCTGCTAATTGTTCTCTAGTATGAGTATTCAAAAAATGGATCAGCTGGTTGGCCTGTTCGAGCCTGTTTGCCAATAATGCTCTAGCCTTTTGAGTCTCAAATTGAGCTATCCCTATCAATTCAATCTAGTCATGAATAATCTGGATTGAAGTCCAATGATCAGTTATGGATTGGACAACTTTAGTCCACAAAATTGTTTTGATTTCTGCCAGAGTTTTGTGAAGAGTAAGGTCCTTCTCCAAGGCTTTTATCTTATTTTCTAGGGCCTTTACTTCTCTTGTCTTCTCAGCCACAACCATTTTTGATTTGTCATAATTCACCTCAATCTTGGCGAGTTTTTCTTTGGCTTCCTTTAATTCTGCCATTTGGAGTTCCAAAGCTTTTATTTCTTTCATCATATCCTCCATGCTCAGGCTGGTATCTTGTCCTACTGCTACTGTAGTTGTTGGTGAAGCCGAGGTACCTGCTGTTGATGCTGGATCAATAGGAGGGATTGCTGCTGTAGTTATAGGAAGAGTAGTTGTAAGAATTTGAGCCGTTTGAGCTGGATGAGAGGCCAACTCTCCCCGTTTTCCTTGCAATGATGCCTCCAAGGCTTTCTCTGTTTCTAGCAGTCTTTTATTCATCCTCATTAGCAAACTTACTACATCCTCCTCTTCTTTCTACTTTGCAAATTCTGTGGTTTAAGGATGTATTGTAACTGGTAGCTTGAGCTGCCTCCTGAGGGCTGCTATGTCTTCTTCTTTCTTTTTTATCAAGGCCTATATGCCCTTGGGATCCTTGGGATCATGTCCCAGATCCATGATAATCTCCTCCAAAGATTTAATTCTGTTGTCCTTGGCTAATGAGGAGGCTTTCTCCAATTCCAATTGGGTAGAAGTATTATGAAGTGAATTTTTCAATCTGTGGGCCAATATTGCTTTATCTGCCAAAGTGGAGTACACCATTTCTCCGGTTTTCTTATGTAGTTCAATCTGGTCCATTGGGTGGATGTCTTTAGAAAGGACTTCCAGATTGGTTCTGATATAATCAGCAGCTGACTGGGGCTGCTATACTGTAGGCCTGAAGTGACTAAGGGTCATTTTCCCTTCTTGGATATCATAGGCTGCCATTAGCCTTTGTTGATTGGTGGGAGCCATTCTTAGCAATTGATTATAGAGTTGGAACCTTACCAGCTCATTTCTGACCTTGATTTCAGTGAATGCCTTCTTGATGTCAGAACCTTGCTTGCTCTGTTGCCTGGTGGATGTAACCTCCACACCATGTTGACTTTCCTGCTCTTCCTGAAAAGAGCTAGTTGATGTTTCCAAAATTGGAGGAGCCTGCTTTTCAGCTGTCTCCTCACCCCTTAAGTTGCCTGCTGTCTCCTCTGTCAATTCTTCCTCAGAGTAAGGGTTCAACCTGTTAGCGCTTGAAATTTCACCTCAGGCTGAAAAAGGTAAACTCCAAGGCAACATCAAACCACTTAGCCTCGTAGCTAGCCCTACGGGGCAGGAGAGGGCTCTCTCCGGTCTATCTCGGCAAAGATCTTCAACAGGCAGAGATAACCAATAAAGAACACTGATTTTAGGCTAGTAAACTGATAAAAAGGTTTGATTTGGGATTTTTAGGGTTTTGGTGGAAAATTGGGGAAAGGCAATTTTGGGTGCGGGGATTGGACACAGTTTTCGCAGGGGGTTCTTTGGGGCAAGGTAGGAGACTGTATTGATGCCTTTGAAAGATTTGGATGGATGAGAATGACTGGTGAGGAGCTAAGGAGAGCAAGAAATCACCTTGAATTCTCCTTAAACAACTGAAAACATTGATATTAAGCAAACTTAAAGGCAGAGCATAGCAACCATGAATTCTACCTTAACACTTCATTTGCCTAATTTGCAGAAGAAAAAGTAAGAAGATGATTCACATAACAAACTTACAAGTACAAAGAGAAACACACCATCAATACATGTAACCACAGGAATCCCAAAAAGGATTGCAAAACCCTGGTCTTCCTTTGCCAAAAATTGCAGAGATACAATGAGTAATACAATAGAAGCTTTCTCCCTCAAGAGTCCAACCCTGAAAATGACCAAGAAAGTACATAATATAGGCAATCTAACATCTTTCCTTGCCTCTAGGGGTCGAACTCACTATCCCAGGAGCTGTTTCAACCAATTCAAAACTGAGCACTAAAATCTAGGCAGTAAAAACAACTTGCCTCTATAAGCTAGGAAACCAATTCATTCATTAAATTTTTGCCTATTTCATGAATGAATCTTCTATAAGAGATAAATAAGTGTCAAAGTATCATAAAATTACATCATTTACATCAAGGAGGATCAAAACCCACTCCAAAAAGTCAAACCTAGTCAAAACTGCGTTTTGCTAAGCTGTAGGTGCATTTCTGGAAAAATAGCCTCACGCGTAGCGCCCTGATTCTCAACGCGTAGCGCGCATTTGGGCATGCTTTTGAGGAACTTCCCAAAGTCCAAATGAGGCAAAAGTGGACTTGTTGGAAAGTTCTGGATATCTACTTTCCAACCCAAGTGGAATTTCAGAATTTGGTGACCATTTGCCCCTCCAAAATTGCAACCTCCCAAGACTGCGTCCTGTGTGTCAAAAAAGTGGCAGAAAGTCATTTTTTGCTTGTTTTTTGACCTTCTAGAGGCTCAAAACTTGATGGAATCTCTTGGAAATTGCTGAGAAAGTGTATTTTTGCATGAAAAATCCAAAAATTCTGAGTTTTCATGAAAAGGAGTTGCCCATCTTCAGGGTAGCGCGCGGCGCGCTACGTGTTGGGGAAGAAAGCCTGTGTTTTGCCCAAAAAATTCACAAATGACCAAAAATGCTCAATTTTTTTTTGAAATTTGTGTAGAAGGTAAGTCATTTAGCACCATGCTCCTTCAAGGAAGCCTCAGCAAGGATGTGGAGGGGATCGGGCCTTTTTCTTCGTTTTAGTGCCTTGGCCAACCGTCCTTTGAGCACCTACATTTTTGCCTTACATACGTGCATTCGAGCCCAATAATGGTTTTTCATGTTCCGGAGCATGTCCTTAGCTTTGTTAGCCTTGGCCAGCAACCTCTCCAAATTGGCATTGACCCGGAGAAGCATAGCCTCTCGCTCAATGGGTACCAAATCACCGGGTCTCTTACGAGCCAAGTTGCGGTCTTCATGGATCCTCCACAACTCATCGAGAGTGTGCTCATCCTCTAATTGCTTGTTGCGCTGCTCTAAATATGTGATTGTCCATTGTGCCATCTCTAATTTTTCTTGCACCAAGCGATTCTCATCCTCCCGTTGCTGAATGATCTCCTTAAGCTCCGAGCTAGGAAAACGGGTGTCAAGATCAATGATGTCAATATCTGGATCACCTGACAATCCCTCCTCAATCATGGGCTGCTTGCCCCTCTCTGATACCTGTGCTGCTATTGGAAACGAGGCCCCTTCCACCTGGTGTGGAGATAACACTCGTGGTGCTGATGAAGAAAGCGAGACCCCTTCCACCTGATGTGGAGAAAATACTCGTCGAGTTGATGCAAATAAGGGCCTGTGGCCTCTCTGATATGTGACCAATGGAGGGGAGTTGACATGTCTGGGCTTAGGGATGTTATACTGCTGTGAAGGTCCTCCCTCCTCATGAACAACCTCAGGGGGTGGTGGCGCTGTGAAGAAATCTCGAGAGATGAAATCCTCCCATGGAATACCCTGCTGGGCCAACTGATGCATGACCACAATCTTGATCAAAGCATAATGGTAGATGCTCCTGTGTTGTTGTGCTGGCCTCTTTCTCTGCACCAAGGGCACCATCCTCTCAATATTCCGGCACATGAAAAATGGTATGTTCATCATCCGTACCCGTGTGAAATGCATCAACAAGCGGATATGGTATGAATACAAACGTGAAAATCTGCCCTCACAGGTGAAATAGCGAATGACGAGCCTCATCAAGGGTGCATACTCATCCCTCAAGAATCTAAAAGGAAATACACTAGTTAGGTGCCTCATATATACAGGTTTAATGTAGGGCTCATACTGGAATCTGTCCAACAGCTGGCGCTTGTTCCACTCTTCTCCAACATTGGGTATCCCTGTTGCTTGAGCAACAACCTCAGGTGACGATGTAAAATCCACCCCTGCAAGATTCACATGCCCATTGTGCAAATGCAAAACAAACAAGCGGACCAATTCCCCGTGGTGCTGAATTTGGGAAATTCTCTCGCAATATTCATAGCATGATTGATGACGGAAACATGTGACTGCAAGTGGACAAGCTTGCAAATAGGCCAAAGAGGTGGGCTCCTCTCTCACATGCTGACCACCCTTACCACCCCTGTGAGGCCTCCTTGGCACCTCAACCTCCGGTGTTGACTCACGGTCATCACTTTGCTCATAATATGTTTCGGTTTCTGACATGGTTTCAAGAGAAAAATGGCTGAAATGCACTGCTGCTTCTGCTCAAATGACCTGCTGTTTTGACTGTTTGAATGCTGCTCCAAGGGGACAAAAAACACAAGGGAGATGTAAGGGAGGGGGAATTTTGAGGGGATTTAGGGAATATATATATAGATATATATATATATATATATATATATATATATATATATATATATATATATATATATATATATATATATAAGGGAAATTAGGGAAAGAATTGTGACATATATATCATCACATAATCATAATTTGCAGGGGTTTGATAGGAGGTAGGGTTTAGGGAGATTTTATTGAATTTTAGGGATAGGTAGGGTTTTAGGGCTTTTGATTTTTTTTTTGTTAGGGAGATTAGGTGAAAATGACAAGGGAGGGGATAATGGGAATGTGGGGAAATGAGGGAGTGAAAAAGGATGACCTTGGGCAGCAAATGTGAAACCCTAGCTCACATGCATTTGAATTTTTTAAACATAATACATATGAATTTTCTATTTCAACTTGATGGCATTTGACACATTTTCACGCTCATGTTATCTTTACACAGCAAGAACTTCAATGATTTGAGGCCTACCTGAAGAAATTGAGGAGGAAGAAGTCGATTTGTGGCTCACTGGAAAATTTCTGAAGGTGGAAACCCAACACGTAGCGCGCAGGCTCTGGAGCGTAGCGCGCACCCAACGCATAGCGCCCGACCAATTTTTGCACTGCAGAGACTGCCCTGACGCGTAGTGCGCGCTGAATGCGTGGGCCCTGATGCGTAGCGCGTAGGTGCAGTCACCAAATTCGCCCAGTTTCACACTAAATCGCCTTTCACACTTGCTATTGGAGTCTTGGAGACAAAATAATTACAAAATGAGGAGAGAGGGGCTTTTATAAGCTTGATTTAAATTTATTTCCCCTCAAACCCACTTTATAATGTTTATGCAATGACACTTTTTAAAACTAATTGCTGCTGACTTGTGGTTTCCTTTTGTTATGAAATTGGTTGAAATGATGCTTTTTCTTGAAAATTTTTGTAGGGATAGCTTCTAAGGAGTCTTGGCAAAGGAGACCAAGGCTGCATGCCAACTTCTGGAGAGTTTGAATTTTTACGAATTTTTACAAAAAATGAGAAAATGACCTTGCCTTCAAAAACAGGGTTTTTGAACTCAAGGTAAAAATTAGCTATACAATATGAAATCATTTGAAGTGATGCTTTGCTGGACATCCCTCTGGCCTGCTGGGCATTTATTGACCTTAAAAGACATGACCTCAAAAGAAAAAATTGGACTAAACCCTAAACCTAGGACCTTGACTTCAAGACAAGACCAATGACCCTGTAAAGAATTTTATTGACTGAAACAAACTGGATCCAGCAGTGCCAAGAGGGGAATAAAGCCACAAGCTCCTCCATCAGGGTTATGGCATGCCTAATGGAATGCAATAAGATGACACTAATGAGACACCTACTTATGCAAATGCAAAGAGCTTTGATCGCTGATGGAGGGCTACTAGACCGACTCTAACATTGGCTCCAATGGGGATGGTAGCTCCTTGGAGGTGCCAAGAACCTTAGACCTCTGGGAGAGCAGACCAGTGGCTTTTAATCATTGGGAAATGGAGTCATTATTTACATATTTGACCCAAACTGGGACAACTTTATTGACTTGACAAGTGACTGAAAATTGGACCAATTTTGACTCAAACTGACTTCAGCTTTAAACAAAAAATGAACTGATACAAACAACATGACAAACTCACACCAACTAATCTTCATCTTCAGAATTATAGCCTTCACCACGGGCCCCAGACTAAAGATGAAAGATCAGTTCACACTTGCAGTCGAATCAAAGTAAAATGGTAATTACAATGATAATGACTAGAGCAGAAAATGCTCAGACATGGTACCTTTTAAGCAGTCGACCATTGACCAACCCTCCGAGACAATCATCACCGTTCATTTCTTTGAGCAGAAAGGCATTTGTACCATGGTATGCTGCAATTTTGTAGGGACCTTTCCACAAGTTGTCAAACTTTCCATGTTTCCCTTTGTCTTCATTTCGAGCATCCCATCTCAAAACAAAATCATCTATTTGGAAATCATTCAGTTTTGCTTTCTTGTCATAGATTTTCTTTATGCGCTCTTGCAACTTGAGAGTATTGTGAAGAACCTCCTCCCATGTCTGCTATAAATGAATCATTTGACCAATCCGCCTTTGCATGGAATCCTCCTCACCACCAGCTTCTTGAAGCAACTTTGCTACCGGAATACTAAGTGAAGTAGGAAACACTGCATCTGTCCCGTAAACCAGTTCAAAAGGTGACATACCAATTGACTTTTTCTGACTTACACGATCAGCCCATAATGCATTTACTAACTTTTTGTGCCAGCTCTTCTTATTGATTTCCAGCAATTTCTTTATGATGTTTACCAAGGATTTATTCGAAGATTCAGCCAGCCCATTTCCTTGCAGATGATAGGCGGTCGAATGCCCCAAGCTGATATTATATTTGTAGCAAAAATCAACCATCTTCTTTGATTTAAACGCTGCTGCATTATCTGTAATCAGCTTATGTGGACAGCCGAAACGTGACAATATGTTATTTTCAAGGAAAGAAATAATTACCAAGTCCGTGGCCTGCCGGGTGGGAATGGCTTCAATCCATTTCGTGAAGTAATCGGTGGCTGTCAATATCCATCGATGTTGTCCAAAAGATGCTGGATGAATTTCGCCGATGAAATCCAAGCCCCACTGCTGAAATGGTGCGCTGACTTCAATGGGCTTGAGAGGCAATGGTTGTAATTTCTTCTTTCCTTGAAAAATTTGACATTCATGACAACTCTTGACTGCTTTATATACATCTGAAAACAATGAAGGTCAATAAAAACCTACCCTTAAGATCTTGTTTGTCGCGGTCTTCCAAAACAAGTGGCCCCCACAGTCACCTTTGTGGAAATCCTCTACATCTCTCTTAGCTTCCTCCTCGACCAAACAATTCAGCAATATTCCACCGGGGTCTTTCCAATATAGTGGAGATTTTATGATGCAAAATTTGGCAGCCTTTAATTTCAATGTCCTAGCTTTGTTTCGAGACATCCCGGGAGGTGAAGACAAATTTTGAAGCACATATACAATATCAGCATACCAAGGAGAAGAAATAAAGATGTCAGATACATGTAGTGCTGAATTCTCCTCATCTTCATCGGATAGGGCAGTTATCAAATTAATGTCTAGGACATGGAGATTTGTTTCAGCCATCAATTTAGCGAGACCTTGACCCTTGATCAGCTTGGTAGGCTTAATTTCCACATCATATTCTAATACTGCAGCAATCCACTTACCTCGCCTTCCTTCCGGTTCCACTTGTACCAAAACATCTTTAACAGCTGCGTTAGGAACATATGCCAAAATGTGAGAATTCAATATGTACACACGGAAATCTCTCAAGGCTTTTACCAGCGCCAATGCTTGTTTTTCAATGATATTTTACTTCAGCGCTCCGTCCCTTATAATACGACTGAAAAAAGCAATGGGCTTCTCAATTCCATCTCTCTTTTGCATCAGCACAGCTGCCAATGTATGCTCAGAAGCAAATGAAAATAGAATAAAATCTTGTGCATAATCCTGGCTGATTAGAGTTGGGGCTGAAGATAAAATTAACTTTACCAAATTGAAAGAATTTACCGCCTCTTCGGTCCATTTGAGTTGGCTGTCCTTTTTTAGCATGCTAGTGATTTCTCTGAGGTGTTCGGCAAGATTCAGAATAAAGCGACGCAGAAAATTCAACTTGCCATTAAAGGACTGAATCTCCTTCTTGTTTCGGGGCTGCTCTAATTGCTGAATAGCTTCCACACGTGCAGGATCTATACGAATGTCATCTTTGGAAATGATGTGGCCCAACAGCTTGCCTTCACTCATGGCGAAAAGGCTCTTCTTTGGATTCAATGAGATACCATATTTTCTGCACTTTTGAAACACCATTGTTAAATGATACAAATGTTCTTCATCAGATTTAGAAAACACAGTTAAATCATCAAGATAAACGACCAAAAAGACATCCTTCTCATTAGCAAAGGCCATGTCCATCGCCCGCTGAAAGGTAGCACCTGCATTTTTCAATCCAAACGGAATCTTGGCATAAGGAAATATCCCCCATGGAGTAGTGAATGCAGTCTTATCGTGGTCATCCTCATGCACCAAAATCTGATTATACCCAGAATAACCATCAAGTAGCGACATCCTTGATGCCCCAACTACCCGCTGCAATATATGATCCATCTTGGGCAGCGGACAATTGTCCTTTAGCGACACCTTATTCAGATTTTTGAAGTCTATACACAAGCGGATCTCACCGGTCTTCTTTCTCACGGGCACCAAGTTGGAAATCCAGTCGGAAAATCTGATTGGCACTATAATTCCAAGCTTGTAAAACCTGTTAACTTCTTTCTCAATCAAAGGCAGCAACTTAGGATTAATTCTTCTCAACTTTTGTCGGAAAGGCTTTTGATTTGGCTTTATGGGAATGGTATGTTGAATGATACTTGTGTCATAAGTTTTCAAATCTGAATAATCCCATGCAAAAACATTAGAAAATGAAGACAACAATCTGATATATTCTTTCTTTACCTTTGGCGACAATGCTTTCGATAGTTTCACCATCTTTGGATTTTCAGCTGTTCCGACATTCACTTCTTCAACACCTTCTTCCGTTGGCCTCAAAGTTGGTTTCCGGGCCACGTCATCTTGATCAAACAACTACTCCAAAGGAATTAATCCTTTAGGAATAAATTTATCTTTAAGTTGCAATACATCCATCTGATTTACTTCCTCAGGTTCTGTATCTATGGAGATGTCTTTGAACTCACCTTCAACTTGCAGAAAATCCTTGATTTCTTCGTCATCTTGGAAAACTTGCCAACATCTTTGATTGTCTGGAACTGTAAGACGGTGCTTCACATAAATCTCAAACTTATTGCTGGAATTCATGGGAATTTTTAGATTGCTTGCTGCCTTAGCCAATGCATCCGCAACACCATTTTGGATATGGGGCACACATGTCAAAGTATGTTCAGAAAACGACTTCAAGATATCTAGGACAACATTTCGATATGCTTGCATATGAGGATGCTTGGCCTGGAACTCACATTTCACTTGCTTTATAACCAACTCGGAGTCGCCATATACTGCTATCTTCTTTGCCTTCAGCTTCCGAAGGATTTTCAGGCCAACAATGAGAGCCTCATATTCCGCCTCATTGTTTGAACAATCGAATGCCAATTTGTAAGAACATACTCATACCTTGCTTGGGACTTTGTTTCGAACAGAAAATGGACTTCGAATCCACACACCTATACCAGCACCATCGCTGCCCACAGTGCCATCAAAATCCATGGTCCAAAGACCATCCTCATCGTCCTCTAAGTGCTGAAAATGTGATGTCTCTGCATTTTCTGTTTGCTGCCCATTGATTTCAGCTATTGGCTCCATGACAGCGGACCTTTCTTCACTTTCCTTTCTCAAAATTTCTTTAAAATTTTCTGTAATGTCTGGTATATCTTCTTCTTGAACTAACTGACTATCGATCTCATTAAAATTATCCGCAAACAAAACAAATGACTCTAAATCTGTATGTACATAATTTACAGGATGATTAACTGGCTTTTCCTTACTAGTGATCATGTATTTCATCTTTTGTTCCCGATATAATTTCCTCATCTGATCGAAGACCGGGATTGTAGCATAAGAAAAATCGAGCTGAAGTGTACCTTTGAGCTTAGCTCCCCAAGATCTCGAAAGCAACATTCCGAATCGCGGAGGAATATCCGCCACCACCACATCCATCAAAACATTCTTTGCTGGGATTTGATCTAGGCTCACTACCAAGTCCTTGATCAAACCAATACATTTTACCCGGCTGGAATCAAACGAATACAAATCATGATATTTCCTCGTGATGTCTAGTCCCAGATTTTCCATGATTGCTTTCGGCATCAAATTATGTGAAGCTCCCGAGTCAAACATGGCATTATGTAAAACATACTCATGCAATCACAAACTGATATAGAATGGAGGAACATCACTTTCGGGAGACTCACCATCTAAAGCGGGCCCAAAAATCAATTTCGGCTGATCATCTTCTACATTCATTGTGTCTAGCATTGGATCAAAATTCAACATCTTGGAGATTTGGCCTCGGTAAGTGCTGTTCTTCATGATTTCCGTCAAAGGAATGGACACTTTCAACTTTGAAATTTCATTCTCAAAACTGAAAACTGAAACCTTCTCACCTTCTTTGGCCGGAACTTCTATTTTTTAAACTTTATCTCTCGATGTACTTGATGGCTGATCTATCTCGCTTGCTGATGATGATTGACCTGCTGGAGGATCGCTTATCTCTTTCCCTTTTTTCTGTGGGGCAGCTGAACCATTCTTTGCTGAAGTATCTGTCCTCTTCTGGATGGGATTTATGGGAACAACTCGGTTTCTTAATTGTCTCTACTGAGCGGATAAAGCATTCAAGTACCCTCTTTGATACTCTTCCGATTCTTCTTCAAGCGCTGCATCATTTGACAAGATATAATGCTCATCCTGAGGGACGATGGAGTTTCTCACCAACTCTTCTTCTTCTGTAATATAAGTGGGCAGATCATCAAGAGTGAAGAAGTGATTTTCCTCTCCCACCGTATCACCTTCATCCTCGGATTCTTGGCTCACAAAATTTTGCTGAAGTGGAGGTTTAATTTGCTGCTGAACTGCTGCCTCTTGTGCTCTTGTTTCACGCTGTTTGATTCTATATTGCGGCTGCTGCGGACCTCGAAAATTTGGATTGAAAATCTGAGGCTCCGGCTTGTCAAGATGAACATGTTCAAGTGCTCTTTCAATCTTTTCAACCTTACGGAGGAGCTGATCTGATGTAGAAGCTTCCTCTTTGATTGTGACTCGTTTTTCCGCCTTCATCCTTGATCTCTTATCATTCAAGTTTTCCTCAACACTGACAGCAATTTTCTGCATATCCTCCAAGGTAGGAGGATCTCTATCTCTCAATGAATAAGCCATCTCCGGATCAAAGCCATCCCGGAATGTGAGAAGTGCTGATTTTCTAGATGGCCTTAAATCATCTGGAATAGCATTGTAAACTGTGTTAAATCTGATAATGTAATCTTGAACAGACTCACCATGATTGCGCTTGAGATTGTTGTACTCAACATTGATCTAAAGTGGATCCTTTCTGATTTCCCATTGATCTAGAAACTGCCTCTGAAGTGCTTCCAAGGTGGGTATGCTTCTAGCTGTCAAACCTCTGAACCATTTTCTTACTTCTCCATCAAATGTTTGTACAAACAAACGCATAGTCACATCCTCTTCATCTATCTCATGTAGATCAAAGAAAGTCGTCATTTTGTCGATATGTTGCTGAGCAGAGACACTTTGAGGAGTGCCATCAAACATAGGGATTTTACTCTGGTAGTCGGCTAGCATATCATGCAGATTTTGGGAAAGAGCAAGGGGAGCAAATCGGGCAGCCATTGCTTTGGGTAAATTGGTTCTAGGAGTAGCAGGTGGAGTAGGTGTAGCTGTAGTATGAGGAGTATGAGGAGGAGAAGTGGTATGGGATGTAGAGGGCGAACCAACTGTAGATTCTGGATAAGTGATTACAGGAGAAACAGAAATAAAAGGAGGATTGGTCTGCTCATGCGCTGTAATAGTTGATCCAATATGAACAGATATAGTTTCAAGGAACTCAGCAAGATTGGTAGCGTGAATATCTGACTGAAGAGTTCTTAGGATGAAATTGTCAACCAATTTATTGTGTCTCTCAATTTCAAGGGCAGCAGCAAAATCAGGGTTGGGAACTAGAGAATCAAGTACACTTTCAGATTTGGTTTTAAACAAGGACAACTCAAAACTCTCGTCAAAATCAATGTCTTCAAGATACTCAAAAATAGCTGGACATGAATGGGATTTGAATATATGACCAGAATTGGAAGACAGTTTGGATATCAAGGAACAAATAACCAATCAGCCTGTGAAAACTCTTAACTAATCATCCAAAAGTTCAGAGTTTGCAAATATACTAGGGTGAAATGCAAATGAAGTGTTACATTCACAAGCTCACGGAGGTCGACTGAAGCAGTGTTTATCTACTTGCGCTTATGCAAAGAAAAAGCGTTTCGAAGGCTACCTGGCATATCTTCAGACTCTGTCTAAGCCTTATGAAATAAACACATCAATCAAAAAACAATTTGTTCTCCCCAGTATGGTCGCCAGTATGTTAGCGCTTGAAATTTCACCTCAGGCTGAAAAAGGTAAACTCCAAGGCAACATCAAACCACTTAGCCTCGTAGCTAGCTCTACGGGGCAGGAGAGGGCTCTCTCCGGTCTATCTCAGCAAAGATCTTCAACGGGCAGAGATAACCAATAAAGAACACTAATTTTAGGCTAGTAAACTGATAAAAAGGTTTGATTTGGGATTTTTAGGGTTTTGGTGGAAAATTGGGGAAAGGCAATTTTGGGTGCGGGGATTGGACACAGTTTTCGCAGGGGGTTCTTTGGGGTAAGGTAGGAGACTGTATTGATGCCTTTGAAAGATTTGGATGGATGAGAATGACTGGTGAGGAGCTAAGGAGAGCAAGAAATCACCTTGAATTCTCCTTAAACAGCTGAAAACATTGATATTAAGCAAACTTAAAGGCAGAGCATATCAACCATGAATTCTACCTTAACACTTCATTTGCCTAATTTGCAGAAGAAAAATTAAGAAGATGATTCACATAACAAACTTACAAGTAAAAAGAGAAACACACCATCAATACATGTAACCATAGGAATCCCAAAAAGGACTGCAAAACCCTGGTCTTCCTTTGCCAAAAATTGCAGAGATACAATGAGTAATACAATAGAAGCTTTCTCCCTCAAGAGTCCAACCATGAAAATGACCAAGAAAGTACATAATATAGGAAATCTAACATCTTTCATTGCCTCTAGGGGTCGAACTCACTATCCTAGGAGCTGTTTCAACCAATTCCAAACTGAGCACTAAAATCTAGGTAGTCAAAACAACTTGCCTCTATAAGCTAGGAAACCAATTCATTCATTAAATTTTTTCCTATTTCATGAATGAATCTTCTAGAAGAGATAAATAAGTGTCAAAGTATCATAAAATTACATCATTTACATCAAGGAGGATCAAAACCCACTCCAAAAAGTCAAACCTAGTCAAAACTACGTTTTGCTGAGCTGTAGGTGCATTTCTGGAAAAATAGCCTGATGCGTAGCGCCCTGATTCTCAACGCGTAGCGCGCCTTTGGGCCTACTTTTGAGGCACTTCGCGGAGTCCAAATGAGGCAAAAGTGGGGTTGTTGGAAAGGTCTGGATGTCTACTTTCCAACCCAAGTGGAATTTATGAATTTGGTGACCATTTTCCCCTCCAAAATTGCAACCCCCCAAGACTCCTTCCTGTGTGTCAAAAAAGTGGCAGAAAGTCATTTTTTGCTTGTTTTTTGACCTTTTGGAGCCTCAAAACTTGATGGAATCTCTTGGCAATTGCTGAGCAAGTGTATTTTTGCATGAAAAATCCAAAAATGTTGAGTTTTCATGAAAAGGAGTTGCCCATCTTCAGGGTAGCGCGCGGCGCGCTACGCGTTGGGGAAGAAAGCCTGTTTTTTGCCCAAAAAATTCACAAATGACCAAAAATGCTCAATTTTTTTTTGAAATTTGTGCAGAAGGTAAGTCATTTAGCACCATGCTCCTTCAAGGAAGCCTCAGCCAAGATGTGGAGGGGATCAGGCCTTTTTCTTCGTTTTAGTGCCTTGGCCAACCGTCCTTTGAGCACCTTCATTTTTGCTTTACATACGTGCATTCGAGCCCAATAATGGTTTTTCATGTTCCGGAGCATGTCCTTATCTTTGTTAGCCTTGGCCAGAAACCTCTCCAAATGAGCATTGACCCGGAGAAGCATAGCCTCTCGCTCAATGGGTACCAAATCACCGGGTCTCTTACGAGCCAAGTTGCGGTCTTCATGGATCCTCCGCAACTCATCGAGAGTGTGCTCATCCTCTAATTGCTTGTTGCGCTACTCTAAATATGTGATTGTCCATTGTGCCATCTCTAATTTTTCTTGCAACAAGCGATTTTCATCCTCCCGTTGCTGAATGATCTCCTTAAGCTCCGAGCTAGGAAAAAGGGTGTCAAGATCAATGATGTCAATATCTGGATCACTTGACAATCCCTCCTCAATCATGGGCTGCTTGCCCCTCTCTGATACCTGTGCTGCTGTCGGAAACAAGGTCCCTTCCACCTGGTGTGGAGATAACACTCGCGGTTCTGATGAAGAAAGCAAGACCCCTTCCACCTGATGTGGAGAAAATACTCGCCGAGCTGATGCAAATAAGGCCCTGTGGCCTCTCTGATATGTGACCAATGGAGGGGAGCTGACATGTCTGGGCTCAGGGATGTTATACTGCTGTGAAGGTCCTCCCTCTTCATGAACAACCTCAGGGGGTGGTGGCGCTGTGAAGAAATCTCGAGAGATGAAATCCTAGCCAACTGATGCATGACCACAATCTTGATCAAAGAATAATGGTAGATGCTCCTGTGTTGCTGTGCGGGGCTCTTTCTCTGCACCAAGGGCACCATCCTCTCAATATTCTGGCACATGAAAAATGGTATGTTCATCATCTGTACCCGTGTGAAATGCATCAACAAGCGGATATGGTACGAATACAAACGTGAAAATCTGCCCTCACAGGTGAAATAGCGAATGATGAGCCTCATCAAGGGTGCATACTCATCCCTCAAGAATCTGAAAGGAAATACACCAGTTAGGTGCCTCATATATACAGGTTTAATGTAGGGCTCATACTGGAATCTTTTCAACAGCTGGTGCTTGTTCCACTCTTCTCCATCAATGGGTATCCCTGTTGCTTGAGCAACAACCTCAGGTGACAATGTAAAATCCACCCCTGCAAGATTCACATGCCCGTTGTGCAAATGCAAAACAAACAAGTGGACCAATTCCCTGTGGTGCTGAATTTGGGAAATTCTCTCGCAGTATTCATAGCATGATTGATGACGGAAACATGTGACTGCAAGTGGACAAGCTTGCAAACAGGCCAAAGAGGTGGGCTCCTCTCTCGCATGATGACCACCCTTACCACCCCTGTGAGGCCTCCTTGGCACCTCAACCTCTGGTGTTGACTCACGGTGATCACTTTGCTCATAATCTGTTTTGGTTTCTGACATGGTTTCAAGAGCAAAATGGATGAAATGCATTGCTGCTTCTGCTCAAATGACCTGTTGTTTTGACTGTTTGAATGCTGCTCCAAGGGGACAAAAAACACAAGGGAGATGTTAGGGAGGGGGACTTTTGAGGGGATTTAGGGAATATATATATATATATATAAGGGAATTTAGGGAAAGAATTGTGACATATACATCATCACATAATCATAATTTGCAGGGGTTTGATAGGAGGTAGGGTTTAGGGAGATTTTATTGAATTTTAGGGATAGGTAGGGTTTTAGGGCTTTTGATTTTTTTTTTTTTGTTAGGGAGATTAGGTGAAAATGACAAGGGAGGGGATAATGGGAATGTGGGGAAATGAGGGAGTGAAAAAGGATGACCTTGGGCAGCAAATGTAAAACCCTAGCTCACATGCATTTGAATTTTTTAAACATAATACATATGAATTTTCTATTTCAACTTGATGGCATTTGACACATTTTCACACTCATGTTATCTTTACACAACAAGAACTTCAATGATTTGAGGCCTACCTGAAGAAATTGAGGAGGAAGAAGTCGATTTGTGGCTCACTGGCAAATTTCTGAAGGTGGAAACCCAACGCGTAGCGCGCGGGCTCTGGAGCGGAGCGCGCACCCAACGCGTAGCGCGTGGGCTCTGGAGCGGAGCGCGCACCCAACGCGTAGCGTGCGGGCTCTGGAGTGGAGCGGGCACCCAACGCGTAGCGCCCGACCAATTTTTGCAATGCAGAGACTGCCCTGACGCGTAGCGCGCGCCCAACGCGTATCGCGCAGGTGCAGTCACCAAATTCGCCCAGTTTCACACTAAATCGCCTTTCACACTTGCTCTTGGAGTCTTGGAGACAAAAGAATTACAAAATGAGGAGAGAGGGGCTTTTATAAGCTTGATTTAAATTTATTTCCCCTCAAACCCACTTTATAATGTTTATGCAATGACACTTTTTAAAACTAATTGCTGCTGACTTGTGGTTTCCTTTTGTTATGAAATTGGTTGAAATGATGCTTTTTCTTGTAAATTTTTGCAGGGATAGCTTCTGAGGAGTCTTGGCAAAGGAGACCAAGGCTGCATGCCAACTTTTGGAGAGTTTGAATTTTTTACAAAAAATGAGAAAATGACCTTGCCTTCAAAAACAGGGTTTTCGAACTCAAGGTAAAAATTAGCTATACAATATGAAATCATTTGAAGTGATGCTTTGCTGGACATCCCTCTGGCCTGCTGGGCATTTATTGACCTTAAAAGACATGAGCTCAAAAGACAAAATTGGACTAAACCCTAAACCTAGGACCTTGACTTCAAGACAAGACCAATGACCCTGTAAAGAATTTTATTGACTGAAACAAACTGGATCCAGCAGTGCCAAGAGGGGAATAAAGACACAAGCTCCTCCATCAGGGTTATGGCATGCCTAATGGAATGCAATAAGATGACCCTAATGAGACACCTACTTATGCAAATGCAAAGAGCTTTGATCGCTGATGGAGGGCTACTAGACCGACTCTAACACAACCTTTGCCTATTCTCCCCTTGCTATTCTATGGATGCCCTTGTGGGTGTTTCTTCCTGCCTGTCCCTTTTCTTGGCTCTTTCCTCATTGAGAGGAGTTTGTAACACAGGGATTTCAGGTGCCCTTGTTTGTGTTGAAGGGGCTTGCCCTTGACTTTGCTCTTTTGCTGTATCTGGCCAGTCTGCCATTGTATTTTGCTACTCTGAATGCTACACTTCCTTGCCTTTGGATGTCCCTGCAGATGGAGTAGTCTCTTGGGTAGGTTGTTGTGAAGTTGTGCTAGATGATGTGCCCACTCCAAGGTTTTGAGGCAATGTGAAAGGCACCTGTCCAAAAGAGTCCAAGTCAAGTATTTTTTCAAGCTCTTTCATTTCCTTTTCTAATTTCTCCTCATCAGTAAGCTCTTCAACTAGTGTGCCTTCTACCCATTCCTGTTGATTAGCATATTGTTCAATCTCAGGGATTTTATGGTGCACATATCCTGTAAGCTTGTTTTTGACTCTTCTAAAACTTATGAAGTGTTGAGGGTCATATGGTGACCAATGAAAACTTTGTTTTAGCTTAAGTTTCTCTTTCATAATGTTTGCACATTGTGAGCTTGCTTTGCACAAATATGACAGTAGTGGCATTTTGACTGGCCACTTTCTTGGTCTTTCTTTGGTGTTCATTTTCTTTATATTTTGTTGACCAATTCATTCTTCTTGCCCTTTGATTTTTCTTTTAGGGCATACCCTCTTTACATTTTTTTATTTTCTTTATTTGTTTACAAGATATGGAACCTTTGTAGCATGGAAAGGATGATCATATTTGGCACTTCCATAGTCAATCATGAGAAATGAAACCTATTGGTATAGGAACCTAACAGTGGCTCCACTTGGGGATGGCTTTTCCAGGTGAAAAGCCAAGAACAGTAGGTCAGATGGCCTTCCTTTCAACTCTTGCTATACTCTGAGACTTCCTTCTGCTGTAGACACACAACTGAATCTTTGTAAAATGTATACACTTCTCATGAGCTAAAGTGAATAGAATAACAACTTTGTTTTTCTAGTTGGTCTAAATTTTCAGTCATCTTCATGGCTCCCAAGCTTTATTTTTGATTTCTTCTGATAAGCTCAAATATGTACAAAAGGTGGCACAATTGTTTGCCTTTTTCCTTCAGAACTTGCTGCATCTTATCCCTTATCTAATTGCTGTAATGAACTGCTAAAATAGACACTATTTATGTAAAATATACAATCCTGTTATGTTGATCAAAGAGGATAAAAATAATTCTTAAGAATTCGCCCATTGACTGGGCCTTCCTCAGCTTCTGTGCCAGTCAAACTCTTCAAAAAATAGGTGTTGTTTCCTTGTACAACCTGAATGACATAAGGTCCTTTCCAAAGGAAATCAAATTTGCCATGCTTTCCTTTGTCTTCCCTTCTAGAATCCCACTTCAGAACTTTGTCTCCTATGAAGAAATCTTCAGCTTTTGTTCTTTTGTCAAAAATATTCTTAAGTCTATCTTATAGGACCTGAGTTCTCTAATATACTTCCTCTCTAGTTTGTTGCAAGTGAATAGTTTGATTGATTCTCCTTTGAATGTTATTGGGTTCTGCTTGTAACTCTTGCAACAATTTGATTATAGGGATTCCCAAGGATGAGGGGAACACAACCTCCATGCCATAAACCAATTCATATGATCTGGTTCCAATAGATCTTTTGGCGGTCAATCTGTCTACCCATAGTGCATTTACCAGTTTTTTAT
Organism: Pinus tabuliformis; assembly: GCA_031772625.1. Lineage (NCBI taxonomy): Eukaryota > Viridiplantae > Streptophyta > Pinopsida > Pinales > Pinaceae > Pinus > Pinus tabuliformis. The sequence goes on along the minus strand of CM062808.1, from coordinate 703,315,670 downwards.
GCCAATTCTTTTTATTCTCCTCCAAGACTTTTTTGATGATGTTGATCAGGCTTTTGTTGGAGGATTCGGCTAGGCCATTACCTTGAGGGTAATAGGTTGTGGAGTGGCCCAAGGTAATGTGGTACTTATGACAAAAATTGATCATTCTTTTGGATTTAAAGGCAACAACATTGTCTGTAATAATTTTCTCCGGACAGCCAAATCTAGACAAAATATTGGTTTCTAAGAATTGCATGATGATTGAGTCATTGGCTTGCCTACAAGGGATGGCTTCTATCCATTTGGTAAAGTAGTCTGTGGCAGTCAAAATCCACTTGTGTTGGCCAGAAGAGGAAGGGTGAATTTCTCCAATGAAATCTAAACCCCATTGTTGAAATGGTCTTTCGGTGGAAATGGGTTTTAGAGGTAAAGGTAACAGCTTTCTCTTGCATTCAAAGAATTGGCATTTGTGGCAAGAAACTACAAATTTTTTCACATTAGCAAACAGGGAGGGCCAATAAAAACTAGCTCTTAGAATTTTATCAGTTGTTGACTTCCAATACAAGTGTCCTCCGCAGTCCGCTGCATGAAATTCCTTGAGTGTTTTGTCAGTTTCATCCTGAATTAGGCAATTAAGCAAAATACCTTCATGGTTTTTCCAAAATAAAACATTTTCTATAATACAAAACTTTGAAGCTTTAATTTTCAAGAATCTCTTTTTAGTTCTAGATAACACCGAAGGAGCTTGCAGGTTTAACATACAAAACATATGTCAGTGTACCAAGGTGATTGTAAAAAGGCTTGATTGATATGTGGAGTCGCCATCTCCTATTCGTTATCCAGTTCATTTATGTCAAGGGCTTGAAAATTGGTTTCAGTCATTAATTTAGCTAACCCTTGTCCTTTTATGAGTTTTGTAGGCTTGATTTCAATGTCATACTCTAAAATGTTGGCTATCCATTTGCCCCTTTTACCTTCAATTCCTTCTTGAGTTAGAATGTCCTTGACCACAACATTTGGAACATAGGCTATCACATGGGAGTACAAGATATAAACTCTAAAATCCTTGATTGCCTTAACAAGGGCATAAGCTTGTTTCTCCATAATTTGATATTTGAGTGGAGCATCTCTAAGTGCTTTGCTAAAGAAAGCAATGGGCTTCTCACATCCTTGGTCATCCTTTTGTAGTAGGATAGCAACAATAGTATGTTGAGATGCAAAGGAAAAAATTATGAAATCTCTATCAAATTTGGGGCTTGTGAGAACATGTGTTTTAGTCAAAGCTATCTTGATTTCCTCAAAGGCTTGTTTAGCTTCTGTGGTCCATTTGACTTTAGAATCTTTCTTCAGCATATTATTCAACAGTCTTATTAGCTCGGCCAAATTGGAATGAATCTTCTTAGGAAATTGATCTTTCCTAAAAAAGCTTGTAGTTCTTTGACGTTTCTTGGGTGAGGCACTTGGAGAATAGATTGTATCCTTTCTGGGTCAATTCTTATGCCATCTTTTGAAATTATGTGACCTAGGAGTTTGCGTTCTTCTAGGCCAAACAATGATTTCTTTGGGTTCAAGGATATGCCATATTTTCTGCAAATTAGGAACACTTGTCTCAAATGTTCTAAATGTTCTTGTTCTGATTTTGAAAAAGCAGTGAGGTCATCAAGGTATATGACTAAGAAATCATGGATCTCTTTTGCAAAGGCTATGTCCATTGCTCGTTGAAATGTGGCCCCTGCATTTTTGAGTCTGAAAGGTATCTTTACATATTTAAAGGTTCCCCAAGGTGTTGTAAAGGCATTTTTGTCTTGATCATTCGGGTGGACTAAAATCTGATTAAATCCTGAGAAGCCATCTAATAGTGATATCCTAGAAGCTCCTACTACCCTTTGTAGGATGTGATCCATTTTTGGTAAGGGGTAGTGGTCTTTGAGAGAGACTTTATTCAAATTTCTTAGGTCAACACATAGCCTTATCTCTCATGTTTTCTTCCTAGTGGGTACTAGGTTTGAAATCCATTCGGAGAACTTGATTGGAGCAATTATTCCGGCTTCATACATTTGCTTGACTTCCTTTTCAATCAGGGGAAGGAGGACAAGATTCACCCTTCTAAGCTTTTGTTTAAAAGGTTTCTAATTTTCTTTCAAGGGTATTGTATGTTGGATGACCGAAGTATCATAGGACTTGAGGTCCTCATAGCTCCATGCAAAGACGTCTTGGAACTCTTTAAACAACTCAATGTATTTCAGCTTTTGATCAGGAGGCAATGTTTTGGCCAGTTTTATCATTTTGGGATTTTCTGTGGTTCCTATGTTTCAGTCCTCAATTTCTGCATTTAGTGGTTGCATTTTTGGCTTTCTTGGAATGTCATTTGAATCAAATATATCGTCCAAAGGAGTTAGGCCTATGGGCAGAAAATTATACTTCAAGTCAATTACTTCAGATTCTCCCTCAGCCATTTCATCAAGGTCTATTTTCTTCAGCTCTTGTAGATTTTTGTCATCAAAAGTTGTTGGATGCAAAATCAAATTTTTTGTTTCAGCTGATATACTTTGCTCAATTTTGTCTATTTGTTGTTGATCATCAATGGTGCTTGTGTCTATGTTTTTACTTGAGAATTCCTCTTTCAAAGTCAGGAAATTATTTATTTGTGTATCATTTTCAAATACTTGCCAATTTTTAATATTATCTGGGACAACAGGTCTGTGTTTAATTTCAGCAGTGAAGTGGTGGTTACGCTCAAATGGAAGCTTGCAAGTGCTGGCAAAATTTGCCAAACTATGTGCATGTAAATTGTGCTTTCTTGGAATTTTGGTGAGCCGAGATTCTAAGAAGGTGTTCAATATTTCAATGGCTGCACCTCTGTAAGCTCTTAGCCTAAGATTAGTTGTAAAAAAATTTCCCTTTATCTGTTGGATAATCAAATATGAGTCCCCTAGAATTGAAATCTTGGTTGCCCCTAGACTTCTAATCAATTTGAGTCCTAGAAAAAGGGCTTCATATTCGGCCATGTTGTTTGTACATCTGAAATTTAGCCTATATGCATGACATTGAGCATGGTGATTTTGCATGTTGTGTATTCCAATCCCTGCCCCTGCTCCTAATTTTTTCACTGCCCATCAAACTCTCAGTACCATAAGATTTCTTGATTGTGACTAGCCTTAGGAGTTTTGGAAAATTGCTCAGTGGGCAGATTTGGATTTTGTAGCTCATATGCTATGTCTTGTTCATTTGTTGCATCAATCACATCAACAATTTTTTGATCTTGAGCACTAGATTGTTCATTTATGCTTTTTGTTTGTGCTGTTTCTAGGAGTTTGACATCAGTTTTGGGACATATCTCAACATTGTACAGGATGAATGAATCCATATGGGAATGCATAGAATAGATGGGGAAGTTTTGGGGTTTCTCTTGACTGCTAACCACGTACTTCATTAATGTTTTCCGATACAATCTCTTTGGCTTGCCAAAGATTGAAATGGTGGCATAGGACATGTCTAGCTACAAAGATCCTTGGAGTTTTTCACCCCAAGATCTAGACAAAAACATTCCATATTTTGGTGGGATATTAGCTACCACCACATCCATCAAGATTGTTTTGGCTGGATATTGGACTAAAGACACACAAAGGTCTTTAATTAGGCCTAGACACCTGACCTGGCTGGAATCAAATGAGAACAAGTCTTTGTATGGCCTTGTGATATCAGGTCTAGCTTTTCCAACACAGATTTAGGCATTAGGTTATGGGAAGCTCCCGAATCAAACATTGCGTTATGCGGCAATTTGTCATGAATGTTCAAGCTCACATAGAGTGGAGGAACTCCTCCGTCTATTGTTTTACCATTAACTTCAGGACTAAAAATCAATTCTAGTTGGTCATATAAAACATTGACTGCATCTCTATTCTCTGATATTTGAAGTGACCTATTGATTTGTTCCCTATAAACCTCATGTTTAGCCAATTCAGACAGAGGAATGGCTATTTTCAGTTTGCCTATTTCTGTTTCTAGGTTAAAAGGTTTTCCACTTGAATTATTGTGTTGTGGACAACAAGCTTTTCATTTTCTGTTGTATTTTCAGTAACCTTCTCTTCATCATGAGTGCTGTTTTGAGCTAAATCTGTTTTAAAATTATTTTCAGGAAGGTAGTTTAGATTTTCTTTCGAGGGAAGGGATGTGGATGGCTGATTTTTTGAGGGTTGTACATCTGATATGTCCTCAACCGTGGGTTACTTTGGGTTGGGGTTTGTTTTAGCAGGGTGTTCTGTCAGGGCAGCTTTATCCTTTGTTTTCTTTGGCTGCTTGGTATCTTTTAGCTTGGTAGGTTCAGGCGCATCTATGGTTCTGCTTCTTAATTTGTATTGTTTATGGACCTCATAGACCGCTGCATCATAACCTTCTTTGAAATCAAATGTTTCTCTGGACTTGGTTTGAAATTGATTGAAATTATGGGCCTCTTGGTCATCTTGTGTTAGAAAGATTTGTTGCTCACTGTTTAAACCCATTAGGTTGATTTCAGTATCCTCTGTTGGCTCACTAGAGGTTGAGGCTTCGATATAGTTCTCTTGATGGAGGTCTGATATTCTGATCAGGGCCAGCCTTCCCGATGTTAGGATTTTGGTTCTTTCTAAAGTTCAGATTCCTAGTGGTGTTACTTGGTTGACCCTCCCAAGAAGATTTTCTTTCAATGGTTTCCACTCTGTCACCCAGTCTATCCATGCATTTGATGATTGCATCCAGTTTTTGTTCAAATTCTGAAGGCTCCTCTTTGAAAGTTGTCCTTCTTTCAGCTCTAGCTCGAGCTCTTTTAGAGATTAGATTTGCTTCTACACTAACAGCTATGCTCTGCATGTCTTCCAAGCTGGCAGGAGCTCTTTCCCTGATTCGAATGGAAAATGGCATCAACCCATGGTACTCATCCACCCATATTATTCATCGACCCATGGAATTTACCCATGGTATTGTAAATGGAATCCGCCCGTGGTATTGTAAAATCCACCCATGGTATTCATTTACCCATGGAATTTACCCATGGTATTGTAAATGGCATCTGCCCGTGGTATTGTAAAATCCACCCATGGTATTCATTCACCCATGGAATTGACCCGTGGTATGTAACTGAAAAATACTATAAGTAACAAGTCACTTTTTGTAAAAGGACAGATGGTCCACCACAATGTAGCCTTTACAGTTATTATCGGTTTTAATAAAAGAGTTTCTTTGTGGTTTTGTTTATTGGGAATTCTCCTATTTTTCTTCTGGCAATGCAAGTTTTCAGATCTTGGGGGTCTCTCCTCCCAAGATCCATTTCAATCTTTTAGATCTTGGGGGCCTCCTCCCAAGATCCAGATCAGTGGTATCAGAGCAGGTTATGATTCCATGGGAACGAGGGTTTGATGCATGTTTCAGTTTCAAATTTTGCAGAAATATTCAACAAACTTCAGGCATGTGCTACAACCTCCACATAGCACTTTCTTGGGTCAAGCAGGAAGAATTTTTCTTTTCTCATTTTTTTGCAGGATTTTTTTTGGGCGGCGACTTTGCAGATCAGATCTGAAACATTTGGTACAAAATTTACAAAATCAAATACCAGATCTGGATTCCTCTCGAAAAATCACCCAATTTCAAAAAAAAATGGGTCAAATCGGAGTCTGGATGTGGGAGATATCGCTGATTTAAAATCAGCTATTTTATCAAAAAATTTGTGATGGCGGAACTGTTGCAGCACAAATCTGAGATCTCAGAGTGCCCAGATAAGGATTTCCATCACATAGGTAGATGCAAAATGGTCCTTCTGCTTCCAAAAACAGGTTATAATAAATATTCTGAGTTATATTGGCCGAGTTATGTCCATTTTAATTCTGGAGCAGCATTCAGAGTGGGTTTCCATTGGAGACGTGCCCTCCCACCCCACTTTAGTAGGCATCTGCTTCACATTCATCAGTTTCAACATAGCAGCAATCGGCTTGGGTTATTTGGAGATGTGCCCTCCCACCCCAGGCTATGTAGGCACCTGCTACTTCATCAGCAACCAACATCACGGTTGTGGGTCATCCACAAACCCACACTTCATCGAAGTCCATTTGCTAGGCCGTACACTGTTAGTATCACAGTTGGTCACAAGCATTACAGGGTATCTCTATCCTCGGATCTTCGTTCTTCATGGTTATGGGTCATCCACAAACCCACAGTTCATCGAAGTCCATTTTCTAGGCCACACACTGTCAGAATCACAGTTGGTCACAAGCATTACAGGGTATCTCTATCCTCAGATCTTCATTTATCAGGGTTTTGGGTTAACCATGTAAAACCCTTATCTTCAGTGGATCTTCATATTCAAAAAAGTCTTTGCAGGAGGGAACTTTACGCAATGGGGACCATTGCTTCTTAAGGAAGGAGGAATGATCCGAATGGAAAATGGCATCAACCCATGGTACTCATCCACCCATATTATTCATCGACCCATGGAATTTACCCATGGTATTGTAAATGGAATCCGTCTGTGGTATTGTAAAATCCACCCATGGTATTCATTTACCCATGGAATTTACCCATGGTATTGTAAATGGCATCTACCCGTGGTATTGTAAAATCCACCCATGGTATTCATTCACCCATGGAATTGACCCGTGGTATTGTAACTGAAAAATACTATAAGTAACAAGTCACATTTTGTAAAAGGATAGATGGTCCGCCACAATGTAGCCTTTACAGTTATTATCGGTTTTAATAAAAGAGTTTATTTGTGGTTTTGTTTATTGGGCATTCTCCTGTTTTTCTTCTAGCAATGCAAGTTTTCAGATCTTGGGGGTCTCTCCTCCCAAGATCCATTTCAATCTTTTAGATCTTGGGGGCCTCCTCCCAAGATCCAGATCATTCCCTTAGCTGATATGCCATGTCGGAGTCAAATCCATCAGGGAATTTGATTAAGGCTAAGTCAGGTGGAGGTCTAAGGTTTTGAGGGATAACATTGTACACATTGTTGAATCTAGCACAATAATCTTAGACAGTTTCTTGTGGGCCTCTTTTTAAACTGTTATACTCTGATAGGATATGCCATGGATCTTTCTTCTTTTCCCATTTTTTGAGAAATGTTTGGTAAAGGGCATCCAAATCAGCAATTGTGTTTGCACCAAGTGCCCTAAACCAGGTCCTTACTTCACCGGTTAAACTATGAACAAAAATTTTCATTTTGACATCATTGTCATCAATTTCATAGTTCTCAAAGTAGTCCATCAATTTCTTAGTGTGTTGTTGGGCTGAATAGGAGCCAGTACCATCAAAATATGTAATTTTACTCTGATAATCTGGAGGCATAGCCCTTGGATTTGCAGGTAACTGCAGAGGAGCATATCTATTTGCCATATTTGCAGGGATAAATGGGACAGTAGGAAGAAATAAGACAGCAGGAATAGCAGGGACAACAGAGGAAATATGTGCAGTGGATGGGGGAGTGGAGGAAATGATTTGAGGTGTGGATGAAGAACTGGGAGAGGCTGTAGTATTGACAGAAAGGACTGCTGCTTTCCAAGGGGTGAGCTCGGATTTTGTAAGATTTTGCTGAAGTATATCAGGGTTTAAATCAACAGATTTAGCTAGACTTTCTTGTATTCTAAGGCTCTTAGAGATCAAGTTATGATTTTCAAAGACAGCTAGAGGATCTAGATCAGGATTTGACCTGGTGTAACAAGTTTTCTTCTTTGGAGCTAGCTTCTAAATTTGTTTTTGTTATTTTCTGGAAATGTTTTAAAGATCACAGCTTTTGACGATATTCTGCAGGAAGCTCTTTTGAAAGATAGGAGGCTTTTCTTCGAATATGTTGAAACAGGGAAACTGATCAAATCTTTGGGGCAGTTGTTTAAAGCCTAAAACTAGAGTGGAGATTGACTGAAGTAGCGTTTATTTCCTCCTGTAAATGCATAGCAAAAACAGTTTCAGAGGATACCTGGCTAACTTCAGGCCCTATCCGTAGCTTTAGAAAATAGACAGTAGTTACAAACAGTCATTCAGTTCCCCAGTGGAGTTGCCAATGATGTTATCACTTAGGTTGTTCCATGCCTCCAGAAGGGAATACGGCCGAGGTAACCACTAACCAGCATTTTAGCTACAGATTCTAGCCAATATGCAACCAGAGAGGGCGCTCTCTTTATAATTTAGATTTGTTTTGTTATATGTTAGGCTAGTTATGAAGCACAAGTTTTGTTTGGTGTTTGGAAGATGACATTCAGTAGAACAGGGCTGTAATGTGAGAGAAGTTCAGACCACTAGGTTGATGGAGTCTAATCGAAATAAACCTATAGGTATGGTTTCTTTGGCAATAGGAAAAATACAGAGCAAGATAATTAAATGCAGAACAATTTTCAAGCTGGAATAAGATGAAATGAAGTTAGGGAATGAAAGGCAATCAAGAATCTTTCATTATGCTAATAGAGGGAAATTGTATAAACATTATCAGGGAGCATTTAAGAATTCCTTGATGATATTTAGAGTGAAATAACCAGGGAGACAAGAGCAGTCAAGAATTCTTGCCTATGCTAGTCCTGTAGAAAACATAAAAAATTACAGGAATTGAACAAAAGTACAACAAAGTAAATTTTGGGTTATCCTTTTTTCCCGTAACTTAGAGCATGATATTTAGATGGTAAATTAGACACAGATACAGTAACACAAGAGTAAAGAAGACTTATTGATCCATGTATTAACATGAGAATTCTGCAATATATCCTTCTGCCATTGATTCCATAGCCAGCAATTTTACCAACAAAGCATTCCAACAATATTTATTTCAGAAGAGTTCTCAAAACATACAGCGCAGGTCCAGAATGATATTCACCAGCGAACAATAATACATAACTTGAGGAGGTATTTATAAAAGAGTTTACAAAATATCCCATAGGAAAAAATATCAAGTAATAAATTCATCCATCTACTTTGGCAAAGGCAATAACTGATATGGAAAAACTGCGCAGAAATGAATGCAGAAGTAACTATGCTGTACTGGCTACCTTAGGTGTTCCACTATTGTTGACATTTTGGCTCAACTAGTCGGCTGATAGCTACTTCTTTGATTTGCATCCCTGATGTGCTGTCACTTTCCACCTGTGCCTGAGTTTTCCTCAATGCTTTTTAGCGCGAATTCCCTCCTTTGTCGATTTGATTTTCTGATAGGTGACTCTTGTATTTGAATTTGATTTTATGCAGTAGATAAAAAAAGAGCATTAAAATTATCTTGGAAAAACCTCAAGCATGCCCTCCCACCATTGATCTGTTGGCAGCTGGTGTCTCTGTAGTTTAATTAATGTTTCATCAACTTCAGTATATGTGAAGTAATTTGGCTGGACTTCAAAAAGATGATTTATTTCACGTTCAATATAGAATTTTTTTTCTAATTTGTCATATAAACTCTGTCCAAAGGGAGGTACTGTCTCTTCTGTGCTGCTTGATGATGCTGTGATTTGATTGGTAACATAGGTATTTACCCTGTCAGCATACTGTTCATGTGTTAACAGTCTTCCATTGCTGGTCAATAAACTGGGTAACCCCTTTCTCTGCAACACTGCAAACTTTTGTCTGAAGGCATTTATTTTTGTTTTCATCTCTTGGCACTTTCTCTCTAAATTCTGCAAAAAATTCCTCATGGTTAGCACCTTTTTAACTAAAAAAATTATGTCTATTCTGTTCCTGATATCTAGAGCTGCTAATTGTTCTCTAGTATGAGTATTCAAAAAACGGATCAGTTGGTTGGCCTGTTCGTGCTTGTTTGCCAATAATGCTCTGGCCTTTTGAGTCTCAAATTGAGCTATCCCTATGAGTTCAATTTGGTCATGAATACTCTGGATTGAAGTCCAATGATCAGTTATGGACTGGCCAACTTTAGTCCACAAAATTGTTTTGATTTCTGCTAGAGTTTTGTGAAGAGTAAGGTCCTTCTCCAAGGATTTTATCTTATTTTCCAGGGCCTTTACTTCTCTTGTCTTCTCAGCCACAACCATTTTTGATTTGTCATAATTCACCTCAATCTTGGCCAGTTTTTCTTTGGATTCCTTTAATTCTGTCATTTGGAGTTCCAAAGCTTTTATTTCTTTCATCATATCCTCCATGCTCAGGCTGGCATCTTGTCCTACTGCTGCTGTAGTTGTTGCTAAAGCCGAGGTACCTGTTGTTGATGCCGGATCAATAGGAGGGATTGTTGTTGTAGCTGTAGGAAGAGCAGTTGTAAGAATTGGAGCTGTTTGAGCTGGCTGAGAGGCCAACTCTCCCTGTTTTCCTTGCACTGCTGCCTCCAATGCCTGCTCTGTTTCTAAAAGTCTTTCATTCATCCTCATTAGCAAACTTACTACATCCTCCTCTTATTTCTGTTGTGCAACTTCTGTGATTTTAGGATGTATTGTAACTGGCAGCTTGAGCTGCCTCCTGAGGGCTGCTATGTCTTCTTGTTTCTTTTTTATCAAGGCTTGTATTCCCTTGAGATCCTTGGGATCATGTCTCAGCTCCATGATAATCTCCTCCAAAGATTTGATTTTGTTGTCCTTGGCTAATGAGGAGGCTTTCTCCAATTCCAATTGGGCAGAAGTATTATGAAGTGAATTTTGCAACCTATGGGCCAATATTGCTTTATCTGCCAAAGTGGAGTACACCATTTCTCCAGTTTTCTTATATAGTTCAATCTGGTCCATTGGGTGGATGTCTTTAGAAAGGACTTCCATATTGGTTCTAATATAATCAGCAGCTGACTGGGGCTACTGTACTGTAGGCCTGAAGTGACTAAGGGTCATTTTCCCTTCTTGGATATCATAGGCTGCCATTAGCCTTTGTTGATTGGTGGGAGCCATTCTTAGCAATTGGTTATAGAGCTGGAACCTTACCAGCTCATTTTTGGCCTTGATTTCAGTTAATGCCTTCTTGATGTTAGAGCCTTGCTTGCTCTGTTGCCTGGTGGATTTAACCTCCACACCATGTTTCCTTTCTTGCTCTTGCTGAAAAGAGCTAGTTGATGTTTCCAAAATTGGAGGAACCTGCTATTCAGTTGTCTCCTCACCCCTTAAGTTGCCTAATGTCTCCTCTGTCAATTCTTCCTCAAAGTAAGGGTTCAACCTTTGCCTCTTCTCCCCTTGCTATTCTGTGGATGCCCCTTGTGCGTGTCTCTTCCTGCCTATCCCTTTTCTTGGCTCTTTCCTCATTGAGAGGAGTTTGTAACACAGGGATTTCAGGTGCCTTTGTTTGTGTTGAAGGGGCTTGCCCTTGACTTTGCTATTTTGCTGTATCTGGCCGGTCTGCCATTATATTCTGTTGCTCTGAATGCTGCACTTCCTTGCCTTTGGATGTCCCTACTGTTGACGGGAAAAGTGTCTACTCAAAACGCCCCTATCCCACTAAGGTGTGACAGTACCTTAGCAACAAACAAGGAAAACTACTTTCGTATTCTTCTTTATGAACTGTAAACGAAGAGGAATAGGATGAGCCAACCTGTGTCTTGCGCTAGTCCTTTGATCCAATCTCTCTCCTCTTTGACAGCTTCCAGCTACCTGCTCCCTTACTTGCCCAGCTTCACCAAGTTCCTGCAAGATCACAGAAGAGGAAAACTACACAGAGACATGGATTTACCTTCATAAATAGCTTAGGATCAGATTTAAGCTAAACATGCAAATATAACAAAAACATCATTTATACACAAGCATGTAGGAGAAACTCAAATAGTTTTATTGATATCACAAGAAGGTCCAGGAGGAGTTACAACCGATGATTCCTGATCCAGCATCAACCCCCCAGCAAAGGAATCCCCTCTTCACCTCCAACAAAGCATAAATCACCCAATGCACTGATCTTTATCTCAAAACCAACAACAATTCTCTGCAAAGTACAAAATTCCAGCCCCGGATCTCTGGAATGAGGGATCCATATATAGATGTATGCAAAGAGGATGAGTCAGCTTATTATTTGACTTGTGGCTTCTCTCTGTCATTTCATGCTTCCACTTGGAGACTGAGAGCCTCTTACTCATCCTTGGTCGAACTTAGTGAGGCAAGTGTCATTGGGGAAGATTCTGGAAGCTTCCATTGTCTGTCCACCTAGCGGAATGACACTGCCATTTGTCATTTCCCGCTCAGAGCACCCTGGTAGTGCATTTAGGTGCGTTTCAACGCACCTAGCTAGTGTACTGGGGTGGTATGCAACGCAGCTAGCTAGTGGAGCAGCTGAAATGATCCTGATTTGGCTGATTCTGAGCAGTTTCTGGTGGAGAACTTCTGGGAGAAGCTGTAATTGGTTGACCTTGTTCCTCTAGGGGTAGGAACAAAACTTTTAGGGACTTAGGATCCCTTGGTTTATGGACATTTCATGCTTAGAGCTGTAAGGCACAAAAATGTCTATAACAGTTGCCCCCTAACGTATGAGGTCGTTTATCGGGTGAAATGCTTTATTAGGAGTATCCGAAGTTCTTTCAATGCTGGGAGGAGACCTGTAATAAGATACAATACAATACATTATCTTCATACTGTTTTCATGATCTAGCTCAGGCGGGCATTCCCATGCTCAACTTTATAAATTCATTTTTATGTACTTAGGACAGACAATCGTCTGATGGTAGACTGATGATTTTGATGAAGTCATCATCCTTTTGGTAGGATCATTATCTATGCTGCAATGTTGTACATGTCAATGTCTTTATTTTTCCTGAATATATATCGCAGCCCAGATGGATGAAACTAGATCTGGGGTCTTCAATCTTGTCCGATCTTCACTCGAAGTACAAGTCGACCCATGTGAGAAATGTTTTGAAGTCGAACATGGAAAGACATCGCTTGATTACCAGTCGATGATGTAAACTGTTAACAAGCGCGAGAGGAATCACTGATAATGATGATGACCTTCAAGGTACTGTAGTACAATTCACGTGGTGTGAATAAAGGACTTGGCGTCGAACACCACGCAAAATATTTCGGTCGAAGGTCATTGATGTATACCTGTCGCCGGAAGTGAGAAACTTGCCATTGAGGCATGCAAGCTTCAAAGTACTGAATGGGGTGTTCCTAGATCAACTTCTTGGATAATGAGCTGGTGTCGACAAGAAGCGACCTGTCAAAGGAGGGCCTTAATGAATCCCACATCAATGACACGGAACGGAGCAAATGATTTTGATGGAGGTGAAAACGATCTGATGATATATGGTTCAGGATGGCGGTCATGAAGGAATGAAGTATAATTGTTGTTGGGAAAAGTATCCAATACGGAATGACCCTATCCCACTCTAAGGGTGATAGTACCTCAGCAACAATCAAAGCAAAGCTATTCGAGATTACTTCTTTATGAGATGTAAGAGAGAGGAGGAAGAGATCCACTAACCGATGTCTTCCGCTAATGATCAAGGATAATTTTAGGGGCGAATGTTCGCCCTTTGGGGAAATTAAGGGGTTTTAAATTTTTAGTGGGCGAATATTTTGTATCACAGTACAATTTTACAAAGCACCTCAAATAGCCCACCTTATTTTAAGGGAGAGGGTAAAAAAGGTAAATTTAGCCCTTGAAATTATGACTTACAACCTTCCATTCGCCCATTTTCAAGAATAGGTTTTATTTAAGTGAATCCTATGGGCCAAATACCATATTTATAAAAGAGGTATGGTAAATTAATAAAAATATAAATAAATGAGAGGTATGGTAAATAAATAAAACATTTTTTATATTTACTCCATAAGTCACCTTATATACATGTAAGGGTGTAAACAAATAAAAATATAAGTAAAGTGGAGGTATGGTAAATAAATAAAACATCTTTTTATACTTACTCAAAAGGTATGGTAAATAAATAAAAATATAAATAAACTAGACGTATCGTAAATAAATAAAACCTCTTTTTATATTTAGTCCATAACCTTCGTTCTATTTATGAAGGCTCAAGAAAGAGGTTTTATTTAAGTGAATCCTATGGGCCAAATACCATATTTGTAAAAGAGGTACGGTAAATTAATAAAAATATAAATAAACGAGAGGTATGGTAAACAAATAAAATATTTTTTTATATTTATTCCATAAGTCACCTTATATTTACGAACACTCAAAAAATGGGTTATATTTAGGTGAAACGTATGGCCAAATACTATGGGACAAATACCATGGACTAGATTGTTATTAATACCATGCAAAAAACCATTATTAATCGTAATATTAGAATTAATAAAAATAAAAATGGCACATAGTATTGACCCATGGTATTCACCAAAATGGCACATGGTATTGACCCATGGTATTCACCTGGAATGTAGCCTATTCAAATGGGGGAATTAAACCATCATGTAGCCTATGCTAAGATTCACTAGGACTTTACAAAGTTTTATTATTTAGTGAAAGACTCGCCAAGATCTTACAAGATTTTATAATTGAGTAAAATATTCGCCATGTCTGGTGAGAGATTCGCCAAAAAATTATATATACATATTATACTATTGATAAAATCGCCTTCCATTTTTCCTATATACCATGGAGATTCGCCCATTTATTATATTTATAAATTTAGGGGGGGTTCTTAAAATTTTCCCTGCTAATGATTGATCCAATCTTCTCTCTTTGCTGCTTGCTCCCAGCTCCTTGCTCTTTCACTGGCCCAGCTACACCAAGATCCTGCAAAATGGCAAGAGAGGAAAACTACAAGAAGCATACATTCATAATTGATTCAAGGATTAGAATAAATCAAATACACAAGTATAACAATACACCATTGAGACACATGCATATAGAAGAACCTCAAATGCTTTATTAATGGAAGAAGTAAAGTTCAGGAAGTGATACAACCATAAGAGGCCCAATCCAGCATCACCTCCCAACAGAAAGAAATCTCCTCTTCACCTCCTTCAAGCAAATCACCCAATAGTTCTATACTCAAACCAACAACACTTCCTTACATTCACCAGATTCCAGCCTCCCTAGACCTCATGAGAGAGCTCTATATATAGGAGTTTTGGAGAAAGGATGAGTCAGCTTGAGGCTGGCATGAAGCTGACTAGTGTCCTCTCCCACTTCAGTTATTCTTCAGTTCTTGAGTCCACTTGGAGGTTCTTGCTTCCACTTGGAGATCTAGACCCTCTTACTCATCACTAGGCGAATTCCCTGATCCAAGTGTCATTTTGGAAGCTTCCTGGGCATTGACACCTTGAGGAATGACTGTGCCACTTGGCCAAACTCGCCCAGCGCAGGTAGCCTTCTTTGCAGTTGACATTCAGCACAGGTACAGAGTGGAGCAGTTGACATTCAGCGCAGATGCTCAGTGGAGAAGTTGACATGATCCAGAATTAGCTTGTTTTTGAGTGTTTTCAGGTGGAGAACTGATATTCAGTGCTGTGGTTTGCTGACCTTGTTCCTCTAGGGGTAGGAAAAAAATGTTTAGGGACTTTGGATCCCTTAGATTATTGACATTTCATGCTTCATGCTGTAAGGCACAAAAATGTCTATAACAGTTGCCCCCTTGTTATAGACATTTTTGTGCCTTACAACATGAAGCATGAAATGTCAATATCTAAGGGATCCAAAGTCCCTAAACATGTTGTTCCTACCCCTAGAGGAACAAGGTCAGCAAACCACAGCACTAAATATCAGTTCTCCACCTGAAAACACTCAAAAACAAGCTAATTCTGGATCATGTCAACTGCTACACTGGCTACCTGCACTGAATGTCAACTGCTACACTGGCTACCTGCACTGAATGTCAACTGCTACACTGGCTACCTGCGCTGAATTTCAACTCCAACACTAGCTACCTGCGCTGAACGAGTTTGGACATGTGGCAGTCTCATTCCTCAAGGTGTCAATACCCAGGAAGCTTCCAAAATGACACTTGGGTCAGAGAATTCGACTGGTGATGAGTAAGAGGGTCTAGATATCCAAGTGGAAGCAAGAACCTCCAAGTGGACTCAAGAACTGAAGAATAACTGAAGTGGGAAAGGACACTAGTCAGCTTCATGCCAGCTACAAGCTGACTCATCCTTTCTCCAAATCTCCTATATATAGAGCTCTCTCATGAGGTCTAGGGAGGCTGGAATTTTGTGCAAGTAAGGAAGTGCTGCTGGTTTGTGATTAGAGCTATTGGGTGTTTGCTTAAAGGAGGTGAAGAGGAGATTTCTTTCAGCTGGGAGGTGTTGCTGGATTGGGCCCATTGTGGTTGTAACTCTCTCAGAACTTTACTTCTATTATCAATAAAGTATTTGAAGTTCTTCTATATGCATGTGTCTTTATGATGAATAGATGCTTGTATATTTGATTTATGCTAATCCTATAATCGATTATGGATGTATGCTTCTTGTAGTTTCCTTTTCTTGTGCTTTTACAGGATCTGTGTGTAGCTGGCCCGGTGAAAGGACGAAGAGCTAGGAGCAAGCGGCAAGGAGTGAAGACTGGATCGACTATTAGCACAAGATAACGGTTAGTAGATCATCCTTTTCTTCCCTCTCTCATCTCATAAAGAAGAAACTTTGAATAGCTTTGCATTCAGTTGTTGCTGGAGTACTATCACCTTCAGAGTAGGGATAGAGGCATTCTGCATTAGATACTTTTCCCCCCAACAAAATGGCGACTTTGCTGGGGATCGTATCTTGTTAGTTTGTTGTGTTTCTTGCTATTCATTGCATAAACAAGGAGAGTACCAAATCGAACTGTGTTTGAATCCATCAAACACAAAGTAGAGGGCAACTACTCTGGCTCAGTTTCTGAGCAAGTTTATGATTTGAAGAGCTGATCCACAAGGACTCTAATAATCTCTTAGTGATAGCTTTTCATCCTCCTTTACATCCCTTAGTGTTTCCTTGACTGATAGCTTCTGATTTGAGCAAAAACTGTGAATTTTTGAGCAATCTGTGACCCGGAAACCAAGACGGACGAAAGTCTCGTTCTTCAGTGCAGGCTGTACAAAGGCATTCTGCATTTCAGCGCAGGTCCCGTGAAGGCTACCTGCGCTGAATGTCAAACTGACAGTGTACCACCTGCGCTGAACCAGTTTTGCCTAGTGCTACTGGGGTTCCCTGCTGTTTATTGCCCTGTTTTCATCCTTGTTTTTGCAGCCTGTTATCAGTCAATGTACCTATCTGAAACCACCTTTCTTGGCCTCTATTCCGCCTCGGTTGTATAAAGAAACTGTGTTTGTTCTTTGTGTATTTCTTGTATCATTTACAGTTTCCCATAACGAAAGTGAACTAGTCTTGATGTGGCCTCTTAGATCTAGACCTGTGATTAAGTGTCGTTTTGATCTTAAGAGTTAGTTTATTTGTTGTTCATAGCTGATTGAGCTTTTGCTTTCGTCATATGGTTTGAGTTTATATATTTCCAGTGTCGAAACAAGTAAATCTTGAGGTGTCTTTTGATTTTGGACAAGCTTGTTTGCTTTCACTTGAAATTGAATTCAAAGTTATACAACAGCTTTCTTTTTGTATCACACAAACATTAAGAAAGAGAAAAGAAATACTTGCATTTTGCATTTTGCATATAAGTTTGTATGTTGATTTAGGGAAAAAGTGCATTAGTGTATGCTCTTTGATCTGTGTGAAAAGATTTTATCTCTCTTTTCCATCAGTAGTTAAGATTTTCATAAGTTGAAAAGATTGAAAAAGCTTGCTTCTCATCTTAGACTGCATTTAGGAATTTGTATCAAAACATCTCGTGGTGAACCTTGAAAGGAAAACTTTAAAAAGATCAACTTAAAATATATTGAATGAACCTAACAACGCTTTGAAACATAACGCAAACACATAGAGGTCTAAGCTAGAGACGTGTTCCGGCGTCGTTAAACGTAGTGACTGTCGATCTCTACGAAGGTGGGTGATTCCTCCTGAGAGTCGGTGGCACTAATACAGACTTGTACTCCCACGTACCGTCGCGTATATATTGGGGGACCCCTATAGGAATAAAGCCTTTATCCATAGGAATCCGTGTCGGCCGCCCTACTGATCGCAATGCAGTGAACACAACATTCACGAAGATCGACCACTCGTACCGTAAAACGTATTCTGTGGTTTTGCGAAAAGTTTGGCACACCCTCTGCCTAGATCTCCAGAGTAGTTTCTTTTGGCCTTTTTCAAACTCTATAACTGAAAAAGTCTATCCGAGCATTTGTCACTTCGGGCTCGTTAAAACATCGAAGGAGACTAGAGTCATCTTTAGCTTTTTCTCGACTCTTTAAAACTGAAAAAGCAAGTTGTGTCTAAAGCGTCGTTATAAAATTTATTTTAAGCGGAATAATCATCACCTTTCCCTCGTTGATCTTCGAAGTTAGTCCACCACAAGTGGAATTTCCTGTAGAATCGCTAAGAAATCTTTTGGATAGACTAGATATGTATGAACAACCGTTGACATCTAGGACTGTGTCGTCCGACACAGCAGCGGCAGAGCCTCCTTCTGCTACTCCAACGATGTTCGTTGGTATACCATCTGTCCCGGCAAATTGTCAACAACAAGCTGGAGTCCAATCAGGGAGAACGACATGGTTAGTTCCTATTTCTTCATCCGGATTATCATCTGGTATTTCTTATGTTGAAACTCAACAAATTGATCCAATGTGTCTTCAAAGGCCAATTTACCCTTTAAGTACTGGATTTCCACCATATGGAGGGCAGTATGCTCTTTCATTGTTCCCTCCAAGAGAAAAACCATATGGGAGTTTACAACAAAGTTCAGGTCAAACTGGAATTACATCCAGCGGTTGGGTACCAATACTGCCTCAACGACCGGGGGTTGTATATTCAATGCAACCAGTACACCCTGTGTCGAATATTCCCACCATACCTGCTATAGTGAATGTGTCACAAGTACAAGCTCCACCTGTTGTATGTCAACCCCAAGTTTCTCAGGTTGCAATACAACAACCTCTTGTCTCAATGACTCAATCACAATCTCAGGGTAGTGCCTCCTTATCTGGAGAGACTCAGGCTCAAACAAGTACTGTGACTCCTCATCCCGGTCAATCATCCAGTATTGGTCAACAGCAAATGGTCCAACAACCAGAGCTGGTTCAATCTCAACAACCGCCATTGCAGCAATCATATCAAGGACCTGAGCAACAAGTCTTTGTAAGTAATGGGCAACCATACTATAATGGTTATGCCCATCAACCTTGTCAAAGTTGCCAGCATTATGCTGGTTTGCAAAGACCCATTGCTCAGGCGATCCCATCTTATCCTGGGTATGCTTCGCCTAACCTGAATCAATAGTTGCCCTTTGTAGCAACTCTAGAATTACCAGATCTAAACCGGCTGACGAATGATCCAATTGCTTATGCTCCTTGGTGGCCAGCGATTTCGCATAAACTTCCGTCAGATATTCCTAAATTTAATGGAAATCCGGGTGAAGATCCGTTGAATCATGTGATGACATTCCATCTATGGTGTTCATCAAACACCCTGAATGATGATTCGATAAGACTTCGCCTCTTTCAGAGGAAGTTAACGGGTCCAGCGGCAAAATGGTACATTGAATTGCCTAGAGCTTCGTTCGACAACTTCAGTACCTTAGCCACAACCTTTTTAACCCATTTTCAGTTACCGATAAGGTATGAAACGGGAACAAAACTCCTTACCAACTTCAAACAGACGACTGCCACCCACATATCTGATCATATACATGAGTGGCGTCGTCGTCGTAGGATGGTGAAAACATATGTTCCCGATCAGCTGTTAGCTGAATGGTTTATAAAGTCGTTACTTCCTGCTATAACGAAAGATGTGGCCAAGGGGGGAGTCGTAACAGAGGAGTAAGTTATCACTCGTGCACAATATTTGGACTTAGTTTATACTCAGTCTGGCACGCTCTATGACAAAATACTCGACGCTCCTAGACTGGAATTTTCAATTCCTCCTCCTCCTAAATCAAACAATGACTCTCACGTCAGCGATGGCGTGATTGGCAAGCACAAAATTTATAGTCAAAATGCAAGTGAAGAACCTCTTGCCTCAGAAGTAAATGCCATGTTGACCGACAAGGGCAAACAACTGAAGCAACCAGGGGGCAAGAAGAAAAAGAAAGGGAGAAAAAGGAAACCCCCAACAGGGTGTCATATATGCGATGAGGATCATTGGACGAAAGATTGTCCACATATAGCTGAAGTTAAGAAACTCTTTAAGAGTTCAAAAACCCCAGCAGTATTGACTGATCCATTTCCTAACCCAGGTCAAAATCTGGTTGCTAATCAAAATGCTTCCCGATCCCAAGTGCTTATGTTGTCTACCTCAAAGCAGCAAACTAATGCTTTGACGAGGAATAGAGATTACAGGAATCCAAAGCTGTCGAACAACAAGGCTAATGAACAACCTAGTAGTTCGACAACAACTTTGATCGAAGTTGTGCCACCCATCGTCCCTGAGCCAATAATAAAGTCGCAAAAGGGAGCAGTACACAAATCGACATTTAATCCTTGTGCGAAAATAGCACAGATAGAGGACCTGGCCCAATCGCCGTCCGTTATGTCGACACTTGAGGTACCACAAAATTGCTTCTCCCAAGAACAAGCTTTATTATCAGCAATAGGTGGAATTGACCCAATGGATTCCAATCTTGTCGCCTTTGATCATAAAGGATATGACCCTCAGTTACCAGCTCAACTAGCTTTCCTTGTTCAAGTGAAATCCCTCAACAAAACTGTTCATCAAACAATTATTGATGAGGGGGCATCTACATGTCTTATGTCGATGAGTTGCTGGAAAGATTTAGGCTCACCACCCTTGTCGAAATCGTCAACGACGTTAAAAGCATTTGATGGACGATCATACACTCCATACGGGATTTTAAGTAACTTGCAAGTTGAACTGGGGGGAAAAACAGTAGGAATTGATGTTGAAGTAATTGATGGAAACCTCGATTACAACATCCTACTCAGAAGACCATGGATCTATGCCATGGCCGCAGTTGTGTCGACCTACTTCAGGAAGATTGCATTTCCCTTCCAAGGAGGAATTACAATCGTCGACCAACAAACTTTTCTCCCCAACAGTCCACAAGTTACGGGAAGCATTCCAATGATCCATGGAAGGAATCATTCGCTCCAAAATATCGGAGTAGGTCTCCTAAAAGACCCTGCCTTAATGGGTACTTTTGCCCTACCGCCTCCAAGTAATCTGGCGGAAGTGGCCACAGTGGAATATGAAACCTTCTATGTCTGATGGATTTGGACTCCGAGGACGGTTCTAATCTTGTGTCAACCTCATTAAAAAATGAAACAAATCCCTGAGGGAAACCTTCATTCCAACCACCGAGTTGAATGCAATGAAGCTTGGGGGGCGTGCACTTCGATTTGCATTATTATGCTAGGGGCATGCAAACTTATCACCGAGCAGTTTTAGCACATAGTTCATGCTCGTTAAAAAATAAACATAAGATTGAGTAGTGTTTTGGCGCATTCAAGCTCGTTAAAAAATGAACCCATCCCGGTAAATAACCATTAAGTAAATAACCCGATCAACCATAAAAGCCTTGGCCGTGTTTTGCACCTGCCACCTCCGCTTTCATTTGGCCGATCGTTCACCTCCATATGATTGTTTACCCATTTTGAGGAACAGCTGCGAAGAGTGATTTCACCTAGCCATCCTTGTGACACTGCCATGATTGGAAAATTCCAACCTGTACCTGGAATCTGCTGCTATCCCTGTTTATCACTCGTTCCTCAAAAGACGAGTCTTCTTTAAGCTTTTTTCAACTGACTCGTAAAATATGAAAAGATTGCCGAGTTTTGGCCTTCCAGCTCGTTAAACGACCGGAAGAGCTATCCCTCCTCTAGATTTTAATCTTTTTGGACCTGAGGGATTATTGCACAAAAAGATCGAGCACTTGTTTTGTTCGGCTCGTTAAAACTATCGAAAACTCATCCCTTCTGTATTGTTTTATACTTTTTCGGACTTAAGGGATTAGATGACGAAAAAGGAATTTTGGAGTTAAATTTCTGTACCTTTTCAGACTCTCTAAAAATGAAAAGGACCGAGTTTTCCTTGTCGTTAGACTCGTTAAAATGATTAAATAGCGACAAACTTGTCTTTAGACGAGAACGAGTTTCCCTATCGCTAGGCTCGTTAAAACATAGCGATGGGCTTGCCTGAAGCGCAGGTTATAGAACAAGCATATGTTATCCTCCTCAAGCTTGACAAAAATAAAGAGGTACTGGTTAGAAATGACTGGGGAAAAATTGGGAGAACCTCAAAGCTTTGATGGTAGCAAGTCGCTCTTGAACATGACACTTTGTCTTCCGTACCACATCGGGTTGGGTTGTTTCATTCACCGGTCTCATCACCATGGTCCTCGCCAAACCATCCGTATTTGGGGTAATGCTACCGATCCATCACATTAGTGTCGTTATATGTTCAAGAGATGTGTTTAGAAAGAGTCAACCGTGTCCCATCCACTACCATACATTATCCTTCATCCACCCATGATCGCCGCCCTGAATCATATCTCACAGTTTGTTTTCACCTCCACTAAAGTCATTAGCTCCGTTCCATGTCACTGATGTGGGATTCATTAAGGCCCTCGTTTGACGGATCACTTCTTGTCGACTTCAGCTCATTATCCGAGAAGTTGATCTAGGAACACCCCCCCGGTACTTTGAAGCTTGCATGCCTCAATGGCAAGTTTCTCACTTCCGGCGACAGGTATACATCAATGACCTTCGACCAGAAGATTTTGCGTGGTGTTCGACGCCAAGTCCTTTATTCACACCACGTGAATTGTACTGCAGTACCTTGAGGGTCATTGTCATTATTGGTGGCTCCTCTCGCGCTTGTTAACGGTTTACATTATTGACCAGTAATCAAGCGATGTCTTTCCATGTTCGACTTCAACACAATTCTCACATGGATCGACTTGTACTTAGAGTGAAGATCGAACGAGTTTTGAAGACCCCGGATCTAGTTTCATCCATCTGGGTTGCGATATATATTCAGGATATAAAGACATTTGATATGTACATCATTACAGCAGATGATCATCCTACTCAAAGGATGATAATTTCAGCAGAGAATTATCAGTCTATCATCAGACGGTCGTCTGTTATATGTACCAAAATGAATTTATAAAGCTGAGCATGGGAATGCCCGCCTTAGCTAGATCATGAAAGCAGAATGAAAAATAATATTTGTATTGTATTTTATTACAGGTCACCTCTCAGCGATTGAATGAACTTCGGATCCTCTTGATAAAGCATTTCACCCGATAAACGACCTCATACTTTAGGGGGCAACTGTTATAGACATTTTTGTGCCTTACAGCATGAAGCATGAAATGTCAATATCTAAGGGATCCAAAGTCCCTAAACATGTTGTTCCTACCCCTAGAGGAACAAGGTCAGCAAACCATAGCACTAAATATCAGTTCTCCACCTGAAAACACTCAAAAACAAGCTAATTTTGGATCATGTCAACTGCTACACTGGCTACCTGCACTGAATGTCAACTGCTACACTGGCTACCTGCACTGAATGTCAACTACTACACTGGCTACCTACGCTGAATGTCAACTCCAACACTAGCTACCTGCGCTGAACGAGTTTGGACATGTGGCAGTCTCATTCCTCAAGGTGTCAATGCCCAGGAAGCTTCCAAAATGACACTTGGGTCAGAGAATTCGACTGGTGATGAGTAAGAGGGTCTAGATCTCCAAGTGGAAGCAAGAACCTCCAAGTGGACTCAAGAACTAAAGAATAACTGAAGTGGGAAAGGACACTAGTCAGCTTCATGCCAGCTACAAGCTGACTCATCCTTTCTCCAAATCTCCTATATATAGAGCTCTCTCATGAGGTCTAGGGAGGCTGGAATTTTGTGCAAGTAAGGAAGTGTTGTTGGTTTTTTATTAGAGCTATTGGGTGTTTGCTTAAAGGAGGTGAAGAGGAGATTTCTTTCAGCTGGGAGGTGTTGCTGGATTGGGCCCATTGTGGTTGTAACTCTCTCAGAACTTTACTTCTATTATCAATAAAGTATTTGAAGTTCTTCTATATGCATGTGTCTTTATGATGAATAGATTCTTGTATATTTGATTTATGCTAATCCTATAATCGATTATGGATGTATGCTTCTTGTAGTTTCTTTTTCTTGTGCTTTTACAGGATCTGTGTGTAGCTGGCCCGGTGAAAGGACGAGGAGCTAGGAGCAAGCGGCAAGGAGTGAAGACTGGATCGACTATTAGTGCAAGATAACGGTTAGTAGACCATCCTTTTCTTCCCTCTCTCATCTCATAAAGAAGAAACTTTGAATAGCTTTGCATTCAGTTGTTGCTGGAGTACTATCACCTTCAAAGTAGGGATAGAGGCATTCTGCATTAGATAATTTTCCCCCCAACACCCCTAAAGTATGAGGTCGTTTATCGGGTGAAATGGTTTATCAGGAGGATCCAAAGTTCATTCAATCGCTGAGAGGTGACCTGTAATAAAATAAAATACAATACATTATTTTTCATTCTACTTTCATGATCTAGCTGAGGCGGGCATTCCCATGCTCAGCTTTATAAATTCATTTTGGTACATAGAACAGACGATCGTCTGATGGTAGACTGATAATTCTTTGCTGAAATTATCATCCTTTGAGTAGGATGATCATCTGTTGCAATGATGTACATGTCAAATGTCTTTATGTTTCCTGAATATATATCGCAGCCCGGATGGATGAAACTAGATCCGGGGTCTTCAAACTCGTTCGATCTTCACTCTAAGTACAAGTCGATCCATGCGAGAATTGCGCTGAAGTCGAACATGGAAAGACATCGCTTGATTACCGGTCAATGATGTAAACCGTTAACAAGCGCGAGAGGAATCACCGATAATGATAATGACCCTCAAGGTACTGCAGTACAATTCACGTGGTGTGAATATAGGACTTGGCGTCGAACACCACGCAAAATCTTCTGGTCGCGGGTCATTGATGTATACCTGTCGCCGGAAGTGAGAAACTTGCCATTGAGGCATGCAAGCTTCAAAGTACTGAGGGGGTTGTTCCTAGATCAACTTCTTGGATAATGAGCTGAAGTCGACAAGAAGCGATCCGTCAAAGGAGGGCCTTAATGAATCCCACATCAGTGACACGGAACGGAGCTAATGATTTTAGTGGAGGTGAAAACAATCTGTGAAATATGATTCAGGGTGGCGATCATGGGTGGATGAAGGATAATGTATGGCAGTGGATGGGACACGGTTGACTCTTTCTGAACAACATCTCTTGAACATATAACGACACTGATGCGATGGATCGGTAGCATTACCCCAAATGTGGATGGTTTGGCGAAGACCATGGTGATGAGACCGGTGAATGAAACAACCCAACCCGATGTGATATGGAAGAAAAGTGTCATGTTCAAGAGCGACTTGCTACCATTAAAGCTTTGAGGTTCTCCCAATTTTTTCCCAGTCATTTCTGACCAGTACCTCTTTATTTTTGTCAAGCTTGAGGAGGATAACATATGCTTGTTCTATAACTTGCCCTTCAGGCAAGCCCATCGCTATGTTTTAACGAGCCTAGCGATAGGGAAACTCGTTCTCGTCTAAAGACAAGTTTGTCGCTATTTAATCATTTTAACGAGTCTAACGACAAGGAAAACTCGGTCCTTTTCATTTTTAGAGAGTTTGAAAAGGTACAGAAAGTTAACTCCAAAATTCCTTTTTCGTCATCTAACCCCTTAAGTCCGAAAAAGTATAAAACAATACAGAAGGGATGAGTTTTCAATAATTTTAACGAGCCGAATAAAACAAGCGCTCGACCTTTTTGTGTAATAATCCCTCAGGTCCAAAAAGATTAAAATCTAGAGGAGGGATAGCTCTTCCGGTCCTTTTAACGAGCTAGAAGGCCAAAAATCGGCAAACTTTTCATATTTTACGAGTCAGATGAAAAGAGCTCAAAGAAGACTCGTCTTTTGAGGAACGAGTGATAAACAGGGATAACAGCAGATTCCAGGTACAGGTTGGAATTTTCCAATCACGGCAGTGTCACAAGGATGGCTAGGTGAAATCACTCTTCGCAGCTATTCCTTAAAATGGGTAAACAATCATATGGAGGTGAACGATTGGCCAAATGGAATGGAGGTGGCAGGTGCAAACACGACCAAGGCTTTTTATGGCTAATAAATTTACGATCACAATGGTTATTTACCGGGATAGGTTCATTTTTTATTTAACGAGCTTGAATGCGCCAAAACACTGCTCAATCTTATGTTTATTTTTTAACGAGCATGAACTATGTGCTAAAACTGCTCGGATCTCGCTTTTCTATTTTTTAACGAGCATAAATTCTGTGGTAAAACTGCTCGATTATATGGTCAAATTTTGATTTTTTACCATTACTAGCTTTTCTCTTTTCAAGGATAGTACTGCATTTTCAATTGCTGCAACAAACTTTGTTAGAAATGAATAATATTTGCATGAAAATGAGATTATAACCCTAATATTTCACTTTGAACTACGTAAAAAGCTATTTAAAAGGTGTGTTTACCTCTCATTTACCATTTCATTTGTATTTGGTTTGTTGGAGCCCTGGAGGTGCCTCTTCCCCCTTGATTTTCATCAGCTGATTCCAGGAGATTCTGCGGACGATTTTCGGCGCCGTCTGGACCAGGTAGGAGCTAAACCCTAGCTCTTTCTTTTCATGGTTTTCTTTTCCAGTTTCATGCCTGTTTTTCAGTCTTTCTGAGCCCCTGGGGTTTTGCCAGGGCGCCCTAGTTTCAGCGCAGGTTCCCCATTTGAAACCTGCGTTGAATGTCAAGCTGCCTTAAGGCAGCCTAACCTTCAGCGCAGGTGGGACACTCTTTGCCTGCGCTGGGCTCAGAAAACTGGGTTTTCAGGTCATTTTTTGATGAATTTTCGCCAGTTTTTCACCAAAATCAGGAACTTACTCTTTCTCTTGTTTTCTTTGCAGGGAACTTTGAACAAAATGTCCCTTACATGGCGAGAACGAGAGCATGAAGAGGAGGACATGATTTCCCTCCATGACCCTGTCACGGTGAACGCGCTGCGGAACTGTGGCCTGCTAATGTTTTTCCGTATCTCTAGCATGAGGGCACAGATTACTTTGTTGCAGTATATGCTTGATGCTTGTGATCCTGTTAACCAAGTATTCCAGATTAGGGGAAAGTCCATCCCCTTGACCATAGAGGACATGTACTTCTTGACTAGGTTGTCAAGACGAGGTGCCCCCATTTCCTTGTCAGGTACGGCCCGGGGGACTGATTCCACCAGAGATTATGTCCGCCAGTATTGCAGGGAAGGTTCTCAGCTGAGCAGAGACGGCAAGATTGTTATCCGTGAGATTACTGACAGGTCTCTCAGGTCCATTCTGTATACCATTGGTAGGATGGCCGGTAGCGCAGCTCTATATGTTGCCAACAGATCTTATATGCAGCACGCCTTGGAGTGTCTCCAACCGAAAGTATTCAACTGGTGTGATGCAGTACTTGTTCAGATGAAAAGTCAATTGACCAAGGTAAAGGACGGGAAGCTGATGAACTTTGGATTTGGTTCTATTTTGACTGCCTTTGCCTTGGAGAAAATCCCACTGATGCAACCTCAGTACATCATACTCGACTTGCCTTCTCCGACCGAGCCACGCATGCCGAGGTGGGTTGATCACATGTCGAGGCATGCTGGTCAACCTCAGATTACTTTTACTGAGGCCTTCTTCAGGTGGTTCGAGCGCCAGGAGATGGTCTTCTCCGAGTATCCATATGTGGGTATGGATTTCCGAGGTGACCCGGATTTGGTGTTACCGGATGGCGAACAGTGGGGTGCTATTGGTAAATTCTTTGACCATATTACTGTTTACTGTTCTTATTCATAATGTTGTTGTGCTTTATTCTATCAAGACTTTTAATCATACTCTTGGGTGCATGCAGATGTTGGTCCTGTTCGTCCAGCAGTTCGTCCGAGACCGCCAGTTGCTGCCCCGGCAGCAGAGCCTGCTAGGAGAGCTATTCTCCGCGACCTTGACGATACTGAGACCCTTACAGCTGTGCAGGAGCAGGTTGAGAGCCTTACTCTTGGAATTCCCGATGTGAGGATTGATGAGTTACCTTTACAGCTGCAACGACACACCACTGGCGTGCCTAGACGATGGACTCGTCTCTTGCGCATGATTGCACAGGCCGTGACGTGCTATCATGAGCACCACTAGGCTAGGGTGCCCCCTAACATCTTTTTGAGCTTTAGGTCATATGACCAATTTTGTCTTGGTTACAGAACATTATGTATGAACTATAAACAGCTTATATGTATTTTGATTTTCGAGTTTTATTCCGTTTGAGTTATATGATCCATATGTACAATCTTTGATGATGTGTCCTTTTTATAAATGTTGCAAATGTCTATCTAACACATAGTTTGCTAATGAGTCGGTTAATGTGTTTAAGTTTCTGGAAATATGTTGATATTGAATTGAATCAAATCGTCTTTCCAAGATCTTAACCCTTAGGAACATGCGATAAATAGCTGGATTGCGAACATAATATATACAATTGAGTTGTAGTATTACGAGCTGTGAGTCTAGCCTGACAATTAGTCGGCGTATGCCACGTGTGATGGCATCAGAGAGTAGTTCTATCAACGCGCTATACTCAGCGATGTTATTCGTTGATTTCCCAATACACACACCTCTGAAACTTACTAACTCGTCGCTTGGATCAAAAATTGCCCAGGCTGCGGAAGATAGGTTCCGCGAACTACGACTCGCTCCGTCGGCATATCCAACACATGTCTCCAGAAGGTTTGACATCTGCAACAAATGAAAAAGGTGGATCACTCGACCAGAACAAATACTTTAGCGAAAACAAAATACAACAAAAGCATGCAGGTTACTATTTAAGCATAGTAACGCTTGAGGTACAGCCCGTTGCGGGGCTGCGCCAGTGGAATTCCATCGTAATCCATTAACTCGTAGGCTCCTTTTGCTAACACCCTTTTAACAATATAGGGGCCCATCCATAAGGACTTGAATTTCCCTGCTCCCAATTTATCGGATTCTTGGTCATAAAGCAAGACCAAATCACCTTCTGAGAAGACACGGGGTTTGACATTTTTGTCGAACTGAGCCTTGACTCGTTTCTTATGGGCCTCGTTAGCCAAAGCGGCATCACGACGGGTTTCATCCAATTGGATTAATTCCAAGAAACGAGCCTCTTCTTCTGAAGTTCCGGGGAGAAGATCGATTGCGAGTTTAAGCGACGAAATTTCGCACTGGATTGGCAAGACTGCTTCCAGGCCATACACCAGTTGAAAAGGTGTGAACCCGGTTGCGTTCTTTACCGATGTTCGGTAAGCCCACAAGGCTGAGTACAGGATTAGGTGCCACCTTCTTTTATGAACCCCGATCATCCTTTGCAACATACGCTTCAGGACTTTGTTGATTGCTTCAACTTGTCCGTTGGCTTGCGGATAATATGGGGTAGAGCTGTCGTGAGATAGCCCTAGCTTGGCAGCTAATTCGACCATCATGTGATTGCGAAAATGCAACCCATGATCTGTAACTATAGCCTGTGGTACGCCGAACCTGGCGACTACATGATTGAAAAAGAAAAGGGCAGCTGTTTCACCAGTGTTATCCAATGTAGGCATCGCCTCGGCCCATTTGGTAAAATAGTCAACAACGACTATAATATACCCATGCCCCCCTGTCGAGGTGGGGTTACATTGCATGAAATCGATGCCCCACTTGGCGAAGGGCCCAACAACAACTATTGGCTGTAAAGGTGCGGGTGGTCGTCTGGTTTTGCTATCAAAAATTTGACAAGCATGGCAACTTCTGACTGCGGTTATGCAATCTTTGAACATGGTTGGCCAGAAGTATCCTGCTCGTAAGATTTTTTGTGTTGTTGCATATCCAGATTGATGCCCCCCACACGCGCCTGAATGACATTCATTCAGGGCTTTTTCGGCCTCCTCATGGGTAAGGCACCTCCTCAGAACTGTATCGACACCACGACGGTAAAGTGTATCACCGACGATCATGTAGTCTTTTGCTTGGTATCGTATACGTTTTTGTTCGGAGCGAGAGGTTTTTGGCCTGAAGTTTTGGGTTTGGAGATAAACTATGATATCTCCATACCACTCATCGCTTGCAGATATGAGAAACAAACTTTCGTCCACGATTGACTCTTCTGATGTTTCATCGTTGGACGACGATGGGAAATCGCACAATAATTCTGCGAAAACTAGAGCTTTCTTTGATTTGGATTTTACAAATTCCAGATCAAACTCTTGAAGGATCGCTATCCATTTTGAATATTTGCCCCCCAGCAACTGTCGCGACAGTATATAAGTCATGGGGTTGCAATCTGACAAGATGGTAGTTTTCCGAAAGAGGACATAATGTCGAAACCTTTGAATCGCTTGAACAGCTGCAAGCGCTAGTTTTTCAACATAAGAATATTTACTTTCTGTATCATTTAAGTTTTTACTTAAATAATAGATAGGATGTTCAATTCCATCGACTTCTTGAACTAAAACCATCGCAATGGTCGTATCCGCTGCAGCCAGATACAGGTTAAAATCTCTTTGATAGTCCGGGGCGTACATTAATGATGCTTTTACTAGACAATCTTTCAGAGCATCAAAGGAAGCTTGCGCCACCTGGTCCCAGACAAAAGGTACATCCTTTTTCAAAAGACGAGTATAACCCTTAGCAAGTTCTGCGTAATTTGGAATGAACCTCCTCAGAAAGTTTGCTTTCCTTAGGAGTTTCTGAATCTGAAGCAAATTTGAAGGTGGAGGCAAATTAATGATTGCCTGAACCTTGCAGGGGTCGAGACGAATCCCATCCTTAGAGACTACAAAGCCAAGTAAACGACCAGAACTGACGCAAAACACACATTTGTGCGGATTGAGTCTTATCTTGTAGTGTCGACAACGTAGAAATATCGCTCTTAAATGCTGCGGATGATCAGTCCGCTTTCGCGAATGAGCCGGAAGATCGTCGAGATAAGGTTGAACAATGTTCTTGATGTCATGGAAGGCATAATTCATCGCCCTCTGAAACGTCGCCCCTGCGTTCTTTAAACCAAAGGGTAATTTTCGATAAGCGAATGTGCCCCACGGACAAATAAATGCAGTCTTTGACTGGTCCTGTGGGCGGATATTTATTTGATTATACCCGGAAAATCCATCCATAAATGAAAAGATTTCACATCCAGCGCATTCATCAATTATCTGGTCGATGAAGGGTGTAGGGTAGTTGTCCTTCGGACAAGCTTGGTTTACATCCCTATAATCGACACACACTCTAATCGTCCCTTGTTTCTTCATAACAGGGACAATATTCGATACCCAATCGGTTAGAGGAACCGGGTAGATGAATCCAGCATGGAGGAGTTTTTCAACTTCCGCCTTAATGGCAGCGGCTTTCTTGGGGTGCACCTGCCGAAGCCGTTGTCTTACTGGTTTGACATCAGGATACATTTTAATTTCATGTTCAACGATACTCGAGTCAATGCCTGGCATTTCATCATATGACCAAGCAAAGACATCTCTAAATTCGCGAAAAAGAGCGTTATATATTTCCAGTTCTGAAGGGGAACAACCTTTGCCGACATAAATATTCTCTACAACATCTGTTTTAGTCGAGATATTTATGGCTATAGTCTCTTCAATATTGGATAGGTTTCGCTCGGAATCCACCGTGTTTACAGTATTTGTTAGGAATTCAAAAACTGAAGGGTGATAAAGGTCACTTTGAGTATCTTCTTCATATTCCGAAAGAAGGGAACGATGGTGGTGATCATTCCATGGTGCCCCCTCAATCATCATTGATTGTAAGATTCCTTCGTCAGTCCCATGTACTTTCGACCAAGGATCTAATGGGGTCCCATATTCTCTAGACCTATCTACCCAAACGCTTGACGAGCGTTGATTTGGGTTCGCCTCCCATGCTTGAAACATTGATTGCTACAATATTTCTAAAGGGCTTGGGGGCAAAACCATTGCGCGATCCATGTTGACCTTCGTGGAAGATATCATGTTGCAGGTTGCTACAAACGGTACATTTCCTATATAAATAGGAGGTGGTAGCGCGAAAGTTCCCATCAATGTGGGGTCTTTCAATAATCCTACTCCGATATCTTGAATCGAATGGTTGCTCTCATGGATCATGGGAATGCTTCCTGTAACTTGTGAACCATTAGGGAGGAAATTTTTTTGGTCGACGACCGTAATCCCTCCTTCAAACGGGAATGCGATCTTCCTAAAATAAGTCGACACAACAGCTGCCATGGCATAAATCCATGGTCTACCTAGTAGGATGTTATAGTCAAGATTTCCATCAATGACCTCAACATCAATTTCTACTGTTTTTCCTCCTAGTTCAACCTTCAAGTTATTAAGGATACGATATGGGGTATAAGTCCTTCCGTCGAAAGCTTTTAATGTCGTCGATGATCGTGACAAGGTTGGAGATCCTAAAGTTTTCCAGCAGCTCATCGACATAATACATGTCGATGCTCCCTCATCAATAATTGTTCTGTGAACAGTTTTGTTGAGGGCTTTCACTTGAATAAGGAAAGCTAGTTGAGCTGGTAACTGAGGATCATATCCTTTGTGATCAAAGGATACAAGATTTGAATCCTTAGGGTCAACCCCACCAATAGCTGATAACAACGCCTGCCTTTGGGTTGGACAATTTTGTAATACCTCAAGAGTCGACATAGCGGATGGCGATTGTGCCAAATCTTCCACTATGTTATAATGCTGCGCCGCTCTGGCGCGAGGATTAAATGTCGACTTGTGTACTACACCCTTTGGCGGTTTTATTGTTAATTCGGGGATGATAACTTCTGTCGAAGTTGTTGTCGAACTACTTGGTTGATCTTTACCTTTTTCGTTCGACAGCTGAGGATTCCCGTAATCTTTGTTCCTTGTCGAAATCAAAGCATCATTCTGCTGTTTTGAAACCGACAACATAAGTACTTGAGACGGGGAAGCATTTCCACTATCAACCAGATTTTGACCTGGGTTGGGAAATGGATCAGTTAACACAGCTGAGGTTTGGGAACTTTTAAAGAACCTCTTAAGCTCAGCTTTGAATGGGCAATTCTTCGTGTAATGATCCTCTTCATCACATATTTGACATGGATAAATTTGTTTCCCTTGCCTAGGAGGGTTTGAAGAATTTTTTCGAGGAGATGATTCACCCTGTTTCTTCTTCTTCCCTTTGTTTTGCTTCTTCTTGCTTCCTGGTTGATTGGTTTCTTTGCCCTTATCTGCTGATACGGCATTTACTTCCGAAGCAAGAATTTCTTCTTTTGCATTTTGATCCGAATTCTTACGGGCTTTCTTTGATGAAGCCTTTATCGATTTCGCGTTTGCCGTGCCAATCACACCATCACCGGCATGAGAGTCACTATTGGATTTAGGAGGGGGAGGAATTGAAAATTCCGGTCTAGGGGCGTCGGGTATTTTGTCGTAGAGTGTGCTGGGCTGAGTATAAACTAAGTCCAAATACTGTGCACGAGCAATAACTTGCTCCTCTGTTACGACTTCCCCCTTGGCCACATCTTCCGTAATAGCAGGAAGTAACGACTTTATAAACCATTCAGCTAATAGCTGATCGGGAACATATGTTTTCACCATCCTACGACGACGACGCCACTCATGTATATGATCAGATATATGGGTGGCAGTTGTCTGCTTGAAGTTGGTTAATATTTCTGTTCCCATTTCATACCTTATCGGTAATTGAAAATGGGTTAAGAAAGTCGTGGCTAGGGAACTAAAATTGTCGAAAGAGGCTCTTGGTAATTCAATATACCATTTAGCCGCTGGACCTGTCAATGTCCTCTGAAAAAGGCGAAGCCTTATTGAATCATCGTTTAGGGTGTTCGACGAACACCATAGATGAAAAGTCATCACGTGATTCGATGGGTCTTCACCTGGATTTCCATTGAATTTAGGAATGTCAGATGGAAGTTTATGAGGAATCGCTGGCCACCAAGGGGCATAAGCAATCGGATCGTTGGTTAACCGGTGTAGATCGGGTAACTCTAAAGTTTCCACGAATGGTAACTGTTGATTCAGGTTAGGCGAAGCATAACCAGGGTATGATGGAATCGCTTGAGCAGTGGGCCTTTGTATACCAGCATAATGTAATTGATGTTGGTATGACTGATACGGTTGGTGGACTTGGCCACTGTAAAGTGGTTGATTTTGACCGTTTTGGATGTACGGTTGTCCATTATTCGCAAAGATCTGCTGCTCAGAACCTTGGTATACTTGCTGGAATTGCGGTTGTTGGTATTGCACAAGCCATGGTTGTGAAGCCATGTTTTGTTGTGCCATGCTAACCATTGGACCGAGGTGTGGGGTAATTGTACCCGTTTGTACTTGTGTCGCCCCACCAGTTGGCGATTGTGGTTGTGACCCATGGTCAAGTGGCTGTTGCATCACAACCTGAGAAATCTGAGGTTGACATGCAACAGGTATCGCTTGAACTTGTGACACTGTTACAATAGCCGGTGTGGTTGGGATGTTCGTCATAGGTACACACTGTTGCATAGAATATACAACCCTTGGTTGTTGAGGTAGCATAGGTAACCAACTACTTGATGCAATTCCAGTATAACCTGAATACTGTTGAGAACTGTTGTATGGATATCCTCCTGGAGGAGGTAATGAAAGGGCATACTACCCCCCATACGGTAGCAATCCGGAACTCAGAGGGATTGTTAGTCCTTGAGGACTAGATGGCCCAAATTGACCTCCATGAGGATCAATTTGTCGAGTCTCAACATAAGAGTTGCCGGGTATTACTCCGGATGAACAAACTGGAACAGACCACACTGTTGAAATAGTCCCTTGGTGGACTCCTTCTAGCGGTTGAGAGCTAGTCGGGACAGCTGGTATGCCGGCAAACATCGTCGGAGTGACGGCAGGGGCTTCTGCTGTCGCTGTGTCATTTGACACAGTCCTAGATGATGATGGTTGTTCAGACATTTTAAGTCTATCCAATAGATTGCCTAGCGATTCTACAGGAACTTCCACTTGTGGTGGATTAACTTCTGATGAAGGAAATAGAGTGACCCCAACTCCAAAATGAGTTGGAGTACTTGCTTGCGGATCCTCTGCAATTTCCTCTATCGCAATCAAGCCCAGTGGAAGAGGAAGACCGTCAGGTCTGTAAAATATTTCTGGTGCCGAAGAAGTGGTTGTTTCGACCGCGACAGTTGTTTGAGGAACAAAACTCTCTGGACCGGTTACAGATGGAACTGGTTCAGTTATACAAATATTTGCCCCCAGACTAGGATCAATATTACTGTCCTTCTGTGGCTGTTGAATTTCTTCTATAGAGGCAGGGTTTCCAGAAATGTTTGGAGTAACCGAAACCTCAGATGTAGTAGGAACACTTGTTCTAACTTTTAAAGGAGATTTTGAACCTGTTAAACGAGTTCGCTTTGTCCGTACTGTTTTCGATTCCGGAGACAAAGACGGTTGACTCGTAAGCCTCCGCGAACGACGGGGTTTCAATTGAATTTCTTCCACGATTGCGGATTACTCGATCAACCAAAATATTAAAGGGGGGAATTTGTGTTTCCGAATTGAATGACTTTTATTAGACGCTTTTAGACACAACTTGCTTTTTCACTTTTTAAGAGTCGAGAAAAAGCTAAAGATGACTCTAGTCTCCTTCGATGTTTTAACGAGCCCGAAGTGACAAATGCTCGGATGGAATTTTTCAGTTATAGAGTTTGAAAAAGGCCAAAAGAAACTGCTCTGGAGATCTAGGCAGAGGGTGTGTCAAACCTTTCGCAAAACCACAGAATACGTTTTACGGTACAGGTGGTCGATCTTCGTGAATGCTGTGTTCACTGCATTGCGATCAGTAGGGCGGCCGACACGGCTTCCTATGGATAAAAGATATATGCCTATAGGGGTCTCCCAATATATACGCGACGGTACGTGGGAGCACAAGTCCGTATTAGTGCCACCGACTCTCAGGAGGAATCACCCACCTTCGTCGAGATCGACAGTCACTACGTTTAACGACGCCGGAACACGTCTCTAGCTTAGACCTCTATGTGTTTGCGTTATGTTTCAAAGCGTTGTTAGGTTCATTCAATATATTTTAAGTTGATCTTTTTAAAGTTTTCCTTTCAAGGTTCACCACGAGATGTTTGATACAAATTCCTAAATGCAATCTAAGATGAGAAGCAAGCTTTTTCAATCTTTTCGACTTATGAAAATCTTAACTACTGAGGGAAAAGAAAGACATCATCTTTTCACACAGATCAAAGAGCATACACTAATGCACTTTTCCCTAAATCAACATGCAAACTTATCAAATGCAAAATGCAGAATGCAGGTATTTCTTTTCTCTTTCTTAATGTTGATGTAATACAAGAAGAAAGCTGTTGTATAACTTTGAATTCAATTTCAAGTGAAAGCAAACAAGCTTGTCCAAAATCAAAAGACACCTTAATATTTACTTGTTTCGACACTAGAAATATATAAATTCAAACCATATGACGACATCAAAAGCTCAATCAGCTATGAACAACAAACAAACTAACTCTTAAGATCAGAACGACACTTTATCTCAGGTCTAGATCTAAGAGGCCACAGCAAGACTAGTTCACTTTCGTTATGGGAAACTGCAAATGATACAAGAAATACACAAAGAACAAATACATTTTCTTTATACAACTGAGGCGGAATAGTGGCAAGGAAAGTTGGTTTCAGATAGGTACATTGACTGGTAACAGGCTGCAAAAACAAGGGTGAAAATAGGGCAATAAACAGGAGGGAACCCCAGTAGCACTAGGCAAAACTGGTTCAGCGCAGGTAGTACACTGGCAGTTTGACCTTCAGCGCAGGTAGCCCCTTCGGGAGCTGCGCTGAAATGCAGACTGCCTTCACAGTGCCTGCACTGAAGATTCAAACTTTCGTTTTTCTCAGTTTCCGGGTCACAGATTGCTAAAAAATTCACAGTTTTTGGCCAAATCAGAAGCTATCAGTCAAGTACACACTAAGGGATGAAAAGGAGGATGAAAAGCTATCACTAAGAGCTATTTAGAGTCTTTGTGAATCAGCTCTTCAAATCATAAACATGCCCAGAAACTTAGCTAGAGTAGCTGCCCTCTACTTTGCATTTGAAAGATCCAAATGCAGTTCGATTCGGTACTCCCTGTGTTTATGAAATGAATAGCAAAAACACAAATAACCAACAAGATACGATCCCCAGTGGAGCCGCCAATTTGTTGTTGGGAAAAGTATCCAATACGGAATGACCCTATCCCACTCTAAGGGTGATAGTACCTTAGCAACAATCAAATCAAAGCTATTCGAGATTACTTCTTTATGAGATGTAAGAGAGAGGAGGAAGAGATCCACTAACCGATGTCTTCCGCTAATGATTGATCCAATCTTCTCTCTTTGCTGCTTGCTCCCAGCTCCTTGCTCTTTCACTGGCCCAGCTACACCAAGATCCTGCAAAATGGCAAGAGAGGGAAACTACAAGAAGCATACATTCATAATTGATTCAAGGATTAGAATAAATCAAATACACAAGTATAACAATACACCATTGAGACACATGCATATAGAAGAACCTCAAATGCTTTATTAATGGAAGAAGTAAAGTTCAGGAAGTGATACAACCATAAGAGGCCCAATCCAGCATCACCTCCCAGCAGAAAGAAATCTCCTCTTCACCTCCTTCAAGCAAATCACCTAATAGTTCTATACTCAAACCAACAGCACTTCCTTACATTCACCAGATTCCAGCCTCCCTAGACCTCATGAGAGAGCTCTATATATAGGAGGTTTGGAGAAAGGATGAGTCAGCTTGAGGCTGGCATGAAGCTGACTAGTGTCCTCTCCCACTTCAGTTATTCTTCAGTTCTTGAGTCCACTTGGAGGTTCTTGCTTCCACTTGGAGACCTAGACCCTCTTACTCATCACTAGGCGAATTCCCTGATCCAAGTGTCATTTTGGAAGCTTCCTGGGCATTGACCCCTTGAGGAATGACTGTGCCACTTGGCCAAACTCACCCAGTGCAAGTAGCCTTCTTTGGAGTTGACATTCAGCGCAGGTACAAAGTGGAGCAGTTGACATTCGGCGCAGATGCTCAGTGGAGCAGTTGACATGATCCAGAATTAGCTTGTTTTTGAGTGTTTTCAGGTGGAGAACTGATATTCAGTGCTGTGGTTTGCTGACCTTGTTCCTCTAGGGGTAGGAACAACATGTTTAGGGACTTTGGATCCCTTAGATTATTGAAATTTCATGCTTCATGCTGTAAGGCACAAAAATGTCTATAACAATAATGTATGGTAGTGGATGGAACACGGGTGACTTCTCTGGATGACTTCTCTTGAACATGTCGGCGACACTTATGTGATGGATTGGTAGCATTTACCCCAAATGTGGATGGTATGGCGTGACCACGGTGATGTGACCGGTGAATGAAACAACTCAACCCGACTCAGGCACGGAGTGGAAGTGTCATGTTCAAGAGCGACTTGCTACCAATAAAGATTCTTTGAGTTTCTTCCCAATTTTTCCCCAGTCATTGCTGACCAGTACCTCTTTATTTTTGTCAAGCTTGAGGAGGATAACATATGCTTGTTCTATAATTTTCCCTTCGGGCAAACCCATTGCTATGTTTTAACGAGCCTAGCGATAGTGAAACTCGTTCTCGTCTAAAGACAAGTTTGTCACTATTAATCTTTTTAACGAGTTTAACGACAAAGATAACTCGATCCTTTTCATTTTTAGAGAGTATGAAAAGGTATGTAAAGGTAACTCCAAAATTCCTTTTTCGTCATCTAATCCCTTAAGTCCGAAAAAGTATAAAACAATACAGAAGGGATGAATTTTCGATAGTTTTAATGAGCCGAACAAAACAAGCGCTCGATCTTTTTGTGCAATAATCCCTCAGGTCAAAAAAGATTAAAATCTAGAGGAGGGATAGCACTTCCCGTCACTTTAACGAGCTAGAAGGCCAGAACTCGGCAATCTTTTCATATTTTACGAGTCAGAAAAGAGCTTAAAGAAGACTCGTCTTTTGAGGAACGAGTGATAAAATGGGTAGCAGTTGATTCCAGGTAAGGTTTGGAATTTTCCAATCACGGCAGTGTCACAGGGATGGCTAGTGAAATCACTCTTCACAGCTGTTCCTAAAAATGGGTAAACAATCAAATGGAGGTGAATGATCGGCCAATGGAAAAGTGGAGGTGACGGTGGACACATGACCAAGGCTTTAATGGCTGAAATGCTATATTCACGGTGGTTATTTACCAGAGGATAGTTCATTTTTTAACGAGCTTAAACGCGGGTGGAAACATTTGCTCGGTGCGGTTTTATTTTTTAACGAGCTTGAACCTTGCGGTAACACTGCTCGAGATAAGTTTGCATGCCCCCAGCATAATAACGCAAATCGAGGTGCATGCCCCCCAAGCTTCATTGCATTCAAATCGGTGGTTGGAATGAAGGTTTACCTTTTGGAAAGGGGATTTGTTTCATTTTTTAATGAGGTTGAAACAGTAAAAGAACCATCCTCAAAGTCCACCGTATTTACAGTATTTGATAGAAAATAAAAAACTGATGGATGATTAAGGTTGCTGGAATAATCTTCCTGGTAATCCGGAAGATGGGAGCGATGGTGGTAATCTTCCCATGGTTCCTCTCCTAACATCATTGACTGAATAATTCCTTTGTCTGTAGAATGTACATGCGACCAAGGATCTGAAGAGGTACCATATTCCTTAGACCTATCTATCCAAACACTCGATGAGCGTTGATTTGGGTTTGCCAAGAAAATTGATTGCTACAATATTTCTAAAATGGCGATGATCCATGCTGAAAAAATGTTTAGGAATCTTCTGTATCCATTAGATATAGAAGATTTCATATTGTAGGTTTCCACTGTGGCCACTTCCGCCAAATTACGCGGAGGCGGTAGGGCAAAAGTACCCATTAAGGCAGGGTCTTTTAGGAGGCCTACTCCAATATTTTGAAGCGAATGATTACTTCCATGGATCATTGGAATGCTTCCCGTAACTTGTGAACTGTCAGGGAGAAATGTTTGTTGGTCGACGACTATAATTCATCCTTGAAAGGGAAATGCAATCTTCATGAAGTAAGTCGACACAACTGCGGCCATGGCATATATCCAGGGCCTTCCCAGTAGGATGTTGTAATCGAGGTTTCTATCAATTACTTCAACATCAATTCCTATTATTTTGCCCCCTAGTTCAACTTGCAAGTTACTTAAAATCCCGTATGGAGTGTATGATTGTACATCAAATGCTTTTAACGTCATTGACGATCTCGACAAGGGTGGTGAGCCTAAATTTTTCCAGCAACTCATCGAAATAATACATGTAGATGCCCCCTCATCAATAATTGTTCGATGAACAGTTTTGTTGAGGGCTTTCACTTGAATAAGGAAAGCTAGTTGAGTTGGTAACTGAGGGTCATATCCTTTATGATCAAAGGCCACAAGATTGGAATCCATTGGGTCAATCCCACCTATTGCTGATAATAAAGCTTGCTCTTGGGAGGGGAAATTTTGCGGTACCTCGAGTGTCGACATAGCAGACGGCGATTGGGCCAGGTCCTCTACTATATTATAATTTTGTGCTACTTTGGCACGAGGATTAAATGTCGATTTGTGTACTACTCCCTTTGGCAGCTTCATCATTGGTTCAGGAATGATGGGTGGCACAACTTTGGTCAAAGTTGTTGTCGAACTACTAGGTTGTTCATTAGCCTTGTTATTCGACAACTGTGGATTCCCGTAATCTTTATTCCTTGTCAAAGCATCATTTTGTTGCTCTGAGATAGACAAAATAAGCACTTGGGATCGGGAAGCATTTTGATTAGCAACCAGCTTGGTTCCCGGGTTTGGAAACGGATCAGTCAATACTGCTGAGGTTTTTGAACTCTTAAAGAGTTTCTTAACTTCAGGTTTATGTGGACAATCTCTCGTCCAATGATCCTCATCGCATATATGACACCCCGCAGGGGGTTTCCTTTGCCTAGAAGGGTTTGTAGAAGCTTTATCATGCTTCTTTTTTTCTCCCTTTCTTTTTCTTCTTGCCCCCTGGTTGCTTTAGTTGTTTGCCCTTATCGGTTGACATGGCATTTACTTACGAGGCAAGAAGTTCCTCATTTGCATTTTGATCAGAAATCTTACGGGCCTTTTTAGATGTAGCCTTCGTCGATTTCATGTCTGTTGTGCCAATCACACCATCACTGGAATGAGAGTCATTGTTTGATTTAGGAGGAGGAGGAATTGAGAATTCCGGTCTAGGGGCGTCAGGTATTTTGTCGTAGAGCGTGCCGGACTGAGTGTAAATCAAGTCCAGATATTGTGCACGAGCGATAACTTGCTCTTCTGTTACGACTCCCCCCTTTTCCACATCTTCCGTGATGGAAGGCAGTAATGACTTGATAAACCATTTAGCTAAGAGCTGATCGGGGACATACGTTTTTACCATCCTACGACGACGTCGCCACTCATGTATATGATCAGATATGTGAGTGGCCGTTGTCTGTTTGAAGTTGGTAAGAAGTTCTGTTCCCGTTTCGTACCTTATTGGTAATTGAAAATGGGTTAAAAAGGTTGTGGCTAAGGTACTGAAGTTGCCGAATGAAGCTCTAGGCAATTCGATGTACCATTTTTTTGCCGAACCAGTTAACGTCCTCTGAAAAAGGCGAAGCCTAATCGAATCATCGTTTAGGGTGTTTGATGAACACCATAGATGAAATGTCATCACATGATTCGACGGGTCTTCACCCGGATTTCCATTAAATTTAGGAATATCTGACGGAAGTTTATGCGAAATCGATGGCCACCAAGGGGCATAAGCAATTGGATCAT
Source organism: Pinus tabuliformis (assembly GCA_031772625.1). Taxonomy (NCBI): domain Eukaryota; kingdom Viridiplantae; phylum Streptophyta; class Pinopsida; order Pinales; family Pinaceae; genus Pinus; species Pinus tabuliformis. Next base: position 703,273,905 of record CM062808.1, on the reverse strand, counting down.
TCGTCAATCGGTTTAGATCTGGTAATTCTAGAGTTGCTACAAAGGGCAACTGTTGATTCAGGTTAGGCGAAGCATACCCAGGATAAGATGGAATCGCCTGAGCAGTGGGTCTTTGCATACCGGCATAATGTATTTGATGCTGGCAACCTTGACAAGGTTGATGGGCATAACCATTATAGTATGGTTGTTGATAACCGCTTTGGAAATGCATTTGCCCATTACTTACAAAGACTTGTTGCTCAAGTCCTCGATATGATTGCTGGAATTGCGGTTGTTGAGATTGAACCAGCTCTGGTTGTTGGACCATTTGCTGTTGTCCAATACTGTATGATTGACCAAGATGAGGAGTCATAGTACTTGTTTGAGCCTGAGTCGCTCCAGATAAGGAGGTACTAACCTGAGGTTGTGATTGAGTCGTCGAGACAAGAGGCTGTTGTATTGCAACCTGAGAAACTTGGGGTTGACATACAACAGGTAGCGCTTGTACTTGTGACGCAGTCACCATAGCAGGTATAGTGGGAATATTCGACACAGGGTGGACTGGTTGCATTGAATATACAACCCTTGGTTGCTGAGGCAGTATTGGTACCCAACCGCTGGATGTAATTCCAATTTGACCTGAACTTTGTTGTAAACTCCCATATGGTTGTTCTCCAGGGGGGAACAATGAAATGGCATATTGTCCTCCATATGGTGGCAATCCAGTACTTAAAGGGTAGATTGGCCTTTGAAGACACATTGGATCAATTTGTTGAGTTTCAACATAAGAAATACCAGATGATAATCCAGATGAAGAAATATGAACTAACTATGTCGTCGAAACAGTCCCTGATTGGACTCCGACTTGTTGTTGACAACTTTCCGGGACAGATGGTATACCAGCGAACATCGTTGGAGTAGCAGTAGGAGGCTCTGCCGCTACTGCGTTGGATGACACATTCCTGGATGTCGACGGTTATTCAGACATATCTAGTATATCCAAAAGATTTTCTAATGATTTCGATTGACTTTCTTCCACGATCGCGGATTACTCGATCAACTAAAAATGAAGGGGAAATATGTTTCCGAATTAAATGAATTTTAGACGCTTTGACACAACTTGTTTTTTCAATTTTTAAGAGTCGAGAAAAAACAAAAGATGACTCTAGTCTCCTTCGATTTTTAATGAGCCTGAAGTGACAAGTGCTCAGATGGACCTTTTCTGTTAAAGAGTCTGAAAAGGAATGAAAGGGACTGCTCTGGAGATCTAGGTAGAGGGAGCACCAAACCAATCGCAAAACTGCAGAATACTTTTTACGGTACGGCAGTCAATCTTCCCGAATGCTGTGTTCGGTGCATTGCGATCAGTAGGGCGGCCGACACGGCTTCCTATGGATAAAAGGTTTTAAGCCTATAGGGGTCTCCCAATATATACTCGACGGTACGTGGGAGCACAAGTCCATACTGGCACTTATCGTCTCAAAGTGGAGGAATCACACAACCATCAGTGAGGACAACAGTTACCAGGCTTTACGATGCCGGAATACGTCTCTAGCCTAGACCTCTAAATGTTGTGCGTTAAGTTCCAAAGCGTTGTTAGATTCATTCAGTTTATTTTAAGTTGATCTTTCTTAGAAGTTTGCCTTTTGGGATCACCATGAGATGTAGATGTAATTCCTAAAATGCAATCTAAAGATGATAAGCAAGCTTTTATCTCTTTTCAGCAATGAAAATCCTAGCTACAAGGGGAAAAGAAAGACATAATCTTTTCTCAAAGAGCAAAGAGCACACTGTAGATGCACTTTTCCTAAATCAAGCCAAACAGACTATCAATATTCAAATGCACATATGCATGTATTTGTTTTCACTTTCTTAATATTGATGCCTAAAAGAAAGTTGATGTACAAATCTGAATTTGCTTTCAAGTGAAAAACACAAACAAGCTTCTTTTCGAAATCAAAAGGTAGAGAAGATTACGACACATTATGAATTTGAAATAAACACTCGTTTCGACACTAGAAAGTGACAAATTCAAACCAAAGGTAAAAGTAAAAGTATAATCAACTGTCAACAGCAAACAAACTTTCTCCTAAGATCAAAATCGACACTTACGACAGATCTAAATCCAAGGACGACAATATGACTATTCTACTTTTTCAATGGAAAACTGTAAATGATGTAACAAACACACAAAGAACATCTACAACCTTTTTGTATAAAGGAGGCAGAATTAAGGCAAAGGAAAGGGGTTTTAAAATAGACACACACTGATCACAGGCTGCAAAATCAGAGATAAAACTGAAAAAATGAAGCAAAGAACCTCAGCTGCACAGGGCTAGGCTGATCAGCGCACCTGTTACACAGAGAAACTGAATTGCAACGCAGGTAGCCCTCTCGGGAACTGCGTTGAAATGCAGAGTCTCTTCACAGTGTCTGCGCTGGGGCAGAAACGAGACTTCTATCCGGGTTTTGGGTCACGGTTTGCAGTTTAATCTATGGATTTTGGCCGAGTAAAAGCAATCAGTAATGCATAATCAGAGGGTGGATTTAAAGGAGGTCTAAGAGCTATCACAAAGGCTAATCAGATCATTTGTGAATCAGCTGTTCAAATCATAAACAAATCCAGTGAAAGGATTGAAGTAGCAGGTGTCTACTTTGCATTTGATAATGGCAAATGCAGTTCGATTACTACTTCTGTGTTTATGAAACAAACAACAAGAGAAACACAAACAAACTAACTAGACACGATCCCCAGCGGAGTCGCCATTTTGTTGACGGGAAAAGTGTCTACTCAGAACGCCCCTATCCCACTAAGGTGTGACAGTACCTTAGCAACAAACAAGGAAAAATACTTTCGTATTCTTCTTTATGAACTGTAAACGAAGAGGAATAGGATGAACCAACCTGTGTCTTGCGCTAGTCCTTTAATCCAATCTCTCTCCTCTTTGACAGCTTCCAGCTACCGTCTCCCTTACTTGCCCAGCTTCACCAAGTTCCTGCAAGATCACAGAAGAGGAAAACTACACAAAGACATGGATTTACATTCATAAATAGCTTAGGATCAGATTTAAGCTAAACATGCAAATATAACAAAAACATCATTGATACACAAGCATGTAGGAGAAACTCAAATAGTTTTATTGATATCACAAGAAGGTCCAGGAGGAGTTACAACCGATGATTCCTGATCCAGCATCAACCCCCCAGCAAAGGAATCCCCTCTTCACCTCCAACAAAGCATAAATCACCCAATGCACTGATCTTTATCTCAAAACCAACAACGATTCTTTGCAAAGTACAAAATTCCAGCCCCCGGATCTCTGGGATGAGGGATCCATATATAGATGTATGCAAAGAGGATGAGTCAGCTTATTATTTGACTTGTGGCTTCTCTCTGTCAGTTCTTGCTTCCACTTGGAGACTGAGAGCCTCTTACTCATCCTTGGTCGAACTCAGTGAGGCAAGTGTCATTGGGGAAGATTCTGGAAGCTTCCATTGTCTGTCCACCTCGCGGAATGACACTGCCATTTGTCATTTCCCGCTCAGCGCACCCTGGTAGTGCATTTTGGTGCGTTGCAACACACCTAGCTAGTGTACTGGGGTGCTATGCAACGCAGCTAGCTAGTGGAGCAGCTGAAATGATCCTGATTTGACTGATTCTGAGCAGTTTCTGGTGGAGAACTTCTGGGAGAAGCTGTAATTGGTTGACCTTGTTCCTCTAGGGGTAGGAAAAGCACTTTTAGGGACTTAGGATCCCTTGGTTTATGGAAATTTCATGCTTAGAGCTGTAAGGCACAAAAATGTCTATAACACCTGCAGATGGAGTAGTCTCTTGGGGAGGTTGTTGTGAAGTTGTGCTAGATGATGTGCCCGCTCCAAGGTGTTGAGGCAATGTGAAAGGCACCTGTCCAAAAGAGTCCAGGCAAAGTATTTTTTCAAGCTCTTTCATTTCTTTTTCTAATTTCTCCTCATCAGTAAGCTCTTCAACTAGTGTGCCTTCTACCCATTCCTATTGATTAGCATATTGTTCAATCTCATGGATTTTATGGTGCACATATCCTGTAAGCTTGTTTTTTACTCTTCTAAAACTTATGAAGTGTTGAGGGTCATATGGTGACCAATGAAAACTTGTTTCAGCTTAAGTTTCTCTCTCAGAATATTGTCAGCTTCCTTCCATGCTTCTTCCCTTTTATTGAAGATAAAAGGGCCCAATTGATGCCTTATCTTGAGCTGTGCTTTTTTCCTAGCACCATAGAAATGAGTCAAATTTGAACTATTGAATTGCCGGTAGTATTCCAGGGCAAAGAGTCTCATAGGGACATATTTTGGCAGTCTGTAGGGGGCTAATTCATAGCCATAAATCCTGATCACTGTGTGGTTTTGGTAAAAATACCAGTCACTAATACTGTATTCCTTTGAAAGATGTAGGATTTTCTGCATTTCAGCAGAGAGCTTGGCAGGAGGAGTTGTTGACAACAAACAAGTGGTTGGATATATGAAAAGGTCAATAAACTCACAATATGTATATGGGGAGCTATGAACTTGATGGAATACTGAGGACCAAAATATTACAGACCTTCGCTCCCCCTTAGCATCCAATTTTTTGAGGGAAACTGGGAAACTATCAGGTTGATAGTACAACAACAAATGATATATATATGAAGTGTACCTGAACACTCTCTCTCTGTCTAAATTCATGAATTGCTCGTGAATTTTGTTAGCTATGAAGGTGGCATAATCATACTTGACAGCAGGGGGCTGTCCTGGAGCAAACATGGACATCAAAGCTAAGACAGTCTCATCCACAATTTCACTTGTTCTGAATCCCAGGATGTAGGAAATCATGTCTATGACCATTTTTCCAGGCTCATCAAACCAGGCATGGTGATAGGGAACTATGTATCTGGAGTAGCAATCTGGTGGCATGAACATCTTGGCAATTCGGTCAACTTCTGCAGAGAACAGCTTGGAGGCTTGATCCAACAAATGTTTCATGGAGAGAGGGACCAAAGGCTGAGTTGTCTTGAAGTGCAGCATCTCATTTATAGACTGAGGGGTGATATGAAAGAGGACATTTCCAGAAGGGTCCATCACTTCCCTTTGAGAAGGCTCATAATTAGCACAACATTAATGGATGAGGTCAGGGAAGACATTCACTGAAGGCAGGTAGTATATAGGCATATTAGACTCCCAGATTCCAAATATGTTAGTTTTATTCCTGTAGCTATTCCTTATTTCAAAAAAAGCTTGAAGGTGAGGTTTATCACCCTCCATGTCATTAATCTGGAAATCTCTATCAACAAGAGGTAGCCACTCCAACTCCTTATGTGGTGCATTCAAGGGTGCAATATTCATGGCCACTGGAGCCTCCATTTTCAGTTTGTTAAGTGACCTTTTAACTTGAAGTTAGAGCTTTTGGAGCAACAAACAATAGAACACTGGTTTTGATTTTCCTCAGGAAATCAGAGACTGAGTTATGTTTCTAGAAATTGCTGCTTTGGGTGAAATTCACAGTAAAAACAAAGTTTGCAGAATTTGATCGGGAAGATGGAAAAAAGCAGGGGAAAGGGCGCTCCTTTTACATGTGTCTTTGGGCAAAATTTGCTTAGTATTTGGGCTCTTTTGGTCATTTACAAGCGGAAATGGATTTGAGTTTCAGTTTTAATGGTTAATTGGCAGAGAGTAGAATTCACAAGACTTCTTTGAAAAATGGGCAAATAGAGTGATTTTCAATAGAAAGATGCACAGGCCACAGCGTAATTCAACTGGAATTCTAACTGTTCGAGCGGTTTTAGCAGAGAAAGTCGAAAAAACAGGGCTTATCAATGAGTTTTTTAGTAAATACATTTTCTATGGGCACCAGGTGCTAAATGCGGGTTGAGGAGCGAGGTGAGGGGCCGAGTTTGCGGACTGAACTTCTCTGGGTGGCGGACTGGAGCTATGGTGGCGAATTGGTCGTGTTTTGCATGCACAGTTGTCGTAAATCAACACGAAGAAATAAACAAAACTATCGCTTTCGTGACTTTTTAACAAAATTTTGGGTTTTTTCGAGCCTTTTGGCGCTTTTTTGGGATGACGTCATCATGACGTAACTTTGTCCTGTAGCAGGGTACAGAAGGTGACGTGGCGGATGACGTGGTCACTGACATAGACGGATGACATGGCAGACATGGCGGACGAAATGGTAACGCGGGTGCTGACGTGGGTGCAGACATAGTGGATGACGTGACCAGCGGGAACGAGAGGCAGTTTGTGGTTTCCATCGAACCGCTTTTTGTATGGGGGCGGTTTGTGTCAGAACGGGCCTGATGCAATAGAAAGGTGACACGCGTCCCGGGGTACGGCGGAAAAACCTCTTTCCATCGGGAGCTAACGAACAAACGTAGGAGCGGCTTCGATATCGACGAGAGTCGTTGGATCTAGAGGGCGCGATCCAATGGTTGACGGGAGGCATAGATGGTGGAGGTTTAAAAGAAAGGGACTCACATTAATATTTTAACATTTTTCCAAATATATGTGGGTCAAAACTTTGGCTAAGAGGGTTTTTATGGTTTATGTGGGCGGGTTAGGTGTGGCTATTTATTTGACCAGTTGTTAAATAAATTCCAAAGACGCGAAGGGTTATTATAATGTTTCTGGTAAACGTTATAATTCCCAAAACTTTACTATATGGCTATAGTTGCCAGGGGTAGGGATATTATATATATTTTTGGGTTTTTTTATGTATTTTTATGTATATTAGAGGAGGGGAAATATAAGTGGGAGTTATATAATAGAGTTAACATGTTAATATGAAGACAAGGGGAAATGCTAGGTGCATGAAAATGAATCACCTGGACTTGGGGGTGTGGAGAGAAATAAAACTTTACACAAGAAATGTGGCTTTGAGCTTTTAAGTAAACTTGAAGTTTCACTTAAGTCTTTATGGAAATGGAGTGAAGTTAAGAGTTTGAGCAGATACCAATCTCTTTGAGGGATGTTAGTGAATGATTATTGTGAGGGGAGAGAGGGGGAGTTAGACATGCAACATCTGATCACACCTTTGCCATGGCACTTGAGATATCCATGAAATAGATCATATTCAAAAAGATGACACTGCTAATAGACCTATTTCTGCAACTTCAATTTACTTACCCATTCTACAATTCCTAACATTTTTTCTTCATTTTGATTGGGTGCACTTGAACTAGCAAACCCTGATTTTCCTCTTTTCTTTTGGCTGCCCTCCTATCTAAATCTATCCTTATTTCTTCCAAGGGCTCAGATTAAGAAGTTGGGCCCTTTATTTCTCTATCTATCTATTGATCTGCCCAGCTTGAACTGTTTGAATAGACCTTCATTCTCTATTCTATAACAGGAAATTTAAATATGGACTGGCCCAGATTGAGCTGTTGGGCCATCCATCAAGTGTGATAAGAAACAGTGTTTGCACATTGTGAACTTGCTTTGCACAAATAGGACAGTAGTGGCATTTTGACTGGCCACTTTCCTGGTCTTTCTTTGGGGTTCATTTTCTTTATCTTTTGTTGACCAATTCATTCTTCTTGACCTTTGATTTTTCTTTTAGGGCATACCCTCTTTACATTTTTTAATTTTCTTTATTTGTTTACAAAATATGGAACCTTTGCAGCATGGAAAGGATGATCATATTTGGCACTTCCATAGTCAATCATGAGAAATGACGCCTATTGGTATAGGAACCTAACAGATTCCAATCTAAGGAAACGACTAGGTTGCTTGGAGGTGGGACCGAATAAATGGCCAGATACAACTCTGACAAATTTCCTTCCTGCGGTAAAGGAATGGGCAGATTGCCCCCATGTTCATCAGAGTCTGTGTTTACGAAAAAAATTTGAATGGTTTCGTTCTCATTCTCTTTGGTGACTGTATCATCTGAAGGTAAATCTTCTGAAGTCATGATGGGGTCGACTGCCGTCTTGACCTGTTGACTTTTGTTCGATGTGGACTCAGAGGGTTTATCTTCAATGATAGGTGCTTTGACTGACTCCAAAGATGGGTCAGTCGGATTTTTAACTAGTAATGGATTTGGCAAGAGTTTCTTGTACCCAGGAGGGAGTCGCTGTGGTGATACAGGACGATTATCCAAGACTATTTTAGCTTCGTCCAGGAAGGGACAACGGTGGAGGGCATGGTCACCTTCACACAGTCTATAGGGAAATTTAGATTTTCCTTTTTGTCCGATGACTTCGCTTTCACTAGTTGACAGTGTACTTTCAACATGATCGTCAGAGGTTGGCGACACCGGATTGTGCAAGCGGGGAGACTAGTCCCTTAGGATCCGTGGGATGCAAGGACAATCTCGGTGATATTGGTCCCCTTTGCAGATGACACATGGAGATTTAGGTTTGGACGGTGCAGTGTGTGGATTTTCGCTAGACGATGTATGATTGCCCCTTTTTGCCGTTGGCTCCTTCTTCTTCTTCTCCTTCCCCTTCTTCTTCTTCTCAGTTACTTGGTTTTTAGTTTTACTATCTTTACCAAGCGAAGAGGAAGAACAAGAGGGAGAGACAAACGAAGTAGAAGGTTTGGGCGAAACTCTCGTATCATCTAGTTGGTGATTCGATTGTTTAGGAATTACGGTGCTTTGAACGACAGAGGTCGAGAAAAGCCATATCGGCAGGCCAATTGTCAGTCCTAGAAGGGACAATGTGGCCATATGAGGTGCACCAACATCTCCCCAAGAGGAGAAAGGACTAGGACTTCCCCCAAGGGGAAATCCTTGGTTGGTGGACTCCATTTTCTCAACCTAAGACCAACGAGGGAACAATGACGTTATTCCAATTAAAATAAATTTTAGATGCTTTGACACAACTTGCTTTTTCAATTTTTAAGAGTCGAGAAAAAGCTAAAGATGACTCTAGTTGCCTTCGATTTTTAATGAGCCTGAAGTGACAAGTGCTCAGATGGACCTTTTCCTTTAAGGAGTCTGAAAAGGAACGAAAGAGACTGCTCTGGAAATCTAGATAGAGGGATTACCAAACCAATCGTAAAACTACAGAATACGTTTTACGGTACGACAATCAATCTTCCCGAATGTTGTGTTCAGTGCATTGCGATCGATAGGGCGGCAGACACGACTTCCTAAGGATAAAGGATATAGCCTATTGTGGTCTCCCAATATATACTTGATGGTACATGGGAGCACAAGTCCGTACTGGCACTTATCGTCTCAAAGAGGAGGAATCACCCAACCTACGATGAAAGCGATAGTTACCAGGCTTTACGACGCTGGAATACGTCTCTAGCCTAGACTTCTAGATGTTGTGCGTTAGGTTCCAAAGCGTTTTTATGTTCATTAAATTTATTTTACATTTGATCTTTCTTAAGAAATTTTCCTTTAAGGTTCACCGTGTGATGTAGATATACAATTCCTAAAATGCAATCTAAGATGATAAATAGTCGTTTAATCTTCTTTTTGCAATGAAAATCCTAGCTACTAAGGAAAGAGAAATGAAATCCTTTCAACATAGAGCAGGGAGCACACACTAGATGCACTATCCTAAATCAAAATCAACTAGCAGTCTAAATGAAAATGCACGTGCATGTATTTGTTTTCCGCTTTCTTAATGTGTGAATGACAAAAAGAATGCTAAATACAAATCTGAATTATTTCTTCTTTCAAGGCGACAACACTAATGATTTTCTTTTCGAAAAACAACAAGAAGGCAAGACGACACTTTACGATTTTGAATTGAAAACTGCTTTCGACACTTGAAATACTACTAATTCAAATCAAATACAAGAGTAATAGTGTAATCGACTATCAACAAGAGAATTATTCTTTTCCTTGACTGAAAACGACACTTGCGACACTTCCAAATCAAGAGATGACAGTTCGATTAAGCTACTTCTTTGTAAAAGAGAATTGTAAATGGCGCACAATACATAAAAACATTCACAATTCTTTGTACAATAGAGGTTGGATGATGCAAAGAAGGGGATTTCAACAGTGATCTACTGATCACAGACAACAAAACTCCTGAATAAAATTGAAGACAGTGAAGAAAAAATCAAAATCTAGAGGCAGATCTAGTCTTGTCTGATCATCGCACCCACAACACAAGTAAACAGGGATGCATCCCACCTACTGCACATGGGAGGTGCGATGCATCCAGATTTCCTAAAGGAGAGGGTGCGATGGTCAAGGAATAAGACTTTAACTTGGTTTTTGGTCACAGTTTGCAGTTTAGTCCAGGGATTTAGGCCGAGCAAATGATAGTCAGTAACTACAAAGTATAGGGTTGATATAATGAGGTTACTCAAGCTACCTCTAGGGCACTTAGGATGTTTGCAAGTCAATTGTTCATTTCATAAACAAACCCAGATATTGACTGAAACAGCATTGATCTACTTTGCTCTTGCATAGCAAATGCAGTTTGAAGGCTAGCTGGCTTGACTTCAGGCTCTGTCTGTGGTTTATGAATCAAACAAATAGATACAAGCAATCAAACTAATTGCTCCCAAGTGGAGTCGCCATTTTGTTATCGGGAAATATAGTGTATATGCAGAGCTGCTAGTCCCACTAAGAAAGGTAGCTATCTTAGAAACAAACAGATTAAAGTCACTTGTTTTTCCTTTACGAGAGAGAGATGGGAAAGAAGCAGAGAGTACCAACCTCAATCTTCCACTTGGATCCTTGCTTGTTTCCTTTCCCCTTTGACAGAATCTCGCCACTGCTTCCTTACTTGTCCAGCTTCAAAGAGCACCTGTAGATTCACAGCAGCATAATACCATCAAAGCATAGAGATCTTTCACTGTAAACAATATAGGATCAGATATATATTGGCCATACAAATGCATATAACAAACATAATATTCAAAGATACACAAGAATATGGAGGAAAACTCAAATAGCTTTATTAGTAAAAGTCATAGAAGAGAGGATTACAACCACTTGGTCTGACCCAACGCCATCCTCCCAGCTTGAAAGCCCTCTTCACCTCACACAAAGCAAGATCACCCAACAATGTCTTCAAAGAGAAACCAGTAGCACCTCTTTGCAAATTACCAAATTCCAACCCCCGGATCTCTTGGATGAGGGATCCATTTATAGATATTTGCAGGGGGGAGAGTCAACTTCTGGGATTTTGATTAGTGTCATCTCTTTGATAGTTCCTGGTTCCACATGGAGATTTTAGATCTCTTACTCATCCCTGGGCGAACTTAGAGAGGCAAGTGTCAAATGAGTAGTTTCTAGAAGATTCTCTGGGTTTCCACCTAACAAACTACTTGTGCCATTTGTCTACTCTTGCTCATCGCACCCTATGAAAGGGATTTCCAGTATGCATCACACTTTTTGCATGTGGCAGGTGAGATGCATGAGATGCAAGTAGGCCTGTCTCTGCGTGGACAGTGATCTCGTTGTTGGTATCAGTTCAGGTATTGACAAACAGTCTTGTCTTTGCGTGGGTGTCGACGGTGATCTCGCTGCCCCAGAGCTCAGCAATACGGCATGTTTTGATCCAATCACCGTTATACCAAGGAGCGAAGCCAATCGCATTGGGAGTCAGCTCGGTGGTGTGAAGGATGGCTTGTTTGTTGTGGGTGGCTCTCTCTCATTGCGCAGAGATGGGTTACCAGTCTCCGGTTCTGGTCCAGCTCATAAAGGTTCTGGTCTGGTTGATTTATCAAAGAACGAGATCCTCTCTTTAGGGCGGTACAATGACTCGGTTCCGATCGCTCGTTTGTCTGGCCAGATCTGCGTAGACAATGAACGCTCAAACCTTCCTCTGCCCTCGGTCTCCTATAACGATAATTTGACGTTTATTAATAATAACTATAATAATATTTTTATTAATAATAATATTACTATGGATAATTATAACAATAATAATATTATTAATACGGTTAATAATAATATTAATAATTCTAATAATAATTTTAATATTAATAATAATGATTATTATAATAATAATAATAATATTATTAATAATATTAATAATGATAATAATAACATGAATAATAATATTAATAATTATAATAATAATAACAATAGTAGAAGTAATAGTAATAGCATCGAGGTTAATACGAATAATGATAATAATAATAATGATGCATTATGTATTAATATAAACAATTATAGTTGTAAGAAAAATAAATTAGAAGGTATTAATATATTTAATAATAATAATAATAATAATCTTCCCCCTGCATCTCATATTAAAAACAAGGTTGTCAATTTATCTAGTTTTTCCTTTCCCCCGTCGGTTTTTAAAGTTTTGGGTAAAGGCTTAAATTTTGCCTTAGCCCCAGGAAGATCCCAGTAGATGATATTATTTGTGACATTGAGTTTGGGATCAAGGGTTTACCTGATAGGGTTAAGAACACTATTAGGCAGGATTGTGTCATTGTCTTGAGAAGGGCGAAGCCCCCTAAGAGCAACTTGAGCAAGGAGGAATCTGTTGCCCTCAGATCCTTAAACCATAACAAAGATATCGTTGTTCTAAAAGCTGACAAGGGTGGAGTGGCCGTCATTCTTAACAAGGTGGATTACCACAGTAAGATGTTGGATCATCTTCATAATAGTGGAAGCTATAAGAAGCTTCCCAAAAACCCGTTAAAGAAGATTTCTAGGAATGTGGCTCTTGCCATTAAATCCAGTAGCTCAGTGAGTTCCCTACACCATAAACTCATTAAGAGCAACCCCATTACTCCTAGAATCTATGGGCTCCCTAAAATTCACAAAGAAGGAGCTCCCCTAAGACCCATTGTCAACACCATTGGAGGTCCTACCTATCTTCTTGCAAAATTCCTTGCGTTAAGGCTTAAACCCTTAGTTGGCCGTACAGAGTCCTTCGTGAAAGACTCTGCTTCCTTCATTGATGAGCTCAAGGACATTAGACTTGACTCTAAAGACATTCTTGTTAGTTTTGATGTAGTTTCCCTGTACACGTGCATCCCTATAAATGAGGCCATGGAGGTAATTAACTGCCTAATAGATCCTGACACCGCTCGGTTAGTTGAGATCTGCCTCACTTCCACCTTTTTCAGTTTTGAGGGGGAGTTCTTTGAGCAAACCTGTGGGGTTGCCATGGGCTCACCCCTTTCCCCTGTCGTTGCAAATATTTTTATGGAAGATTTCGAATCCAAGGCTCTAAACTCAGCCCGCCTCCTACCCAAGCTTTGGAAAAGGTATGTTGATGACACCAATGTCATTTGGTCTCACGGCCAAGAGGAGTTAGATCTCTTCTTCGATCATCTCAACAATCAATCCTCGGCCATTAAGTTCACTAAGGAACAAGAAGTCGATGGTTGCCTCCCTTTCCTTGATATTCTTATTTCTAAGAATAGTGATGGTTCCCTCTCCCACCAGGTGTTTCGGAAGAAAACACATATGGAGCAGTATCTTCATGCTAGTTCCCACCATTTCTTGGCTCAGAAGATGGGTGTTCTCAATACCCTTGCTACTCGTGCCCTAAGGATCTTTGATGAAAAGAGCTTCGAGAGGGAGAAATCTCATCTCCTCGATGTCTTTGTTGAGAATGGTTATAGTATATTCTTGGGTCAGAAAGCTTTCCTCAAAGCTGCTAAGAATTCACTAACTAAAAGAGAACCGAAGGAGCGGATTCCAGGTGTCCATCTTCCGTATGTTTAGGGGACCATTGATAAGATTGCAAGGATTCTTAAAAAGCACAATGTTCCCGCAACCTTTAGGCCCCTTAACACCATTCGTAGGTCCCTCAGATCAGTGAAGGATCCGATCAACCCTAAAGATATGAAAGGGGTATATATTATCCCTTGTTCCTGTGGGACCCCCTATATTGGTGAGACTGGTCGCTCCATTAATCAAAGGATTAGTGAGCATGCAACTGACATTAAACACAGGAGAACCAAGTCTTCCGCTTTAGCTGAACATGCGGAAAGAACCAAGCATCATGTGTGTATTGAGGAGGCTAGTGTGATTGTTAGAGTTTCCCAATTCCATCATCAGAAATTTAGGGAAGCCCTTGAGATTGAAAAAAGGTCGAGCAATCTCAATAGAAAAAATGGCTGGAAGACTAGTAGTTGCTGGGTCCCATCACTGTCTTCCTAGTCATTTTCTTCCCTTTCTCCCCTCCCTCGTTTTTTGGCTTGTTCATGTCCCCTTTATATATATATATATATATATATAGTATAAACAAAAAATATAATGATAGACTAAGCCAAGGGCTGGAAATAAAATAGTATAATTAATCGTTTATCTTAATTGTTAAAATTAACATAGGATTAAATTGATTAAAAAAAAAGAAAGAAGATATATATATATATATATATAGAAATTAAATTTTTCATAAAATAGTAAAGACCTTTAGGTAAATTCATATAAACAATTAAGTTACTTAAATACCTCTAGGTTAATTTGACAATTAATTAAATATGAATATTTAAATCTTATTTTTCTATCATTTGACTTTTTCTAATATTTATATTATATATTTTAATTAATTAGTTAATACTTTTTATAACTAACTATCTACTTAATACTTTTTTAAAATTAATTTATTTTATATATATATATATATATATTTAAACCCCTAGGATATTATTTGTTCCTTTGACTTTTAATTTAATAATAATATAACTAGCTAGCTATTATATTAACTTGTTTTTATACCCCTGGTCCGTCTAACTGTCCCTAGTCATATATAGCCGTTAGTCATTATAGTCGTTGTGTGGTCTAGGATCTTAGTTGTTGGAGGTTCTGCTGGGACTATTTAACATGCAATGTTAGATCTGATTCTTCAACTTGTCCTGACGATGAACCACACTGGTTGGTTCCAAACGTGTCGAAAAATAAAATATCATGTGATTTACGCCGAAAAATCTCTCATAAATTTGATATGGATCATAGAAGCCTCAATGCAACAATTGATAATTATTCTTCTCCATTTTCTATCCCTAAACATTTGAGCAATCGGATTGTAAAATACTCTTCAAGGTTAAGTGACAATAAGAACAAGATCAACTAAGTATTTAACTTTATTTTGTTTTGTGAAAATTATAGTTATAATTATATTTATATATATAATTAGTTAATTAATTAAAAAAAAGAAAAATGAATATTTACATATATATAATTAATCAATTAAAAAAAAAAAAATGAATATTTATTTTATTTAAATGGTAATAATTATTCTAATTTTTTTTTATAAAATGATGAGATTTCGTAAATTTAAATAACTATTTCAATAATAAAGTAAGATAAAATTATTATATTACATTTTTTATAGTGTATATTAAAATATTATATATTTAATTGTTTATTATCTATTTATTTTCTTTAATAAAATTATTATAAAAAGAATAACAACGATCTAATTTGAAGACTATCTTAAATTAGTGGATATATATTAGAAAAAAAAATAATATATATATATATATATATATATAAAATAAACTATGTATAAAAGTATGCAAATAACTTTTGTTAAGGCAGACCAAGGTTAATTTAATGATGCCGGCCACGAATCTCTTTGTACATAGCATAGCATTAAGATTTTTAATTAAGTTAATATATCGTTGGCAATTTTTATAAATTAAGTACAAATTTAGTTTTAATGAATTTATATACTTATAAAATGATTAAATATATCAATTTTCACTTATATTCTCTTAAAATTTAAAATTATTTAATATATATATATATATATATATATATATATATATATATATAACAAAATTTCATGCTAATTGTGCTTATTTGATTTATTGGATAATATCAATCAACAAATTAAATTAAAAAATCCAAATAAATATATTAAAAAACATTTAATTAAAAACATTTACATATACTTTATTTAGTCGTCATAACTAATTTTTTTATTAAAAGCTTTAAAAATTTACAACTAATTCTGAAATTTTAATGCTAGACATTATTACACAAACCAAAAATGGATTTCTAATTCTGAAATTTTAATGCTAGACATTATTACACAAACCAAAAATGGATTTCTAACCAAGGTCAGAGGTCGAGATTACTATGTCCCATGCCAAAAACGCCCACTCCCGACTATGGTCAGGCCCGACTAGAGGACAGAGTCGAGCTTTCCGACGTCTACTAAATCTTTATGCCAATGCATCCTCTTGACCGGTGGCTAACTAATTGGGCGTCGGTTAGAAAGAGTTGACACTTGTGAGATTTAGGAGGACCTATCTCCGACTAATGGTCCGCCCTATTTCGTCGGACCGCTGGAACTTCGCTCAGCAGTTCGTTACCCCTTGGTCGAAACAATGAGCAAAAATAAAACCATAAGCTTAATGTTATTTGTAGTTACAAGTGTGAATATTTATGTGTGTTTATTATGGGTTATATATTATTATTAGTCCTTGTCTGGACTATAGCGATCGTTGACTCTGTATTAATTCATTTTTTGACTGATTTTTTTCCGCCTAAACATATTTTAAGTTTGATGCTGACAATGTGATTCACTGAAATTTTAACCAAAGTTTTCCTTTGAAAAATATTGTACCTCTTATTGTGGCCTAAAATATTGTGGTAACTTTGTTTTATACAAAGTTTTCTGGCACCCTGCAGCAGTGATTTTTTCGTGCCTTCATTTTGCAAGAAGCAATACCATTTCATCCAAAGTTCTATCATTTTATATACTGTTGCCAATTTCTTTACATCAAAGTTTTTGCAATTTATTTATATCGCAGTGTTTGAAATCTTTTATGCAAATTTTTTAAGTCTCCACTGGCTGCCTGCCGGCCACCTGCATGTTCTTCGGGCCACTTGTCACCTCCTATATCTCCACGCAATAAACAATACATGCTCATTCCTCTTGCCCCTCCATGCTCATGTTAGCCCATTGTTCTTTGCAATAGTTGAGCCAGTCGTTGGCTGCAGTGGCATTACTGTAAAAATTCATTGCATTGTAACCGCTGAGTTTTTGTGGCACTACTCTACGATTGTTGACATCATAACAGAGTTGATGCTATGTGCCCACTTCAACAAAGACCACAAGAAGGGAATTCTTTATCCTGCAGCTCTCACGCCACGACAAAACAAGTATCAAATTCTGTCTCTGCAAATCTGCAGATCATGAATTACAATGGATTGAAGGTCTCTTTTTCTGTATGTGACTTTAGTCTGACCAGATACGTGCAGGATTTAATTTCCTGTGAAATGAAGATGTATTTTCCCTTTTGGAATGGCATGTTATTTCTCAAGCAATTTACTGGTTTAGCGATTTCAATTTTTGTCGAGTGCTTGTTGAAATATTTTTCTTCGGCTGCACTGAGAAGAATGCAAATAAATTTGAATGCTATTCTCTTAAGAGAATGGTAAAAGAAACCAGATATATCCATCTCAAGCCTAAGTTTTGTTAAGCATTGTCTTCTTAAAAGAAGTAGAATGAAAGAAATCAGATAAATCCATCTCATGCCAGGATATGATAAGCAGCGAGAGGTTTATACAGGGATTACAAACATGTATTTATGAATGACTATAAAAATAGTAAGAGAGATTCATTATAATAGCAATTCATCAGTGAACAATATCTTACCATTTTTTATCAATCTCAAGCTAGGATCTTTTAAGCAGTGAGAGCTATGAAAATTGTAATAACAATTCATTAGTGAAGATAATATGGCATGAAAAAGCAATGGTTATAGAATTATAGAAAGCAATGGTTAATAGAATTATAGAAAATTCTATATTGGATGAAATCAGGGTAAGTTTAGGTTTTTTTGGGTTACTGGATTCATTCTTTCGTACTACTTTGGTGCCATGCGTGAAATTCTTTCGTGCTAGGGAGAATGCAGTAATAGATGATGTGTAGATTCATATTATTGTTTTACACAAAATATGTCAAATTGGGCACTGATATGTTAGGTAAGTTCTTTTTGGTTGGATAATGTTTATTGCTTTTTACAAAATTTCTCGCAAAAGAAAAATACCAACTTTTAAAACACGATTCAATATCCATATAGGCCTTTCCCCAGCATTTTATCCTTTTTTCTTCATATAACACCCTCCATTCTAGCATGCTATATGTTTCTGAAAACCTTTATTTTTTGAGCGAATGATTTCATCTATTTAATCAATGTAATGTGACTGTATTTAAGGTCTGAAATGTATTGTTAGTCATTTGTTTTGCTTTTTCTCTTTTGAATTTTAATTATCTAGCTTATTCCCAACCTTCATTCTTGGGAATATTAGACTTGGATTATTTACATTGGCTAAGATATAAATCTCAGGTTAATAACATTTATTTTAATCTTATGTTATTAATGACCTTTATTTGAAAAATAGAAATAGTATTAAAAGTCATATTTAAAATTAAAATTTGTGTTTTAATAGATTAAAGATGAGTGCTTTTCTGGAAAAATAAATTAACAATCTGAAAACGCATTTGATAAGAGGGATTCTTCTATTACAAATATGAAATTGTTACCATATTCATTGAAGACTGTTAGAGCACCCAATGACCTAACCAAAGTATTTACTGTGGCTGACCAAAATATTTACTTTGGCTGGCCTGAAGAAGTACTAGTTTCCACTGTCCAGAATGCCCAAAAATGTTGAGAACTGGTCTACTATAACAGACATGGTAGCCCAAAATCAACGTCTAATAATATTTACTTCAAATCCTAATATGTTGCTGATTCAAGCAAAATGGAACTATAATTAAATTTTATGCTACAATCTACTAAGCTTTAGGGCATGTAGGAAATTAAGGAAATGTAAATTTCAAATTGGGAGTCTCCCTTTCACCTACTCATGACTAACTACTCACAATTCATTTGCTATTTTTATTTAAACAAATTCATATATTATCTCATAGGAATAAATTCCTCCATTTCTTATTTGAACGAGAGAAACCATATCGCATTTTTAATTTATGTTTTAAAAAATATAATATAAATGTAAAACGTAAAGTTGTTGACGTTACAAGCAACAGAGGATAATAGTTTGAATTTATTCTGTTGTTAAGTGGTTATCTTACATTTTGTCGGTTGGTAAGATAACAAGCCATGGCCAGTTTTTATATTTTAAATAAATCAGTGAAACTCTATGGAATTATTTAATTATGAGTTTGAAAGAAATAATATAAATGTGTAAAACGTAAAGTTACTTATGGCTAACTACTCACAATTCATTCACTATTCTTGGAGAACGAGGTGACACATGGACTCAAAAGTTCTAACCCTCAAATTTTATTAGGTTGCATGATAGGAAATTAAGGGAATTAAGGAAATCTGAATTTAGAGTCCTACTAGGATGCTTAATAAGAAATTAAGGATTCAGGTTGGAGTCTCCCTTTTAACAACCACTACTCATGACTAACTACTCACAATTCATTTCGCTATTCTCGGAGAACGATCCTACATGTGGACTTACAACAAGGTAATTTATTTAATGTATGGTATTTGTTTGCCAATATTTAGTATTTAAATCTAGAGTAGTAATTCTTGAAATTGTAGTCGAATACACTCTTTTGTTTATTCTATTTGACTCCATTAGATATAGAAAATGTATTAAATTATATATCTTCCACCCTTATCTATTATACACATTTTGAAAATTTTGCAAATGCCTTGATTGCCATAAATAGGCATTAAGCAAATGTAAAATAGATTATACCAAATGTAAAATATGCTTCTTCAAATCCGCAGGGACTACTAATCTATTATAAACATTTTGCAAATTCCTTGATTGCCATAAATACGCATTAAGAAAATGTACAATGGATTATACCAAATATAAAATTTGCGTTTTCAAATCTGCAGGGACTACTAGTCTATTATACACATTTTGCAAATTCCTTGATGGCCATAAATACGCATTAAGAAAATGTAAAATGGATTATACCAAATGT
Source organism: Pinus tabuliformis (assembly GCA_031772625.1). Taxonomy (NCBI): domain Eukaryota; kingdom Viridiplantae; phylum Streptophyta; class Pinopsida; order Pinales; family Pinaceae; genus Pinus; species Pinus tabuliformis. The sequence goes on along the minus strand of CM062808.1, from coordinate 703,254,106 downwards.
AAAATCTGCGTTTTCAAATCCGCAGGGACTACTATTGCATGGAATATGCTCGGGCCAGCCGGCCATATGCCCCTGTCTGGTAACAGAAGAAATGAAATGGGGAATTGGCATCGGCGAGTAATGGAATGGAACAGTTAGCCCGTTTTCCTACGAGGACCCTGCTATCTATTATCAACATCCCAAGGAGCACAAGTGAAACCCGAACATAACCCGACAAGCATGTTGTGATTTCTGATACCAACACAAGAGTAATGGCGAAATCACCCTTAATCACCTGTCGTTAGTGAGCATCAACGAATAACGTCTAGTTTTGGACAATTAATCAGGTGTGGTCAGTGAACATCAACGAATAACGACTAGTTTTGGACAATTCGTTCCAGTTAGTGCTTGCGGATCCCGTCTATTTTGCAACGGCAACATTTGTCACACAATTGCAACAGCACCTTAAAGGAAAAGCTATGTTTTCTCTCTGGATTTAAAGGACCTTAAAGGCGTACTGGGCAGCACCCACATGAATTGATGTCAGCTAGCTTCTTTGCCGAAAGCACGAGAAATGGTGCACAAATCAGAAAAAGGCTTCATTTGTGCTTGAGGGAGGCCATTCGCTTCCGGCAGGGACTACCGGCTGCATCCAGCACTTGTTTATATATACATATGTGTTTATTGCTGGTTTATTATTACAACGTCCCATGCAAGTATTTAGGTAAAAATATGGCTATCAAAGGAGACAAAAGCAGTGTTTGGGCCCCAAATATTTATTGATTCATATCGTTACATGAGATACTTGCAATTTATGTGGATGTCAAATGTGATGTAATTTAGGGATTTAGATGTGTGGTAGCTATGCAAAAGTCACATGAAACTGTAATTGAAATCTAATTCTTGAGCTATAAGAAAATAATTGATCTAGACATATTTTGATGTTGAAAGTACTCTATAAGAGCTCAAAAAAAATGATGGAGGTGGCTTTCCTAGATGAATACCAAAGTTATCAAAACTAGAACTCCTTGAATGTCACATTGTGTGTAATTTGGAACTAGGACTAGCTGGAAAATCAAGTTGAAGAACTAGTCAACAAAGAAAGATAATACCAAGTAGAATGACCAAAATCTAACTACTTTCCCTTGATATCATGCAGGTGGACATGACTAGTTGATTGATAGTCCAAATTAGAACATGCGAGTTTCGGGTGGAACCAACCATCTTACTAGTCCAGTGCATGCCCTCTTAGTGTAAAATGGTTTGGACTGCCTGGCATATGTCTAGTCAAGCCAGTCCTAATAATAAAAACTGAGTCACATTTTTTTTAGCCCGAACAATTCACGAACTATAATTGGTTTTGTATTAACCAATCTACAACTTCTTTTTTCCTAAACCTGACCAACTAGCAACAGTTTTTGCCTAGAAACTGGAAAGAAATATTTTTTTAACATCCCTGTCTCCCAAACCCTACTTTGAGCGTAATTTGGTGCAGATTTGTTTTATCACCCTTACATTATACATACATCAACAAAATTTTCATATTCAATGTCCAATGATTTGGTTTTACACTATGATGTATCTTTTTATTAAAATTTGAGCATTTTATGCATTGTTTATATGTCTGCTTTTCCCCAGTTGTAATACAGTTCCAATTTTGATAACTTCTATATGCATGTAATAATAATTAGAAGTGATCAATATTAAGAGATAAGTCAAATACCTAATTAGGGTTCTAGCTTAATAAAGATAGGGTTTCCATTCTAGTTTACTATTGATATACAATTCTTAACACATTATAAATTAGGGAAATAATTAAGAAATCAAAGCAACCTACACATAACATATCCCAATGTGTTCCAATGTACTCATGATATATTTTCATATTTCAGCATACAAGGATTAAAACCTATCAATACATTTATTTTATGGAGTCATAATTTTGTCGCAAATTTCATGTTTTGAATAGTTTCCAATTTATTGTGACTTAGATAAGCCTTAAGAACAATGGCAATCTAGGTTAGATTACTATTTCCACTCTTTCCATAAATGTGTTCTTATAATGCCAACACTTTCACAATTATTTCTGCAGAAATTCCAAGATTTAAGGTGTACACTAATTGATGCTAGCATGAAACATAAATGTACATGCAACTTGTTCATTAGATGCAAAATTGATAGGTAATTTATTAAACAACTAAATCACTGGAAACTTCGAGTTTCAACATTCTGACATTTTTAATGATCTCCACTCATCACCTTCTGTGAAGAGAGAAAATAACATTCTGAAAACTAAATCGATCTAGGGAGGTGTATGAAACCAACATGGCATGACTTTTCCGAATGCCAAAAATGATGACAACAAGGCCACAAGTCACATGTTTTACAATTTAACATACAAATGACTCACCATGGGTGTTTGAATTTGAGGTTAGACTGATGTTAAAAGTTTCTTTTAGAGACTACAAAGCAAAGGTAGTGTTACTGGAACAATCTCTGACTAGATTTATAATACCATCCCCTATTCTATAAAGGTGATGATACACAAATGAATCCAACATATATACAAAGAGAAGCTACCTAATCCATTAAGCAAAATATGCTACAATGGAAACTTTTCTTCTACGAATTCTGCACAACACAACATCTTGTAACCCTCAGGGATGTTGAGAAGCAACAGAAAGAAGCCAAGATATGCTAAAAATTTTCATTTTTTGGAACAAGAATGGTGCAAAGTAGAGAATAGAAATTACTCGAGTTAGTAATGCTAGAGTTTCTGACTGGAATGATGAAATGCAAAAAATATCCCACCCATTGGCCAAAATAAAAAAACCTGCAAAATTGTTGTAAGAATTACATAAAGTATACAATTTAGAAGACAAAAGAGGAGATAAAATAGAAATGTTGCAAATACCTTGAACTTTGATAATCAATCAAACTACACATCTGTGACCATATTAAGAATATTTTATCACTCAAAGAAAATAACTGAAAGAACCCTGTCCAGGTTACCTATGCATTTAATTGGGCCATCACTTTGGAAAGTACATGCATACACTCCCTGGAGGCATTTGGGGAATGTATTATGCCATTCAATCGACACTTCAGCACTTCTCCATTTAGGAATGATATCAACAAATATTTCTTGCTACTAGATTAATGCAATTATGCCCACAGAAGCTAATTTTGATTTAGTATGCTACATTAAAAGACAGATAGACATTTAATTATCAATAATTTTGTTGATAATAATTGTTGTAAAGTTGTTGTTTGTAAAGTTGTAATTATTTTTTTATTTTATGAATAAAGAGAAACTTGGAAATTAATGGTTGAAGTACAGATGGATGAAAGAGGAAAAAGGCTGCAATTTAATTATGAAAAATTATTATCCATCAACATGTCCTAGGCATCTAATTTAAGCCATTAGATTTATTTTTGAAATTATGATATTGGTCAATTAAATGTTTCCTAGAAGACATGGAATTGTCTTCAGAAGTGGGAAATAACAATTCACAAATGAGAAGTTAACTACCTACCACTTGTTGGTGAGGTGGAGGCAATTAATAGCCACCCAAAGGTGTGGTAGATGGATGACATCTCTAGATTTTTTCTGGCCTTTGTCTCATAATTTTATGAGGACAAAATTACAGAGACTGGAGAAAAGTAGAAAAAGTACTCTACATGAAAAGGATTTGCAGGCCGAGTTGCTCGGGGGAACCAACATTAGCTATGCCAAGGTTGGGAGGAGCCAAGTACTTAACTCTTAGTTTCCCAGGAGAACTTTTCAAGTTGGTATCTCTCACCCTAACTTTGTTTTACTAGTATTGAAAATGTTTTCTCTATGCTTGTTCAAGTTATTATTCTTAATAGAGGAATTATATAAGAATCTATTCATTGTTGGGATTGGAAGTAGAATATTTCCTTTTATGTTTGCATTTGGTTATTGATTAAAAAAATAAAGAGGAGAGGCAAACTATTATGGTTTTGAATTCGTTGTTGAGAAATTGATATTGAGAATAGTAGAGCATGCTACATATGTAAAGGGAATGTAACTAGTGAACAATGTGAAGCGACATAGATATTAAGGGAATGGTTAGTAGATTAGAATTATGCAGTCTATTTAAATACTTCATGAACATATGTACATGCATGGTAGACTAAATGGAAACAATGTTTCTCTCTACCAAACTTGAAAAAAGTGTAACTATAAGTATGTATAATGCTTTAGATCAAACCAATACTTGCAAGAAATAGTTATTTAATTTGTTCATGTATACATAATTAAATATGTTTGTAAATGAATCCTATAGTAGTATCACCTAAGGAGGTGTGATAATAGAGTTTGTTATGGATAAATGAGAAAAGAACTAAAGTCAAAGACTGTATGTTAGTGGGTACATGTATAATAATCGAATAAAAAAGATAGAAAACTCTTGATATAGAGACATATGAATACTGATTTGAGTTACATGAAAAAAAAAATGAATCTCTCTCTCTTTAAGTATACATAGTAACCAGAAATTGAAAACACATAAGGAGCACCTTTCTTCTGTGAGAATATTGGAAATAAGATAATAATATAATTTAATACATAGTAACTAGAAATTGAAAACACATAAATGAACCACACTAGTTGGTTCGAAACGTGTCGACAAATGTCTGTCTACATGTGATTTATGCCGAAGTTATTCTTTCAACATAAGGAGCATCTTTCTTCTGTGAGAATATTGGAAATAAGATAATAATATAATTTAATACATAATAACCAGAAATTGAAACACTCTCTCTATATAAGTATACATAGTAACCAGAAACTGAAAACACATAAGGAACGTCTTTCTTGTGTGAGAAATTGGAAATAAGATAATAATATAATTTAATACATAGTAAACAAAAATTGAAAACACATAAGGAGCGTCTTTCTTCTGTGAGAATATTGGAAATAAGATAATAATATAATTTAATACATAGTAACCAGAAACTGAAAACACATAAGGAGCGTCTTTCTTGTGTGAGAAAATTGGAAATAAGATAATAATATAATTTAACAAAATACATAGAGGTAATGTCTAGTTGAACATGAATCGAAAAGAAATGCTCTGAAATATATAATGAACAAGACACGTCTTGTTTGGGCAAACCTCCCATTAATAAATACAAGAAAACAACTTCAGTTTAGAAAACTACATTTCTTTGTTAAGTAGTATAACAAATCTAATAAAATTAACAGTAAAGTGAAGATTGACTTCACATATATAAGCCCACCCTCTTTCTATAAGCCCACCCTCTTTCCATGAAGAAGCCAAAGCAATGGAGTATATCCAACCTGGAGAAAAGAATAATCAGATAATTAAAACTGAAATCCCCGAGTAATAATTCCAGTGTTTGTTATAATTGTGAAGATTAGAAAATATAGGAATGAATGTAACAAATAGAACATAAAATTCTTTCGTTCCTGTTGGAAATTATATTGAAAGCACGATGGAAAAACTATGAACTTAGAACCTTGCTCAAAAGCATAGTAAGATTAATACTTGGGATATTTTGTAAGTTAACATCAGATTAACTACCTGTCGAAGAAAGAGGAAGAAAATAAGTTATGGTTTACAAGTATGAAGAAGTCGAGAAATATGAAGAAAGACCTAAACAAATAACTAGATAAATGTATAAAAAAGAACAACGTTGAAGATTAACAAATTCTATTGAAATATGTAGATATAAGAATAGAGTCATCATATTCATCTGAAATGAAAAACAAGACCAAGAAAATAATGGATCTCAGCCTAAGAGACTCATCGGGGTTTTGTTGATTAGCAATACCAAAAATAACAAAAAAAAAAAACGTAGTGGTAACCCCATAATATAAATTATTTAATGAAAGTTCTCTTTGTAAGAGCCAGAAGCCCTAGGGTTGGAAGAAAGAAGTAGTTTGTCTTGAAACCTAATGGGAGTAGGAAGTGTGAAATGGAAAACAATAAAAGAATAGGTCCCAGATAGGGAACCTAAAAACATTGTGAAAGAAAATTGGTGTAAAACTCCAAACACAATAAATAAATTCCTTGCTTAGCAAGTAAACCTTATGACGGAGAAAGGAAGGATCCTTTCTGTGTAACTCTCATGAGTACAATTAAAATTTGGAAATGAAATCTAAATAAGAGAAAAAAATGAAAAATAATTTTATTTTGAGAAAAAAGGAGGAAAACCCTTAATTATGTTGAAAATAGCAACAAGAAATGCTAAATATAGAATTGCTAAAAATAACACTACCATAAATAGCATTTCGGGATACCTTCCTATTTTAGTTAGTCCCTGAACTAAAACAGAGAAATAAAATTCGAATTTGATTTTAGTAGCTGTTTGATTAATAATTAATTAATTCATCTTGAGTTAATTAGTTGGAGAAAATCAAACATGAAGTCTATGTGAGGACATGCAACAATTATCCCATTGATTGAGGAATTTATCCCTTAGTTAAAGAGATAATGATGAGTTGTAATTAGTTAGCTCAATTAACTGAGTTAAGTCCAGTGAGATTAGTCCAAATAGTTTGTTGAACTAATTGTGAGTTTAGTTAGTTAATGCATGCATGCATGTAACTGTTGCACTTCGGATAACTGAATATTCTCTCATAAATAACCCATGCATGTCACTTCAGATAGAGACCCAGTTGAGATCAGATGCTGAGACTATGTACTATTAGTTGTAGGAATATTCCATGGAGGATATCTCTTGCATACAGAAGGAATTCATTCCTTGGAGATTGCACAGTTACTTTTGAGTTTGATGAGTGTGTGATGAGGCCAATTCACACAGGTGGTAGCATTGGACCCCAAGGAAAACTGCGCAAGGAAATAGGAGGCTTGGAGGGCTGAGGGAAGGCATATGTTGTGTCTGTTCAATTTGTGAGCTATATTATTCGATTGTAGAGAGAGCATGATAGCTTGTGAGCTGATTCTTTGTGTAATCTAAACATATTTCCACTTGTATGATAAGAAAGAGATCGAGGTTTTTAGCTGAGGCTTTCCCTAGAGTATTCTTCTGTGTTCATATGTGCTTTTTTTCTCTTCATCTGTTATATGTGTTCTATTTGATCTTGCTCATATCCGATTAAGATTCTGCAAGTTTGTTGTAGAAGTAGATCTTGTATTTTTCTTTAGTATATTGCACAATCTATTGATTTATAGTGGGAATTTTTACATGGTATCAGAGCAAAGGTGATCAAAGTGAAGAACAATATACAAAGAAGGTTGAAGTTCAAAGTTTCAAGTTCTTGATTATAGAAATCGAGTTCTTATCACATCTCAATTTCACCAATGGCGTTCAACAGTTTAAGACTCAAGTATGCCCTTGATGGCAGCTCGAATTATATAGCCTGGAAGGATCACATGGAAGCAATATTAGAGGATAATGGTCTAAAGGAATTCATTGATCAAGAAGTCCCCAAGATCACAACAACTAATGCTTCAGAATTGGCGGAATGGAAGAAATGTGTGGCTACAACAAGGAGAATCCTCCTGGAGGGAGTTCATGACCACATTGTCTCGAGCTTCCATGGGAAGGAGACACTGTTTTCGATGTGGAAAACATTGAAAGATCTATATCAAAACAACAATGATTAGAGGAAGCTGGCGCTGAAAGACAAGCTTCGGAAAATCAAGTGTGAAAAGGGTGACACGATCTCTATATATCTAAACAAGCTCACCGCCTGTAGGGATGAGCTTGGAAGTGTAGGGATCACGACAACCGATGATGACATGGTGAGTCTTGCACTCCTCGGTCTTCCTAATAGTTGGCATAGCTACCAAGACTTGGTTAATGAAAGAGAGAGACTGCCAGATTGGGAACGACTTTGGTCGGATCTGATGCAGGAGGAGATAAGAAGAAGCACCAGAGATGGATCTTCATCAAAACAAGATGATGAAAAAAATCTAGCCTAGCGAGTAAGGTGAGGAAAAGGAAATGGAAGGCATCCCATCCCAAATCTATTTCTTCCCATGGTGGGAAGAAGATTGACAAATCGAAAGTGCGATTCTTTCATTGTCATGAAGTGGGCCATTATGCTACGAATTGTCCACACAAGAAATCCAAGAAGGGATCCTCGAAGGGATCTGATGGTGAGGCACTAGGCTCATAGTTTGAGTTGGATTTCTCACTCATCACATGCATGGTTTCATCCATGGTGGGATGTGTGTGGTACCTGGACAGTGGAGCTTCATTCCACATGTCAGGTGACAAGAATCTTTTCAGTACCTTGGAGGAGAAGGATCTCCAGATGCGGATCGAGATGGGAAATGATGGAAAGTACCGTGTTTCAAGTGAAGGTATGGTTGTGTTTCAGAGGGAGCATGGAGCTCCTCTCACCCTGACTTATGTAAAGTATGTACCAGGTCTGAAGAAGAATCTTGTGTCTGTTTCTATGCTAGAAGATAAAGGCTATGATGTAGTATTTAGTAAAGGAAAGGTATTCCTGAGGCATATTGGCACTGGACAGACCAAGCGAATTAGGATTCAAGTAAAGAATCTCTACAAGCTGGAGGTAGATGAATGTGCTGCGTTGAGTTCCAAAGCTGAGATGGTGCAGAGCCAAGATTTTGGCAAGCTATGGCATAGAAGATTGGGCCACTTGCACCATGGAGCCCTGAAGATCATGCAGCAGATTTCTACTGAACTTCCCAAGGGAAAACTGGAGCAGATGGATACATGTAAATGTTGTACCTTGGGTAAGTATGCAAAATATTCTTTTTCAGATTGAGACAGTAGAGCTGGAGCAATCCTAGAGCGAGTTCACTCAGATGTTTGTGGACCATTCTCTACAGCCTCCACCACTAAACAAAGGTACTATGTTATTTTTATTGATGACTTTTCTCGTAGATGCTGGATCTAATTTATGCAAAAGAAGGATCAGACCTTCTTGAGGTTTTGTGAGTTTAAAGCCTTGGCAGAGAAATAATATGGAAAGAAAATAAAAGCCTTGCATAGTGACAATGGTGGAGAGTATGTCTCCCAATAGTTTAAGGACTTTTGCGTTGCAGAAGGAATTAAACGGGAGTTGACGACACCCCATAACCCACAATAGAATGGGGTGGCCGAAAGGAAGAACAAATCGATTGTGGGAGCAGCATGAGCGATGTTGCATGAACAAAGCCTACCACTACATTTGTGGGTTGAGGCATGCAATACAACAATATACTTGTAAAACAGAAGCCCGCACCGTATACTGGGAATGAAGACACCTATGGAGGCATTTTCCAGGAAGCGACCAGATGTGAGTCACTTCCCAATCTTTGGATCATCAGTTTATTGTCATGTGACCAAAGATGCTCAGAAGAAGCTAGATCCAACAACTGAGTTGGGGATACTTGTGGGGTACACTGATACACCCCACAACTATTGGGTGTACCTGACTACTAGTCAGAGTACAGTGGTATGCAAAGATCTGAAGTTCAACGAGCAGAAAGCCATGCGAGTATCACTTGATAGGGAGCTCAAGTTGCATGCAGAGGAGGAACTTTCAGTTCCTAAGGAGGAGGAGCCTCAGATTGATGCGGAGCAGCTGCATGCAGAGGATCTGGGAGTGGAGACATCCACTCATGCCGAGTCTTCCAGAGATGGGTAGAAACACTCAAGGGAAGCTGACAGGTTGATGTTAGATGCACGGGAGAATGTGGGACAACCATCTTCTCAGCGCAGATAGAGGAGGTCACCTGAGCGGTATACTAGTTACATGTCCCTGGTTGGGAAGTGTGTAGAGTCCGAAACTTCTTCATTCAAGGAGGCAGTGCAGCAACCAGTCTAGGTTGATGCAATGGTAGAGGAATACAATTCTACCATTTGGAACAGTTTGTGGGATGTTGTCCCAAGACTTTAGGACAAGTCAGTGGTGAGTTCCAGATGGCTTTACAAGGTAAAGCAGGTAGTTGATCGTAGTGTTGAGAAACATAAGGCAAGGTTTGTTTCCCGTGGTTTCTCACAGGTCGAGGGGATCGACTACGATGAGACCTTTTCTCCTGTAGCAAGGTAATCATCTATCAAATCAATGTCGGCACTATAAGCTCAGATGGGTCGAAAGATCCATTAGATGGATGTGAAGACAACATTCCTCAATGGGAAGATTGAGGAGGAGGTGTACATTGAGCAGCCAAAAGATTTTGAGACCTTCGATCGTGAGTCACATGTGTGCTGACTCTAGAGGGCTTTGTATGGGCTAAAGCAAGCACCCCATGCTTGGTACACCAAGATCAACAACTATTTCACCGGGTTGGGCTTCACCAAGAGTGAAGCAGATGTGAACCTTTACCACATCATGGTAGAAGGTAAGCCATTGATCATTGTTCTTTATGTCGATGATCTTATTTTGACAGGTGATGATTAGTTGATCAAGTCTTGCAAGGAGGACCTTGCAAGAGAGTTTGAAATGAAAGACATGGGTCTTATGCACTAATATATAGGCACGGAGGTGTGGCAAAAGGATGGGGAAGTATTTGTGTCTCAAGGAAAGTATGCCAATGAGATACTGAGGCGCTTTTACATGGAGAAGTGCAAGCCCATGTAGACTCCTCTAGCTGGGAATTGGAGGAAGGAGGATGCTACTTCATGTGAGGTAGTAACTGCTACTATTTATCGACAACTTGTGGGTTCACTTATGTATCTGGTGAACACACGATTAGACTTATGCTTTGCAGTGAACCAACTGAGTCAAGCTATGGTTCAACCTACCAAGCTATTTTAGAAGGCAGTGAAGCATGTGCTGAGATGCCTCAGAGGCACATATCAATATGGATTGTGGTACAAATGGACAGAGGGAGTGAAGCTTCAGGGCTTCATAGATGCGGATTGGGCAGGGAGTCCATCAGACCAGAAGAGCACTTCTGGAGGAGTCTTCAACCTTGGTTCAGCTCCAGTTTCCTGGTACAACAGGAAACAACAGTTAGTTGCACTTAGCTCAGCAGAGGCTGAATACATGGTTGCTAGTTAAGCTGCATGTGAGGCCATTTGGATGCGGAAGACTCTAGTGGGATTTTTTGGTCAGAGGATTGATCCAACTATGATCTATTGTGATAATCATAGTTGTATCAAACTCTCTGAGAATCTAGTTTTTCGTGGCAGGTCCATGCACATTGATATTTGGTATCGCCATCTTCGAGACTATGTGGTCAAGAGGATCATGTTGTTGCTTTATGTTTTGACCGAGGAATAGGATGCAGATATTTTGACTAAGGCATTGTCAAAATGCAAGTTCGAGTTCCAGAGAGACAAGATTGGGGTTACTGATAATCCCTTTCTTGTTGAGAGGGAGTGTTGAAAATAGCAACAAGAAATGCTAAATATATAAGTGCTAAAATAATACTGCCATAAATAGCATTTCGGGATACCTTCCTATTTTAGTTATTCCCTGAACTAAAATAGAGAAGTAAAATTCGAATTTGATTTTAGCATTTGTTTGATTAATAATTAATTAATTCATCTTGAGTTAATTAGTTGGAGAAAATCAAACATGAAGTCTATGTGAGGACGTGCAACATTTATCTCATTGATTGAGGAATTTATCCCTTAGTTAAAGAGATAAGGATGAGTTGTAATTAGTTAGCTCAGTTAACTGAGTTAAGTCTAGTTAGATTAGTTCAAATAGTTTGTTGAACTAATTGTGAGTTCAGTTAGTTAATGCATGCATGCATGTAACTATTGCACTTCAAATAACGGAATATTCTCTCATAAATAACTCATGCATGTTAGTTCAGATAGAGACCCAGTTGAGATCAGATGATGGGACAATGTACTATCAGTTGCAGGAATATTCCATGGAGGATATCTCTTGCATGCAGAAGGAATTCATTCCTTGGAGATTGCACAGGTACTTTTGGGTTTGGTGAGTGTGTGATGAGGCCAATTCACACAGGTGGCAGCATTGGACCCCAAGGAAAACTGTGCAAGGAAATAGGAGGCTTGGAGGGCTAAGGGAAGACATATCTTGTGTCTATTCAGTCTGTGAGTTGTATTGTTGGATTGCAGAGAGAGCAGGATAGCTTGTGAGATGATTCTTTGTGTAATCTGAACATATTTCCACTTGTATGATAATATAGAGATCAGGGTTTTTAGCTGAGGCTTTCCCCAGAGTATTCTTCTGTGTTCATGTGTGATTGATTTCTCTTCATCTGTTATATGTGTTCTATTTGATCTTGCTCATATTCGATTAAGCTTCTGCAAGTTTGTTGTAGAAGTAGATCTTGTATTTTGCTTTAGTATATTGCATAATTTGTTGATCTATAGTGGGAATTTCTACAAATTATGGCAATGACATTTGAATACTTACCCATGTCATTTCAAGAGCTCATTACTATTGTTCGCCTACTATTTCCCTCTGAAGATTATGAGTTCACATGTAGAATTATTATCTCAGAAAAACAAGTACATGCCTTTGAAAATTTGAGAAAGAATGCAAAACAATAATTTCAGTTACAAAGTGAATGATTGTAACTATAAATCATGTTGAAAATGCAGCAAGAAAATATGGTTTTTAGTTTGCCTTGGTCAAACTAGATTAAAATTCGAATTTCTATTTCAGCAGAATACTTGGAGGTAGTTAACTGAGGTGACATGGCTCTTTCCACTTAGTTAACTCAGTAAACTCGAGTTGGAGACACTTGAGTTTAGTTCTACATGATTGATTGCTAATTTGTAGCAATCTATTTCCGTTAATTTGAGTTATTGTCAATTTAACTAGTTCTAACTGTTAGAAGAAATAATGGAGTTCAATTTGTGGATGTGTAACTTCAACCACACTTAGTGATCAACCAGTTAATTGATTAATCAACCCAAAATAATTTTTGCATGCAGAGAATTCGAGTTACCCAGTTGAGATGAAGATTACAAGGTAGTGTATTATCAGTTGTAGCATATTCCCATGTGTACAGGTGGTGCATGTAGTCAGAGATTGAACTAAGGCTATTGCGCAATTCCTTGGTGTGAAATTCCTAAAAAATAAGGGAAATTTCCCAAGGGAACAACATAAGGAAATAGGAGCTTGGGAAGGCTTGAAATTGGCTAAGTATTGGGCCAGGTTCAGTCAGTCAGGCAGAGGGATAGACAATAATAGTGTAGGGTGTGCTTAAGCTCAAGCAAGCATTGTATTTATTCTCTATTCTCTGATTAATGCAATACAAATAGTAAGGGGTTTTGAGTAGTTGCTTTCCCCTAGATAAATCTGTGTATGTGTGATGTTTCCTTTTGCATGTCAATGATTCTTATTTTAGATGGTGAATTAATTTCTGTAGATCATTAGAGTAGATTCAAATATTGTGATTTAGAAAATTTCATGAGCAGTATTGAATCTACACATTAATTTATACATGGTACCAGAGTTGGAATCATTGTAGGGAGGAGATTTTGAAGTTGTCATTGCAGGAGGTTTGAATTTGAAGATTGGTGTTGCAAGTTTTCTTCAGGACTGAGAAGATGGATTTAATGGAATCAAGATTGAGTATGCCTAGGAAGGTACCTCAAACTTTGTTGCATGGAAGGACAAGATGGAGGTAGTATTGGATGATAATGGGTTGCTAGAATACATCAAGAAAGATGTAGCAAAACCCCAAGCATATGATGCTCAGAATCTCACTCAGTGGAAGAAGGATTTGGTCAAAGCGAGGAGAATCATATTGGAGGGAGTTCGAGATCATATTGTCTCTAATCTTCATGGAAAATAGACTCCATTCACGATGTGGAAAGCACCGACCAAGTTGTTTGAGAACAATAGTGACCATAGAATCTAACACTCAAGTACAAGCTTCAAAGTATCAAAATGCAAAAGAACAACACAATTCCATAGTACCTAAGCATGTTTACACAGTGTCATGATGAACTTGGTTGGGTCGGTGTGACTGTCCCTGAAGAAGACTTGGTAGCTTTAGCCCTTTTGGGCCTTCCCAAGAGCTAGAATAACTATGAAGATTCTGTAAATGGTAGAGAAAAAATACCGAGTTGGAAGCGGTTATGGTATAATCTAGTGCAAGAAGAGATAAGTTGGAACACCATAGACGAGACCTCATCCAAGGGTGAAGATGAGGAGAAATGTGCCTTGGATGGAAAGGAAAATAAAGGGAAAGGGAAGAAATCCCAATCCAAATTAGGTTCAAGTCAAGGTGTAACAACCCTAGTGAAAATTCCATGTAATAAAAGTTAATAAAGGCAAAAATAATAACCATGGTTGATGGGACACTTATTCCAAGCTTAATGTTGGGAAAGACATCCTAAGGGGTGTTCATTTGATTGTTTATGGCTAAGAAAATTGGCAAAGGAAATGGGTAAGGATTTGGAAAGACAAAATGGCATTTTTGGCACATTTATTTATGAAAATAATGGAAATTAGGAGAAAAGGGAGGTGAAAGGTCACATGTTGCATGTGATGAGGAAATTGAAGGAAAATAATGGAAAATGAAGAAAATAGAGGCCTCATTCATAAAAAGGCTTCTGAGGATCAGTTGGTAACCTTTTGTCAGTTCAGTTTTGGAGCTCTCTCATTATTCTCTCCCTCTCTCTCACTCCTGGACACTTAGAGTTTTCTTGGAGCATTTTGGCATTGGAGTAAGAAAGGAAAAGAAGGCAAGAGGAAGCAAAGATCAAGCAAGGAAATGCAAGATCAAGAAACTTCAACATGATTCATTGTAGGTATCATTTTGCATGTGTATTTTCCATGCTAGATTTGGAATGCATGGTATTGCATGTGGTTCTTTGCTATTGTGGCATGGGTTTTGCTAGGTGTAACAGTGTTTTCAGCCTAGCCTTGTGATTTCCGGATAGCCATGGTATGATGGGGTTCTCACATTTTGGTTGAGATGGATTGTTGGATGGATTCGAAGCTGAGTGAGGTGGATCTACGAAATGATAACGTTAGGGTCCTATGATTCATAGGATCAAATGATGATTGGATGTTTTCTTTCAGTATTTCAAATTGTAAATAATATTACATATTGTGGATGATTTCCAAAAAAGAAGATATATAAATGAAAATAAAAAATGAAAAGAGGGTATATATAGAAAAAATGAAATAGAAAAAAGAAAAGGAAATGATAAAAGAACCCCACAGTAAAGAAAAAAATGTGAAATTGATGCTAGTTGAAGTGCCACTGATGGTACAATAATTTTTGAAGAATAAATTCATGAAATTGTGTGCAGCTTGTTCAAAATGCCACAATACTTCTTTTTGTTTGAAACATACTATTTAATCATGTCCAAGCAAATTTCAATTTATGTCAATTAGATTAGAAGGAATAACTTAGCAAGACAGTGTAATTTTGGCTAAGATTTGGTTAGGTAGATTAGGTGAATACAATAATCCAACATTATAATCTGGATTAATGAAATTGGTAGATTATTTTTTTTGTTTTAATAGGTATTTTTAGTCCTTTAAATGGCAAAATAAATGAGGGTTTTCACTCCTAAATGCACCCTAATTGCTTTTAATTAAGTCAGTTTAGGGGAAAATTGAACTTATTATGAAAATGGTTAACACTTGGTGTTATTTGTCCAAAGTTTGGACCTTATGATAAAAATATATGCATGATGGGACGTTTTGTTGTTGGCACTTAAACCGTGCACTTTTCCCTGCTCCCGATCACAATCCACTTTCCATTGGACGACTCCCAGGCCTTTTTGCCCCCCCGCCATGTTTCCCTTTACCGGCGAGGGGGGTGGGTTCGAAAAAGCGGTTTCCTTGTCGGTCCCCATTTCTATGTGTACCTCCCTCATCTTTATGTAGCCCCCTCACTTACCACAAACCACTTACACCCCCCTCCGAAAAATGCTCAGCCCTCACTCCTTTTCCTGCCAATGGTCCCACGCCTTCTTCCACCTATTGCTTGGCACCACGTCAACTGACTGTTACACCTTTTCGTTTCCACATCCTCCTGTTGCGATTTTCCCGTTGCTGAGTAAATGCTCATCCCAAACAACTATTTATCCAAATGGTCCCGCTCCATTGCGAAACTATAAATCTTCGCTCTCACCCTCGATCACACTCTTTCCTCACTCCATACTCTCATAGTGCTATCAATTCGATCGTTGTTTTCCCTCGTCAATCATCCATCGTTGACAGAATAATTGTCTGCAAGTTCTTTTTCCCATGAAATCAACACTATCATCCTCTCCAATTCCACCATGTTATCACGATGGCCCCCAAAACAAAAACTGATGCCACTGTGATAAACCTGATGCTTTCTCCCTCTGTGGATTTAGACCACATTCCCTTAGCCGATAGAGACTATAAAATCGCCAAAACACAGTGTGAATTTGACCTCTTTGAATTACACTGTTGGTTTCGAGACACCTATCTAGACCAATCAGATGAAATTGGGCTTTGGAAATCTAGACTACCCCTATTCATTTTTCCCCAATCCTATTATTTCCCTAAATTCTTCCTGAAGTGCCATGCCTCTTATCTCTCAAGCAAAAGAGCCATCATCTCCCCTAATGGTGAAATCCTTTTCACCATTACCCTTGAGAATATAAACCAGATGTTGCAGATCCCACACAGTGAATCCCTGACTCCCTTTTCCATTGATGCTCTTAAAGAAATTTACCAAAAGCTCACTTTTCCCTAGAGAGCCAAGATTTTTGAAGTCTTCCTGCTAGAATATTCTCAATTGCCCAAGAAAAACCCCCCTTATCCCTCTTCTATTTCCCCCCAAAGAACCAGACAGATCATCTTTGTCTTGTCTTGCTTACTTGGGTACTTCTCAGATGAATGGGTAGATGAGCCTATTTTAGGTTTTTTGTCCACCCTTTCCACAAAAGAAGGATTGTCAGTCATCTTTGACTATGGTCACTTTCTTGCAGATGTAATACATGAACAATTCCTTCAGTTTTTGACTGAAGGAATGTTCAGATATTCTTTCATTCTCACACATATGTTTATTTTCTTCCAAACAGACAGGTTTCCTTTTGTAGTTCAGAAACTCAATCAGCAAGGAGAGCCTCAGTCCATAATATTTTGGACCTCAATTATCATAAAACAATCACAGGAGTAGAGGTTCAAATATTTTATAAATCAATTCATATATCCAACAACTTATTTGTTGAGTGGCCAGTAGATTCCTAGGGTCAAATAAGATATTCAAAAGGTGCTACATCTCAGTGAGCAGGTGAATACATGAGATTGGTATTTATACCAAAACTGTACAGAGATCAAGTTTTATGGCTCCAAGTTGCCACCCTATAAACTACCCAAATATCTTCCTATGATGATATTTTCATTGGAATACATCAGTCAAATAATCCAATCAGATAACATTCATTTTGTGGTAGCCAAGAAGAAGTCCCAGTTCAGAATCAAAACACAGATAGGACCATTTATCTATAATAGTAGAGCAACAGGAGAGGAAGCAAACCTCCTTATAAAACAAATGAATTTTCCCCTCATCTTCACATGGTCTTATGACCCCTTTGGGGTAATTTCTAAGTTGAGGTTGGAACAAAAGACAACCCCTAATGTACATTCCCAGAGATAAGAAATTGAAAAGTATATGAATCAATAGGATTGGTTAGAGAACACATTGCAGGAGGTCGAAGAGCAGGTGTTGTCCAGAACTGCTTCAGAGACTCCTACTGTTACACTAAAATTTTTCACCATGACTATTTGTAGTTAGTATGGCTCCATCAACTGTCATACTATCCTCCTTGGCAAGTCTCATACCTCTGCTCTTCATGTCAAACTCCAAGAAAGAGAGAAAGTCTTTAAAAATCTATATATCTCTGGGTACGCAGTTTCTCTTAGCCTTACCTGCGTGTACGC
The DNA here is from genome assembly GCA_031772625.1 of Pinus tabuliformis. Lineage (NCBI taxonomy): Eukaryota > Viridiplantae > Streptophyta > Pinopsida > Pinales > Pinaceae > Pinus > Pinus tabuliformis. The sequence continues at coordinate 703,236,345 of CM062808.1, read as the reverse complement.
ACCTCAAGTTCACAATACCTACGTACTTGTACGCTTTGTCTGTAAAGGGCTGGGTGCGTACTCCTGTAAAGGTCAAAAGGCGCAAGTTTCACTCTAAAAAAGTTACTTGTGGTCATTTCTAGAGCATTCTAGAAGCTTGTTTGACGTGTATTGAGTGCCTCCAGATGGTTCATGTATCCCTATGAAAGAGGAACTTATCCCATCAAGAGGGGAGCTATCCCATCCAAAGAGGGGCTTATCCCATTGATGGTGGACCTGATTAACTTCCTCTAGAGCACTATAAATGTAGGCATTGGGCCAGAAGGAGGAGAGGTTGAAAGCTGAACATTCCTAAGGGTAGATGCTGCTGGAATTAGGACTCCCTTATAGAGCTTGAGAGGAGACATTCCCATCCTTTCCTAGCCTTATTTGGAAGTGGGTGAGCTGATCAAAGTAAAGGAAAACTCTTGCTGGACCCTACGAGGGACCTGCACAACACCAAGGCTCAGGTTGTAATGGTTTCTTTTGTTTCCACTTAATGCAAATAAACTCATTTTTCTCAACAGATTGTTATTCATGATTTGTTTCATATACTCCTTGGTCTGTATGATGAATATGTGTTATTTTATAAGTTTATCATGTGCTATTTAATATTTTGGCTTGTTAGTGAATGCAAGTTTCGAAGAGAAGGAGGAGCTCATCCGAATCGGCGAGGCTGGACTACTACAAAGCGTTGGACTAAAGGTATGTTATAGTCAACTGATTACTTGTATTCTAAATGCATATTTAGAGAAAGGTAGTGTTTATTTGTCTTGTTTGTCACTAGAAAGCCTTAGCTTCTAGGGAGGTCGGTTTTGTCCGCAAAATTGACTCTTTCCGCATGACAAAATGGCGACTCCACTGGGGAATCCATTGATGTGAATGATTTTTCCTTTGTGTGAAACTTTGATCTGAGAAAAGTCGTTTGTTTTCTGGTTTTTGGCTGTTTGATTGTGTATTTGGGTGGGATAGCTTAGGGTTAAATTAGATTTTAGTTTTTCTTGGTTTTGCTAGCAGTACACACCCTCTGAGTTAAGCACAGTGCGTACCTGTACGCACTGCAGCTTTGTGCACAGAGCGTACACGCACCTGTGCAAACAGGTTGCCTGCGTACCATGTCAAAATTGAGAAAATTTCAATTTTTTGCTTTTTGGCCTTCTAGATTTTGTTTTTAATTTTTTTTTCTGGCCAGATCCACTAGTTACCTGTCATAAATCTTCACCTAAGCTTGTTTCATCAGTGTCAAGATTTTTAGTGAAATTCATAGAGATTTTGCCCTAGGGTTCGATTTTTGCACTGGTCCTGTAGTGACTTTGGATTTAGAAGTTGTAAAACCTTGGATCTCTCTGGTTTTTTCAGTCTTCTTAGGAGTCGGAAATTTCATAGAATCCACCCTTGTGAGAAACCTACCTTTGTGTTGTCTCTTTGCCGAATCTCGAAAAATTTTGTTGATTAAACTTTGAATTTTATTCTTAAGAAAAAGAACAAAAGATTTTGATTTTTGTTTTTGACTGGTTTTTGATTCTGCATTAACTAGTCCTTGGTTAAATTTTGACTGAGTAAAACATCCTGGAATCATACTTACTAGGCTTTTGCCTCATTAGATTTACTTTTAGGTGAATTTCTCTTAGATTTGCTTTTGAGTGAAATTGAGTTGATTTGATTGCCATAGATTTTTTAACTTTGATTTCTGTTAAAGTAAGTTTTACATGCTTTGTTAATATAGGGAAAAATACAAAAATAAACTCTTTTGAAGAAAAGTTTGCTTTAGTAGCATTTGAGTCTTTGAAAAGAAAAGGAATTTTTGTGAAGTAATTAGTGGTCATGTGTTGTATGCTTTGGAAAAGATAAAGAGATTGTTTCCTTGATTTTCATTGCCAAGAAAGTTGTCTTTATATCAATTTTGCATTCTCCAAATCTCTTAGCTAGGGAATTCATTGAAAAATAAAATTACTTAAATCATCCTAAGTGCATCTTTTTAGTGGATTTCAGTCGAGTCTACACACCATCAGTTTCATCTCGACTACTTTTTGTCCTAAAGAAAAGCCATAAAAATTAACGGTTAAAGTAAAATCAACTTAGTAAATTTTTATTTACTAGGGCTCTGAAACACCAATATAGATCAGGCTAGTATCTTGGAGTAGGAGAGTAATTAACTCTCCAAGACAGTAAAACCAAACAAGTAGCTCATCTTGTGGTAGGATAAATCCAACTGTTTCATTTGTACTCTGGGAAAGCTCCTCTTAAAGGAGAAGCACGAGACCGTGTCCGAACCAGTGAGGGGATCAATCCTCCTTCATTGGGAAAGATGCCAGATACGCACATACTACAAACGGTAAACCTCGGATTATTGTCGAGGAGCCTGGGGTCACTTGTCGATAAACCTTGGATTATTGTCAAGGAGCCGACAAGGGGATTGAGCTTGTTACTCTGCCCTTGCATGCTATCAGGTCGTAGACTGTTCCCCCAGGTATATTTGTTGTTGTTGGTAACCTTAGTGACCATTATATTTAGGATTCTACCGAAGGTGACGGTGGAGGGAAGATCCCACTGTACCTGGAGCAGACGTCGGCTAGACTCACTTGGATTTTCCAGGGGTTCACTTCACTCGAGACGGTTAAGGTGAAGGAACTTGTGCCGGTCTATTCATTAAGCAGGTTGTCGGGGTAACTGTTCCACCCACCACTTCTGTACTAAATTCGGCGATGTTGGGTTTCATCTCCAACTAGTGTTTTCGGTTCGGAAGGCTACTATTTGTGTATGGTTTGACGCCCTAGATTCTTTAGGCCTGTGATTCGAATTTGTTTGGTTCTTTAGAGACTTTAGGCGGTTTGCTTTGAGATTTTACTTTGTTTGCATGTGCAGTAGTTAAAAGTTTTTAACTGTGGCTGAATTACCGAGACAGTCCCGTAGACTTCGGGGCAAGTCTCCTGAGATTGTTACAGTGGCTGATTTGTTGAGGAAGTCCCGTAGACTTCGGGGCGAACCTCCTGAGGACGTCCTGGGTCATTACGAAGGTTTGAAAGTCCTTGTAACTCCTAGTGGCAGTAAAGTAGGTTCACCTGAAGAAGGAGAGTCGTCGTTGGTAGTCCATCCAGATTACCAAGGTATAGAAACAGGTTATAATCCCGAAGCTGTTGCAGTTTCCGAGCTTGCTGGTAGTTTTTCATCTACTAGTGATATAGGCGAAGAACTTGAAATATCTGAACCTGTTACTCCAACTTCTAATGCTCCTGATTCACCTAGGGTAGAAAGAGTCATCACCGAAAATCTTCCTGCTGGTTTGATAGCTATTGAAGAACTTGCTCCAGAAGAAGAATTTGGCCTCTCTATCCTTGAAGATCAACCTACTATTGATATAAGGGAGCGTGAATCCATCTTTTACAGTCCTCCTAGAAGAACTACTTGGTATCTTTCGTTAACTAATTATTTGGACAACTCAGGGTCAAGTTTTTCTCCACCTCGTACTCCTTATCCACCTGGAGGTATTTATACTCCTGTAAATATGTCTGGTCAGTCGTCTATGTTTACTCAATCTCCTGAATCTTTCTTGTACAACGGTCCTTCTGTTCCCTTTGGGTATCAGTCACTTTCTGGTACTTTTGCGGGAGCATCTCCTCAACCCATTGAACATGGGTTATTAGCTGGAAACAATGGTAATAAACCATTAGGTGTAGGAGACATTTACATGATGTCAGGTTCAGTTCCCGGTTCTCAACCTCAAGGTGGCCAGTTACCGCCTGGGGGGCAACCTCAAGGTACACAAGTTGTGTCTGGGGGGCAACCTCAAGGACAGTATGTACCCATAGTACAATACATTCCTCAAGGTCCACCCCAGCCTCAATATGTACCCCAAGGTCAACCTCAGTATCAATTTACCCCTCAAGGTCAACCCCAGTATCAGTATTTACCTCAAGGGTATCTACCTCAAGGTCAATACTCGAGTCAAGGTTATCAACCACCCCAAGGTCAATCTTATGTTCAAGGTACAGGAAATGTACCTTTCAATTATCAATCCTACCCTCAATCCGGTTATGGATCTCAATATCCTCAACCTGTCATGGGTCAATACCCCGGAATGAACATAGTGTGGGATCCGTCGCAAGTTCAACAGGTGTTGCAGCCAAGCATACAGTTGTCATCTCAAACTGGGCAACCTTTAGTTTCTGGTTCACCCTAGCAACCAGTCCAGTCTAATGTTCAAACTTTTGTACCTTCGGTAGTTACAGTCGCCCATTGCACCTAGTACTCCATCTCAAACGACTGCTGCAACTACTGCAACATCTGTTCCTTCCACCACACTTACTTCTGGAGTATCGATAGCTCCGGTTTCTACTATCTCTGCAACTACTCCTTAGAAATCTTTACCATTGTCTGGATCTACGATTCAAACTACGGTTCAGATGCTTGTAGGACAGCTTGGTTTAAGTACGGTTGTCACTAGTCAACCACACTTCGTTTATCAACCGTACCAGGGACAGTACCAATACGAGCCTGATGTCTAGCAGCCAGTTTACCAGTATCAACCGTATCCTGGATACACTTATCAACAACCTCAGCAACCCCAGTACGGTCCGGTTAATCCTGGTTTTCCGGGAGGATACAATATCCCAAACGCGATTCCTATTCCAAGTTATCCTGGATATCCTCCTCCTGGGACTGGTCTTGTGACCCAAAGTTTTAGGGATCCTAATCGGCAGTTACCGTTTATCGCAACTTTGGATTTACCAGACTTGTCGCGCCTAACGAATGATCCAATCAATTATCTTCCGTTTTGGCCGCCAATGTTGAATAAGTTGCCGAGTGACATTCCCAAGTTTGAGGGTAAGTCTGGAGAGGATCCGTCAAATCATGTGATGACTTACCACCTCTGGTGTGCTTCAAATTCCATCTCGGATGATTCGATCTGCTTATGTCTTTTCCAGCGTACGCTCATTGGTCTCGCGGCCAAGTGGTACATTGAGTTACCACGGGCCTCTTTTTATAATTTTATTCAGTTAGCTACCTCGTTCCTAACTCATTTTCAGTTGCTGGTCAGATATGATAATGGCACGGAGTTACTAACTTCATTAAAACAGTCGACGTCCACTTATATTTCCGATCATATACATGAATGGAGACGTCGAAGGCGATTAGTGAAAGTTTTTATCCCGGACCAAATCTTAGCTGAATGGTTTGTTAAATCATTATTACTGAAGATTACTGAAGACGTAGCTAAGGCCGGAGTAGTTACTGAGGAGAAAGTGATTGCTCAAGCGCAGTACCTTGACTTAGTTTACACTCAGTCAGGTACGTTACACGAAAAGATCCCAGATCTTCCAAAGTCAAATCAAATCACTGCTGCTCCTTCGGGATCTCATGCTGCTGATGGCATGATTGGTACAGTAAATACTAAAAGCAAGAAGAAGTCTTCAAAGAATTCTTCGCCCATTATAACCTTACCAGATTCCCCGACAGGAGAATCTTCTCCTGAAGTTTCTGCTGATATTCACGCTGTAGAGTCATCTACGGCTAAATCAAAAAACGGTGGGAAGAAGAAAGGTAAGAAGAAGAATAAAGTAGACAAGACTCCAAAGGAGAAAACAGAAAAGTCGGAAACCAATGATGAAAAGCGCAAACCTCGATATCCTTGTCTTATTTGTGAAGAGGATCATTTTACAAGAGATTGTCCTCATCGGGCCGAGGTTGTGAAAATCGTCAAGGGTTCTCCAACTCCTGCTGTTTTGAAAGATTCATTTCCAAAGCAAGAGAGTAAGATGATAGGTTCTTCCTCGAGTGCCAGTGAAGAACCCATATTGATGATGTCTCATGTAAGGATTGCGACTCGATCGCAAGATTATGGTAGTAAGAGTCCTGTTGATGGATCGAAAGAAGCAGAATCTTCTCATTCAAATCCATCAACCTCAGCTCCCGGTTCTGATCCACTACAGATCGAGAAACCTAACCCTGACTTAGTAATCAAACCGCCCGCCAAGGGTGTACTTGGAAGGTCTGCTTTCAATCCACATGCGAGAGCGGCCCAGAATTACAACATTGTTGAGGATTTAGTTGTTTCACCCTCAGCAATTTCGGCTTTAGAAGTGCTGCAATCATGCCCAGCACAACGAAAATTACTTTTGTCGGCTATATGAGCTCTTGATGTTCAGGACCCGAACCTAATAATCTTTGATCTAGAAAATAGTACACCGCGTTTTCCTCATCAGATGGCTTTCCAGATCGCAATGATAGTAAAAAATAGGCCTATTCATCGGACTGTAATTGATGAGGGATCTTCCACATGTATTATGTCGATACAGTGCTAGAGATTGCTTGGTTCTCCTTCACTAAATCAATCCCCGACAATTCTTAAGGCCTTTGATGCCCGTGGGTTCCATCTGTTTGGAATTCTACAGGATTTGCCTATAGGGGTTGAAGGAAAAACCGTTAGTCTAGATGTGGAGGTGGTTGATGCCCCTCTGGACTACAACCTTCTCTTGGGTTGAAGTTGGTCTTATGCTATGACAACGGTCGTTTCATCGGTCTTCAGAGTAATAAAGTTTCCACATAATGGCAAGATCGTAACCATAGACCAGCTGGCTTACTTTTCATCCGACCCAGCCTCTTCAGAGAGTATCCAGCATGTCGGTAAAACGACTATCCCTTACAAGGATGTTGGCATAGGATTAGTTAAAGATGCCGGTTTACTGGGAACTTTTCCTTTTCCTCCAATCAACGCCGTGTCTTCGTTTGCATCTATTCATATGATTACTTCAGACACCATTGTTTATGACGATCCTTGGATCGCTCCTTCTGAATCTGAGATAGACTCATTTGGTGACGCAATGCCTTTGAGTCCATATGAAATTGCCTATGAAGCCGTGTAGTATTTTATCGACCCAAGTTCAACCAAAGCCGACCAAATGAATGTGGTCCGTGAGGAATCACTTTTCACCTCAACCTCAGAGTTAATAACGTTTCCCGAAGTTGTGTCATCTGACGAACAACTTTGTGAAGTCCTGTGCGTAGACGATTTACCATGGGAAGATCTCCATCATAGATCTTCGTTTTTACCTGAGGATGATCATTTTGAAAACAATTTCTCATCAATCTTTACAGCTGAATATGTCAAAGAAGCTCAGAGTCCAATGAAACATCCCGATTCGGAGCTGAATCTGGGAAACATTTCTCGCACTATTCCCATTGACATTTCAGTCAAGCCCGGAATTGTTGAGCACATTCATATAGGTGCCTCGTGTTCAGATGACGAAATTCAGACATACAAGGCCCTATTTCAAGAATTCCACGACGTGTTTGCCTGGTCTTATGAGGAAATGCCAGGAATTGATCCCGCAATTGTTGTCCATGAGATCAAGACTTACCCGGATGCTAAACCCGTCCGGCAACGTTTGCGTCAGATTCACCCACGAAAAGCAGCTGCGATTAAAGCAGAAGTTGAGAAGCTATTGAAAGCAGGTTTCATTTATCCGATCCCGTTAACGGATTGGGTATCGAATATTGTTCCGGTTAACAAAAAACAGTGAACAATAAGAATATGCATCGACTATAGGGATATCAATCGTGCTTGTCCCAAGGACAACTATCCAACACCCTATATCGATCAAATAATTGATGATTGTGCCGGCAGTGAAATATTTTCCTTTATGGACGGTTTTTCCGGTTACAACCAAATCAATATTCTACCTGCCGATCAACCAAAAACGGCTTTCATTTTTCCATGGGGGACATTATCTTATTGCAAATTACCTTTTGGGCTGAAGAATGCCAGAGCCACTTTTCAAAGGGCGATGTCTTGTGCATTTCATGACATCAAACACATTGTGCAACCATATCTCGATGATTTTCCCGCTCACTCCTTACATCGAGCTGATCACCTTGTCCATTTACGAGCAATTTTCATGAGGTGTAGGCATTATTGTATACGGTTGAACCCACACAAATGTGTCTTTTGTATAGAAGTGGGACGATTTCTGGGATTTGTAGTTTCAAAAGCCGGCATCCGCGTCGAACCCTCGAAGGTAGAAGCTATCATCAAATTGCCTCCTCCTTCGAGTCTTTGCCAACTCCAAAGTTTGCAGGGGAAAGCAAACTTTTCACGTCGATTCATTCCTAACTACGCCGAGATTACCAAGGGTTTTACCCAGTTGTTGAAATAGAACGCTCAATTCTCATGGGATGAGATAGCTCAGAAATCTTTTGATGCACTCAAGCACGCGTTGACCCATGCACCGTTGCTGCATCCTCCCAACTACAACCAGGATTACTTTTTGTACCTCGCCGCCGCTCATTCCACCATTGGAATGGTCTTAGTCCAGGAAGACGAATTCGGAACGGAACATGTGATCTATTACCTTAGTCGGACGTTAAATCCCACTGAGCTCAAATATTCACATGTGGAGAAATTGGCCTTGGCAGCCGTTCAAGCTGTCCAACGTTTTCGTCACTACATTCTTCTCCGTAAAACTATAGTCATTTCGGATTGCAACCCTATGATCTACATTTTGACTAAACAATTGCTAGGGGGCAAGTACTCTAAATGGATCGTTATCCTGCAAGAGTTCAACTTGGAATTTGAAAAATCTAAGTCTAACAAATCTTTAGTTTTTGCAGAGTTGATGTGTGATTTCCCGCGTGCTGACACGGAAACTGTGGCAGAGGAACCCATTGCGGAAGAATCTTTGTTTCTCATCAGCACTTTAGATTCGTGGTATGGGGATATAATTGTCTATCTCCAAACCCAATCCTTTTGGCCCGAAGTTTCAAAGTCGGAACGTCGGAAAATTCAATTCCAACCTCAACAGTACAAAATTATTGGAGATACTCTTTATCGCCGTGGGGTGGACTTGGTTTTTCGTCATTGCTTAACTCACGAGGAAGCTGAAAGGGTTTTGAATGACTGTCACTCTGGAGCGTGTGGCGGTCATATGTCTGGGTATGCCACAGCCCAAAAGATTTTGCGCGCTGGCTACTTCTAGCCGTCCATATTTAATGATTGTATTATTGCGGTCCGGAAATGCCACAACTGTCAAGTGTTTGATTGCAAGATGCGCGCACCACCTGCTCCTCTCCACCCTATAATTGTCGTTGGTCCTTTTTCCAAATGGGGTATCGACTTTATTACATGTAACCCTCACTCGGCCGGGGGCATGGGTATATCATCCTTGCGGTTGATTATTTTACTAAGTGGGCCGAGGCGATGCCTACATTCGAGGCAGACGGCAAGACAACTGCAATTTTCCTATTCAACCACATTATTGCTAGGTTTGGTGTCCCACAAGTGATAATCACTGACCATGGGCGCCATTTTCGAAACGTTATGATGACAGAACTTACAGGCCAGCTTGGTTTGTGTCACGATAGCTCAACTCCTTATTATCCCCAAGCGAGCGGTCTGGTTGAGTCCATCAACAAAGTTTTAGTTATCATGATCCAACGAATCATCGGTATTCATTGGTCGAATTGGCATAACATGTTATTTTCTGCGCTTTGGGCGTACTGAACCTCAGTGAAAACATCAACAAGGTTCACTCCTTTCCAACTAGTTTATGGTTTGGAAGCTGTGCTGCCCATTGAATGTGAAATCCCATCACTTCAAATGGTTGTCGAATTACTTCCAGCTACTTCCAAAGAGGAGAAGCATTTATTATACTTAGCTCAATTAGATGAGACTCGACGTGATGCTGCATTGGCAATCGAGACTCACGCAAAACGTATGAACGCTCAGTATGATCGAACTGTGACCCCTCGAAATTTTTCGGAAGGAGACCTAGTGCTATTATATGATCAAGCTAACAATAAATTAGGTGCTGGAAAATTCGTTCCTATGTGGCATGGGCCCTACATTGTCAAGCGAAAGCTAGCGAAAGGGGCCTATGAGCTGGTAGATTTTGATGGGGACTCTTTGGGTAAACCCAGAAATGGACTTTACCTAAAGAGGTATTATGCTTAAATGATGGGTATGGAGATTTTAGTTAGGTTAGCTTTTTCTTTCTAGCTGTTGTGTTTGTTAGTATAGACAGTGTGCTTAGCTTAGAAAGTGTGTTTTTCGTCGTTATTCTGGCTTATCTTGGTTTTACTCTTGATATTGCAGATGTCGACGCCTCTCCAAACGTACATTGGATTCGCTGATGGTGCTTGTCGTAGTACACGGAATATCTCTTCCGCAGCTTGGGTTATCTATTCGCCCTCTGACGAGTTAGTTTCTATGCATGGGGTGAGCTTCGGTCAAACAACAAACAACATTGCAGAATACAGTGCAGTGATTGAATTATTGTCTGAATCTATTTCGTTTGGGATTCGGAGTTTGATAGTGAGGTTAGATTCTGAACTCGTTGTATTACAACTTAATAGAGTGTATGCCATTAGAAATCCAGTGTTATTAAGGTTATTTTTGAGAGTGCGTCTCTTGGAACGTGAATTTGATTACATTGAATATCAGCATATTCCAAGGTCTTTAAATACATTAGCAGATGAAATTGCTTCTCGAATGTTAGACAGACATTTGCGATAATCATACATGTAAATTTAAAAACATTTCATCACACATGTTTAACAAGGTAAGCTGGTAATAATGATATATATAGATAGGAGTGTGTCAAAAAATACATCGTCTTCGATCATAGGTTGAAAAACACCTTATGATCGGCAAAAATGATAAGTACAAGAAACCAAAATGTCACATGTGTCTACAAAAGTGACCATCCAATCACTGGTGGTGCTCTCTATACAACACCACTGCACGGGCTACCCTACACAAGAACCTCCTAAAAGGTCTTGGGACTGCGGCCACATAACGCCGAAGTCTGATAGGAATATCATCTATAGTCGTCTCTGGTATGTCTGCCGTAAGACGCTCTAGGTCTTGTTCCAACTCAGCTAAGGTCTCTGTGGCCGCATCCTGTAGGGCCGGTGCTGGTGCAACTGGTACTCTCCTCTCGAAAGGCCAGAGATTGGCTGGACGCTGTGGGCCTACATCTGCATTTTGAAAATTGTCACTGTCAGTTTTGAGACTATATAAAAACAAAAAAAATAGATAATTTAAAACTTGTGAAAAATTAAGTACCTGTGTCATCCCATTGTTCTCCCGATGGAAGAATCATGTCCAAATCTCCACGAAAATCAACTCCGGCATAAGGAAAATCCTGTATCGAGAAGACCTGGTTCTCTAACCAGTGAAAATACTCCGATCTAAATCGGACAACCTCCGTGCCCTCGTCAAGATGACGGGCCATCACCGCAACCCATCACATCAACTTAGGCTCTCGGGGAGGCCTAACCTCAACAGTGAGCTGTTGTGGGATCAGCATCGGAACCCTCTCTAGGGCAAAACTCACAACTAAAGGCCTATAACCAAAAGTCTTCAGCTGTCCGTTTTTGGTCCTAGTCAGTTGCCCCTTTAAGTTGGCCAACACAGCATCGCACCAGTTGAAAATGGTGCCCCGATAGCAATCAATCGCCATCCGCATCTGGGATCCAGTGGCAATGTGCAAAGTGGCAGCCTCGCAAAGTCTGGTAACTGTAAAGGCAATTACCATAAGTTCAGGTCGGGATATCTTTTTGATTTCTATCCCCTTATCCTGGTTTTGATTATTGCACCACTCTAGTCGGAGACTAGCAATGGACTGGCCACCCGGCCTAGTCCCGGACAGAGTCAATTGTTCGCTCCTCTTGGGAAAACCAGTGAGAAAGTAAATATCTGAGGGCTCTATCTCGAGCTGGTGCCCTCCAATGTAAAAGCACTGATTTGGAACGTTCCACCTTTCAACCAGCCACTCTAGAAAGCACACCTGGGCCCTCATGCCAGGTATGGCCCAGTATTTGTAAAGACCGCATGCCTTCAAAGCATCAATGGAAGGTTGGTGATTAATCACGGTCAAATCAACATATTTGTGTTCTCTCTCGCGCCAATCAAGCATGGTGGGCAATCTACACACCATAAAACATCTATTAGAGTCCATAAAATTAAAAGTTTTTGGTTCATTTTGGAGAAATGGAGGTTTGAAAATCCTCTCCGCGGTGTACGCAGCCCGCCTTTAGAGACAGGGCGTATGTACACAACTTCTCTTAAGGCAAGCTGTGTACGCCCGACATTTTCCCAGCTGAGAAAATGTCGGGGTACGCAGGTCAGCCATGGGGCACCTGTGTACCCCGAAAAGCGGACCTTGAAACCCCAAGGCCTCCAAAAAATGAAACTAAAGCTTAAAAACAAATTCTAAACAGATGGAAATGCAAGGGAGGATGTTGTAGAATACCTGATGAGACGACGTTCGGTTTCGATGGTTGGATTCTCCGCAGTGTCCACGTGAAGTTTCTTGCCAAAATCCCTTTTTCTCTCCTCAACGGTAAAATGGTAAAATCCCTTTTTATAGGTTTTTTGAGTAAATGAATGTCAAATTTGTTTATTTTCCACCATGAAAAGGTATTTTTCAAAGTATTTTTATCTATCTTTAAACAGGTATGAGTAATGTGTTGGTTTTTGTGCAGGATAAAAGGATTTTCATGGAAAATTGTCATTTTTCACAAACAAAAACATCAGAGTCATCTTTTAAGCCCTTTTCTGACTCCTAAAAAATGAAAAGATTGCCGAGTGTTTCTTTTACACTCGTTAAAACAGAATTAAAAGACGGTCCCCTTATACCCATTTTCTGACCGTAAAAGCAGGAAAAGATTGCCGATTTTTGTCGTTTCAAATTTGATATTGGAAATAAAACGACATGTCCTTGATCGCTTTTTACTTTTCAGGTCAAAGACACGAATCATGAAAGTACTCCTTGGTCGCAAGATCAAGCGGTTATCTCAAGTATTATTTTATACTTTTTCAGGCTTGGGAGACACAAATTTACGAAAAAGTTCAACCTTGGAGTCTTCTTAAGTTTTTTCAGACTCTCTAAAATTGAAAAACTCTGAGTTTCTCCTATACTGGACTCGTTAAAATTTCACAGTAAAGGACCTGTTCGATTACAAACAGGAACGGACCACTCCTTCTTAGGGTTCGAATCAAAACTAAGTTGGGCTCATCCGAAGGATGAGCTTATAATCAAGCATATGTTATCCTCCTCAAGCTTGTAAAAAATAAAGAGGTACTTGCCAGAAATGGTGGGGGAAAAGAGAGAAAAATGAGCCTATTTGTTATTCTTTGTCTCAGAAGAAGCCTTATCATCACTCTTGAACATGACACTTTTCATTCACCTGGGTTGGGAAATCCTTTGCCTCACAGTTGATTAAACCACATTGAAAGTCTTCAGCTGGGTATTAACTTTGGGTCAAGTGTCACCAAGCCATCTGTTGTGTCGTTATGTGTTCAAGAGGTCACTGCAAATAAACCATTCATCTGCAAAATACCCGTCATCCATCTCGACCATCCCTGAGTCAGTCCTTACAACTACATTTCTTCAACTTGATCTATGATTTCGTGTTGTAGGCTTGCCTGCAACGGGTCGCTTTCTATCGACATCAGCACATTATCTAGAAAGATGACCTAGAAATCGTCAGTACCTTGAAATCTGCATGCATCAATGGCAGGTTTCTCACCTTTGACGACGGTTTACATCATTGACTTTCGATCGAAGGACTCCGTGAAATGTTCGACATCAACTCATTCATTCACATCTCATGGATTGTACTGGGTACTTTGAGAACCATTGACATCACTGGTGGTCTCTCTCACACTTGTTAACAGTTTACATCATCGACTGGTAATCAAGTGGTTTCTACCATGTTCGACATCAACTCATTTATTTGCATGGATAGAATCGTACCTTTTCAAGAAGTAGAAATGAAGACCCTGGATCTAGTTTCCACCATCCAGACTGCAAGGAGTTTTGTATTCATTGTATAAGTAGACCAACTATAAACAGATGGTTGCGTCCATACTGTGTCTACACAAGTCTATGATTATGATGTACTGCAAAATCATTCTTGTATCAGAGCAGTAGTTAGTTTGTTAGTTAAAGTTTTCAATCTAAGTATGGGAATGCCTACCTCAGCGATGATATGATCTTATATATGTATTTTGTGTTGATATTTGCAGGTTCCGACTGGGCTCTCCACAAGATAATCCTTGAAATGATAAAGTACTTCACCCTTCCTAGATGATATGAAACCCTAATCTACTACAGGCTTCGCACTTTAGGGGGCAATCTGTTACACTAAAATTTGTCACCATGACTATTTGCAGTTAGTATGGCTCCATCAACTATCATACTATCCTCCTTGGCAAGTCTCATACCTCTGCTCTTCATGTCAAACTCCAAGAAAGAGAGAAATTCTTTAAAAATCTATATATCTCTGGGTACGCAGTTTCTCTTAGCCTTACCTGCGTGTACGCACCTCAAGTTCACAATACCTGCGTACTTGTACGCTCTGTCTGTAAAGGGCTGGGTGCGTACTCCTATAAAGGTCAAAAGGCACAAGTTTCACTCTAAAAAATTTACTTGTGGTCATTTCTAGAGCATTCTAGAAGCTTGTTTGACGTGTATTGAGCGCCTCCAGATGGTTCATGTATCCCTATGAAAGAGGAACTTATCCCATCAAGAGGGGAGCTATCCCATCCAAAGAGGGGCTTATCCCATTGATGGTGGACCTGATTAACTTCCTCTAGAGCACTATAAATACATGCATTGGGCCAGAAGGAGGAGAGGTTGAAAGTTAAACATTCCTAAGGGTAGATGTTGCTGGAATTAGGATTCCCTTATAGAGCTTGAGAGGAGAGATTCCCATCCTTTCCTAGCCTTATTTGGAAGTGGGTGAGCTGATCAAAGTAAAGGAAAACTCTTGATGGACCCTAGGAGGGACCTGCACAACACCAAGGCTCAAGTTGTAATGGTTTCTTTTGTTTCCACTTAATGCAAATAAACTCATTTTTCTCAACGGATTGTTATTCATGATTTGTTTCATATACTCCTTGGTCTGTATGATGAATATGTGTTATTTTATAAGTTTATCAGGTGCTATTGAATCTTTTGGCTTGTTAGTGAATGCAGGTTTTGAAGAGAAGAAGGAGCTCATCCGGATCGGCGAGGCTGGACTACTACAAAGCGTTGGACTAAAGGTATGTTGTAATCACCTGATTACTTGTATTCTAAATGCATATTTAGAGAAAGGTAGTGTTTATTTTTTTTGTTTTTTACTAGAAAGCCTTAGCTTCTAGGGAGGTTGGTTTTGTCCGCAAAATTGACTCTTTCTGCATGACACCTACCCCTTTAGAGAAAATAGAGAAAACACTGAGATAGGAGCACTCACCTTCATTAACAGAAGTCTCAGCCAAGGAATTCAATATCTATTCCATGAAAACAAAAACAAGCTCCAAGGTAGATTTCCCACCATTGGAGGAAACACATGGTACTATTGCACTCTTTGGCCTACATACTTTAAAGTTTGGTAGCAACACCACTGATTCTCCATCATCCTCAACCACTAAAGAGAATCCAACCACAACACCTCATACACCAGAGTCACTTACAAAATAGAGGCAATTGGGCATATTTCAAAGGTACAAAGAAATTAAACAGAGGAATGAATCCCTCCATGAAAACATTTATGCTCAATTCAGGAAGTAGTCTTCCACAATTCAACATGGGCTTATTTCAACCTATGACATAGAGAAATGAAGAATTCATATGGCATTCTTACAAGCTCAAGTACCTCAACCTCAATCTGCGACTGATTTTAAGCAGACCAACTTTGAGTTTGAGGTAAAAGATGTCCATCCTTTGGACCAGATGGACATGCATAGGCAAACAAGATAGATTTCACACAACTATCTTTGAATAATGTTCAATCACAGCTCAAACTGGAGAAAATTTCCTCTCTGGCCAAAGACAACAGAATTAAATATTTGGAGGAAATGGTGATCAAAGCAGGCTTTGATCCAGGTAATTCAAAGGCCATGGAAGAGATTATTAAAAAGAAGAATGTTGACATAGCATCCTTGAGGAAGCAATTGAAGCTACCTGCCACTAAAGATCCCCAGGAAAAGGAATTAGGAGAAACAGAGATACAGAAAGAAGAAATGTTGAAGCTATTGGTGGAACAAAGTGCACAGATTAAGGAAATGGAGGCAGAGATGGATAAGTTGATCAAAGAGAAAGAAAAAATTTCTCAACTTTCTATGGTTCCTCTTGATGCAATGCCTATTGCATCACTACTTCAAACATGCATTCCTACAACAGCTACAACAGCTACAACAGTAGGAACATCCTCCTCTACAATACCTCCTTCTTCTTCAACTGCAAATTATTAAATCAAATTGGCTCAATCAATGGAAAACATGTCGATACAAGGAGAAGAATTTAAAAAACTGAGAGAAGATGTAAAAGTCCTACAGGAACAAAATACTAGATATGAGAATTCTCTCTTGATAGAGCTGCAGAAATCCCGAATGCTTTTCCAGATTTTGTAGCAAATAGAAAAGGAAACTGCCATGGGTAATACCCTAGCCCAGGTTAAGGAGAACATTTGGAAAAGGATAAATGAAGCCATGATAGAAATTTGGCCATCTATACAAATTATATTTGAGCAGAATGAATTGATTAAGAGATTTAATGACGGTATTGAAGAAATTAAAGTGTAGTAAGGTGATAAACCCAGTGAAGCTACAAAGCTCATCAAGTTCCTCAATTCCAAAAAAAAGCAGGAACTAGAAGAACTGGAGATTGAGGACATAACTGAAACCATAATAGAGGTCAAAAAGGTGCTGACCAAGAGAAATTGGATTAGGCAGCTAGAAGAAAAGAGTCAAGTTCTATACATTGGTGTATGGAGGTTCTTCAAAAAGTTGGAACCCCCCTACAAAAAAGGACTTCCTAGTTTATTAGTGATAAATGACAAGCTCAGTATATGGTCAGATTATAGTCAGAAATTGCTGACCAAGGCTAAGGATGGTTCTAAATTTGCAAGAGTGAGAGTCAGCATGACATGAAAAGCATTTTTAGAAGCATTAGCATATGATTTGGACATCTAGTATGGAATCAAGAATATCTTTATTTCCAAACCAACTTTTGCCAAATACACTGAAGTGGACGAGGCCTACAGGAAGTTACTCAAGACATCTATCCCTAGTGAACATCGTTGGGATCAATTATGTGAGTTACTGGAGTAAGAAAATAACTTGATTATACATCTCAACATCAAAAACACAATAGGATTCGAAGGGTCAGATATTCAACAGTTCCACAAATCTAGTGCCAACACTTAAGACAATTTCAATTTTCCTAAATTATTGTAACAATTAGATAGATTCAGTTTAGAAATTCCTAAAATACATCCTAGTTAGTTTTGATAAGATATTTCGTAAATAATTTACAAATAATTCTCTTTTTGAAGTATCAAGGGTTGATTTTTGCATTCCAGAACGCTATTGTACTTTTTCATTTGATGGCCTGATCAGTAAGAAAAAGGACATTCTTCATAAGATTCACGTGTTGGACTATTTGGTGAAGTGCTTTTCTCACTGTTTATGTGTTTATTTCTTTGTCTCCATACTTATGTTTTCTTAAAATGTGAATTATTTTACAGAAATTTGATGAACATAATTTGTTGAAAGATACACTCTGATTCTTGCTGTGGATAATTTAAATGTTTTCTTCTGATATCATGTTAAATAATTCTTAACTTATCTTTAACTTCAATTGAACTTATACCTTCACTTCTATTACATTTCATTTAACTCTAAAAGATCTAGTTATTTTAGCTATCTTTCCCTGTGAAACTCCTTCGAAAATCTGAGGCAGATCCCTGTTAAGTTGTAGACTCCATAGCCCAATGGAAATTTTAGGCACTTAATCAACCAAATCAATTTTAAAATTAAACTCTGAACTCTCACAACTAGCCTAATATCTAGATACAAAAAAGTTAAATATGATAGAGAGATCCCTCTCTGAGTTTAGGAAGGCTATATCCTAAGCTCCAAAGTGGTTTTGTGGTTACCTCTGTGTTTTCTTTTGCAAACTTGGAAAATTACAGTGCTAACATTCTGGTGACCATACTGGGGAGAACAATCCTTCATTTAATTTTTACAAAATTAACTTCTATAGTTCATAAAACTTTATTTCAAGAAGAGTAATAATCTAAATTTCAGAAATAAAGGATTAGAGGTTGTAAACTGTGTTTTTCACATTTAAGATCTGGCTTCAAAAATAATTTACACTAGATCTCATCCTGATCCATAACCTCCTAAAATTTTAGATGATCCTGAAAAGTTACTAAGGAAAAGAAGTTTAGATGAAAGTCAAGGAAGTAACAGTCCCCTTTCTAGGGCAATTTCTCTTCCAAAAAAGTTTGATACCATATAAGATATTCAGTTTGACTTTCCATTCGAACACAATATATTTAGGACCAAATCTGAAATTTTTGTCGATCAAACAGTAATTAAGGAATTTAGAGTTCTGTGATCCATAACATTGTTTAGATAATCTTCGGCAAAATCACATAACCAATCTTTTGTCGACGCGTTTCGAACCAACCAGTGTGGTTCATCGTCAGGACAAGTTGAAGAACAGATCCAGCTTAGCCTGTTTAAATAGCTAGAGCAGAGACACCAACGGTTACCTGGCCAAAGGTTGAATTAGGGAGCAAGGTCAGATTTAGTTATATTAGGTAAGAAATAATAAATAAATATCTAAATATATCAATGATAAAATTATAATATAATAATAAATAAATCAAAAATAATTAAATATATATAAATTTAGTTAAATTAGGTGTGAGATAACTAAATAAATATATAAATATATAAATAAAATAATAATAAATTATTTATTTATTAATTAAATATATAAATATATAAATAATAATTTTTTTTGTAAGGCTGGGGTGGGACTCTCCGATTTACATGTCCATTATGTACCCCTCTACGGGGGCAGGGTAGCCCAAGATTTGAACCCAAGACTTCCGGTTCGGTGAGACTTCATTTCCACGGCCCTTGCCGCTTGAGCTACCCCATGTGGACTATATATAAATAATAATAATTTATATTTATTTATTTATTAAATAAACAATAAATATAAAAATATAAATTAATAAATATAAAAATATAAATTAATAAATATAATATCAAAGGTAAATTATTTACTTAATTTATATAAATGGTATTATTAGTGAGGTAAATAAATATAAAATTAGTTATATTAGGTGTGAGATAACTAAATATATAAATACATAAATAAAATAATAAATTATTTATTTATTAAATAAATATATAAATATACAAATAATAATAAATTATATTTATTTATTTATTAAATAAATAAATAAATATAAAAATATAAATTAATAAATATAATAGCAAAAGTAAATTATTTATTTAATTTATATAAATGGCATTATTAGTGAATCTGCAACTCTATAAATCTGTAGGACCATCTGTTAAACCTGATTTTGATCAGCAAGCCCTCCAACACTTTAACAAATTACATGATCTTGTATCAACACTTGATCAAGTTGTACATCAGGCCTATATTCAACAATCTATTGAACTTTCTACCCTCACTATGGCAACATCATCTCATTCTTCCCAATTAGTTCATCCTACATCAATTAGCGCCACCCCTTTTGTAATCTCTTTTACTTCTCCAGTAGTATCACAAACAGTAACCCAACATGTCCCAAAAAATTCCATATCTATAGCTCCCTTAAGACCACACATTATTCAACCCAACATGGCTGCTCATTATGCTCCCTTGGTTTTACCTGGGTAGTTGTATCATATGCCCCAAGATTATCAAACCATAATTCCTCAATTTGATGCTACTAGTGATATTAATGCACAACAACATATAGATAAAATGAAGGATTTATTTGATCTTTAGGAAGTGGATGAAAGTGATGTAAATATGAGACTTTTTGCCCAGAGTTTAGGTGGAGAGGTAAGAAAATGGTTTAAAAATTTAGCAGTAGCTAGCATAGTTGACCTTGCTGCCTTTCATTAGTCTTTCCTGAATAGGTGGGAAACCAAAAAGAATCCTCTTCAGATCCTGAATTAATATAAAAACCTAAAGAGAGGACCTAATGAGATTGTGGAAGAATATTGTGATAGGTTTAATAAAGTTTAGAATGCAATTCCACCTCCTATTAAAACTCCCCCGGGCTTGGAACTTATACATTTCCCTAAAGGATTTGATGTTGATATGGCATATAAACTAAGAGAAAGAAACCCTACTACCCAAGAGGAAATGCAATCCAATGCCCTTAATGTTGAGACTAATTTATTATCCAAAAAAGCAAAATTAAAAACTGAAAGAAGGGTTACTATCAAAGAGGAACCTTACTCTTCTTCTCCATCTAATTATAAAATAGATAGTATACTTAAAACCATGGAGAAAATAATGGATAGGATAAGCATAACTGATAGGGCTCCTCTTAGAGAAAACCAAATTGTTCCTCAAATTAGAAATCCAAATTTTAGAAGAAACCAACCCCAGACCAAACAAAGGGACCCAAAAATTCCAAATCAGCAGGTAAGTCCTCCTTTTCAAGAGAACTATACAGATGAAGAGGGAGAAATCATTGAAAACATGAATGATACTCAAATTAATTTAATGGGAGTAAATGCCAATGATTCTACATTTCTTACTCAAGAAGAACAAGACCTTTTTCTACTATCCCAGGATTAAATAAATCCCGAAGAGTCTGAAGAGTATAAGAAAGGTTTTGAAAATGAAATTATGGAAGTCCTTAAGAAATATAATCCGAGGAGTAGGAAAACATCTCATACTCCATGTAAAAAGCCAACTGATACACCTACTAAGAAAAACCTTGAGATTCTTGCCAGAAAGAATATCGAGGTTCCAACCCAAAAAATACCTGATAATGTCGTCAAACCAACTCAAATGAATGATCCCTCTACCAGCCACCAAGGAGATATTTCCCAAAAGGACTTGGATGAAAAACAAGAGGCCATCAATATAAACAAAACTAAAACATCATTAAGTATAGAACATAAATTGTCTAAACTGAAAATATTCATTCCTCTAACAGAATTGATGAGAAAAATTGCATACAGATCACAAGTATTGAAAGCCTTAAGTATAGGAGAAGATACAGATAGAGTCAATGTATCTCATGATCAACCAAAAATATTGTTTAGTCCTGAAGTCGATGGTAAACTCCAATATGGAGAAGTACCTCCTTTTTACATTGGATTAAACATTCATGATAAAATTTTACATAATGCAATGCTTGACTCAGGTGCCTCTCATAATATTATGCCTAGGGTTATCATGGAAAAATTGGGATTAGATATCACTAGACAGTACAAATATTTGTATTCATTTGATTCAAGTCAAGTAAAATGCTTTGGAACTATTAGGGATTTGTGTGTCAACTTGGTGAAACTCCCAGCCAAGAGTGTGGTAATGGACATAGTTGTTGTTGACATACCCCCTAAATATGGCATTCTATTGTCTCGCTCATGGGGAGCTAAAGTTGTTGGCTTGTTGGGGCTTGACCCAGGTTCAGAAGTGATTTAGCCAAACAAATCCTGAAACTACCGACCCTTTCAGCAATATTCTATGGTGCGTGGACTGAGGTCTCACTCGAGGTAGTATGGGAGGGTGTTGGAACCAGCTTTCTGCACCCTAGGGATGTCTTTATGAAGGCTGGGAAGTTCTCGAACTGATCCTGCGCGCTTGCGCTGCTCTACGCAGTTATCTAACCTTCACGTAGCTCTGTAAAGAGCACGAAGAGGTGCTGTCTAGATCCCTTGTTCTTACTGTGTTATTATTATAGATCTGACTTAATTTTGTGGGCCCAGTATTCTCATCAATCATTCAACATTCATAACAAGTGCATGCAATCATAAACTGTAAAGAGATGCATAAAAATATAACAGAAGCATAAACATACAGATCTACGAGCAGATGCACAATATTTCAGAATCAACTTATCTTTTATTAAACCTCTGTTCAGTTACAATCCCAACTCCGCCCTGCGCACTCAATTGCAGGGGTCCGCGCACACAGTTGCGGACTCTACTAGGCCTCTGCGCACATAGCTGCAGAGCCTCTCCTTACTACTACAACCAAAGACTCAGAATTACAGACTCAGAACTGAATCCTTATTAAAAAACCCATAATACTAATGATCGAGACTCCACCAAAAAGCTAACTTCTACACTTAGAGCCTTGCTCTATTTATACTTTCCCATGGTTTGCGGACCATGGGTAGGTTGACACATTCTATATTAAATTACAATATTTTAGGGCGAACAACCCTAGACTCTCGCGCTCCGTGCCCGCATTTTGCGGTGTCTTTACATTACATTAACCAAAACTCGGCTTTAAGCCCCAAAAACCTGCTATGGGGGGATCTGCTACCCAACAGGCCCCCAACACAATCATCGTGACTCGTCTCGAGTCACTCAGCTGGTGTGGTGATCTTTGCTTGGAGTCCATCCAGCAACTTCTATGCTTCGCTGACGTCTACCACACATTCCTCTATTGTCCACTGTATCAATTGTACATGACTTTCTGATGCATCGTTGTCAAAGGCACCTTCTTGCCTTAGCGCATATGTATCCTGCATCAGGGCCAGCTTCCCGTTAATTGTAGCAGTGACTGTGAACTCTTCCTTGAGCCAAGGCTAGATGCATGCTTTAAGCCCTATTTCTTTTTGGCATGCAACATCCACCTGTTCCTTCAGAGCCCGGGCCTCGCTCATCTCGTCCAATCACTGAGTAAGGGCGACCGTCTGTGTGGTCCCCCGGAAATTATCATATTCCTGCTGCAACTCCTGCACTTCTGTCTCTAACTACTGCAGCGTTGGGTCTTCCTGCAGTAAAGTGAGCATGAAGAGGGACTGATCCAACAATCTCATGTAGTCCTATACAGCGTGCTCTATCACTTCCAACCCCAATTGAATGGTGCAGTGGTGCCGCTCTCTAACTTCTGGGGGTGTACAGGGTTGCGCCTTCAATCGCAGCTTTGCGATCTGCAAGTTCAGCTCTAACTGAACCTTCGCAGCTTCCTCCCAGGTCTTACGGACTCCAGCTACTAGTTGGTGAATCTTTTCCGTTGTGGGGAGTGTAGTCGGATGGCCAACTCCGGTATGATGCTACAAGCCTCCTCGATGGCCTGTTCTAATCCCTAGTTTTGTGCGACTAGGTTGTTGCACTGCAGGTTGAGTTGTTCTAAATTTAACTTCTGCTCGCTCAAGACTTGGAGGGCGCGGCCCTCCCTGGCACGAAGCTCAGTAGTTACCCCATCATATGGCTGGTATAGGGTTTCTCTGGGAAGGGTGGCCAAATTCAACCCCCAACCTCTCATGTCACCTCTGGCTTCTGATAAGATTGCGCCTTCTGGTAACACCAAAGTGTTCATTGTCCGGGCGTGCAACATTTTCTCACCTTCGGATGCACCTTCAGCAAGGTGCAGTGTCATCATTCCTAGGGGTCGCACCTGTAATTCTTACAACTGCGCTATGAGCGCCCCAAACACAATTGTCTCCTTTGTCATTAATTCTTCAAGAGCATCCTTAGTGACATCGCGAACTGGTTCACCACTATCAAGAAGGGCTCCCTCAAAGGTCTTTGTTGCCTTTGTATTTTTCTGTGCGGTTGGCTTCTCCTGAACGTGCGACCTCTTGAGTTGGGTTGATTTTGTTGTAAGTGTTATAGAAATATTTGGGCACTGCAACCCCAATCACATATGTCCATAAACCAAGGGCTTCTAAGTCCCTAAAAGTGTTGTTTCATACCCTAAAGGAGCAAGGTCAGCTGATTACATCATCTCCCAAAAGTTTTCCATGAAAAATCACTTAGAACTAGTCAAATAAGGACCATACAGACTGCCCAGTGCAAAGGGTGCGATGCATCTCACCCGCCACATGCAAAAAGTGCGATGCATAATGAAAAGCCCTTCTGTAGGGTGCGATGAGCGAGAGCAGACAAATGGCACAAGCAGTTTGCTAAGTGGAAACCTAGAGGATCTTCTAGAAACTACTCATTTGACACTTGCCTCTCTGAGTTCGCCCAGGGATGAGTAAGAGATCTAAAATCTCCATGTGGAACTAGGAACTATCAGAGAGATGACACTAATCAAAATCCCAGAAGCTAACTCACCCCCCTACAAATATCTATAAATGGATCCCTCATCCAAGAGATCCAGAGGTTGGAATTGGGTAATTTGTAAAGAGGTGCTACTGGTTCCTCTTTGAAGACATTGTTGGGTGATCTTGCTTTGTGTGAGGTGAAGAGGGCTTTCAAGTTGGGAGGATGGTGCTGGGTCAGACTAAGTGGTTGTAATCCTCTCTTCTACTACTTTTACTAATAAAGCTATTTGAGTTTTCCTCCTTATTCTTGTGTATCTCTAAATATTGTGTTGTTATATGCATTCGTATGGTCAATATATATCTGATCCTATTGTTTACAATGGAAGATCTCTATGCTTTGATGGTATTATGCTGCTGTGAATCTACAGGTGTTCTTTGAAGCGAGACAAGTAAGGAAGCAGTGGCGAGATTCTGTCAAAGGGGAAAGGAAACAAGCAAGGAGCCAAGCGGAAGACTGAGGTTGGTACTCTTTGCTTCTTTCTCATCTCTCTCTCGTAAAGGAAAAAACAAGTGACTTTAATCTGTTTGTTTCTAAGATAGCTACCCGTCTTCGTGGGAATAGCAGCTTTGAATAGGCACTAGATTTCCCGATAACAAAATGGCGACTCCGGTGGGGAGCGATTAGTTTGATTTCTTGTCTCTATTTGTTTGATTCATAAACCATAGACGGAGCCTGAAGTTAAGCCAGCTAGCCTTCGAACTGCATTTGCTATGCAAGTTCAAAGTAGATCAATGTTGCTTCAGTCAATCTCCGGGTTTGTTTATGAAATGAACAATTGACTTGCAATCATCTTAAGTGCCCTAGAGGTAGCTTGAGTAACCTCATTAGATCAGCCCCTATACTTTGTAGTTACTGACTATCATTTGCTCGGCCTAAATCCCTGCACTAAGCTACAAACTGTGACCAAAAACCAAGTTAAAGTCTCATCCCTGGACCATCGCACCTTGTCTTCCTAGCAATCTGGATGCATCGCACCTCCCGTGTGTAGTAGGTCAGATGCATCCCTGTTTCCCTATGTTACAGGTGCGATGATCAGACAAGACTAAATTTGCCTCCAGATTTTGGTTTTTTCTTCACTCCAGCTTTATTCAGGAGTTTTGCTGACTGTGATTAGTAGACCACTACTAAAACCCCCTTTCTTTGCATCATCCAACCTCCATTGTACAAAGAACTGTGAATATTTTTATGTATTGTGTGCCATTTACAGTTCTCTTTTACAAAGAAATAGCTTAATCAAACTGTTGTCCTTTGATTTGAAAGTGTCGCAAGTGTCGTTTTCAGTAAAGAAAAGAATACTTCTCTTTTTGATATTCGATTACATTGTTACTCTTGTATTTGATCTGAATCAGTAGTATTTCAAGTGTCAAAAGGAGTTTTCAATTCAAAATCGTAAAGTGTTGTCTTGTCTCCTTTTTGTTTTTTGAAAAGAAAATCGTTAGTATTGTCGCTTTGAAAGAAGGAATAATTCAGATTTGTTCTTAGCATTCTTTTTGTCATTCGCACATTAAGAAAGCGAAAAACAAATACATGCATGTGCATTTGCATTTAAACTGCTTGTTGATTGTGATTTAGGACAGTGCATCTAGTGTGTGCTCTCTGCTCTATGTTGAAAGGATTTCATTTCTCTTTCCTTAGTAGCTAGGATTTTCATTGCAAAAAGAAGATTAAACGACTGTTTATCATCTTAGATTGCATTTTAGGAATTGTATATCTACATCACGCGGTGAACCTAAAAGGAAAATTTCTTAAGAGAGATCAATTGTAAAATAAATTCAATGAACGTAAAAATGCTTTGGAACCTAACACACAACATCTAGAAGTCTAGGCTAGAGATGTATTCCAGTGTCATAAAGCCTAGTAACTGTCGCTTTCACCATAGGTTGGGTGATTCCTCCTCTTTGAGATGACAAGTGCCAATATGGACTTGTGCTCCCACATACCGTCGAGTATATATTGGGAGACCACAATAGGCTATTCCTTTATCCTTAGGAAGCCGTGTCTGCCACCCTATCGATCGCAATGCACTGAACACAGCATTTAGGAATATTGACTGTCGTACCGTAAAAAGTATTTTGCAGTTTTGTGATTGGTTTGGTAATCCCGCTGTCTAGATTTCCAGGCTCAGGCTCATTAAAAATCAAAGGCGACTAGAGTCATCTTTAGCTTTTTCTCGACTCTTAAAAATTGAAAAAGAAAGTTGTGTCAAAGCATCTAAAATTCATTTAATATAGAATACCATTTTCCCCTCTTATTTTGAGTTGATCAAATAATCCACAATCATGGAAGAAAGTCAATCAAAACCCCGTTGTTCACGGAGACTGATGAGTTAGCCATCTTTGACTTTGGAAACAAAACCATTCCGGGTCAATCAGACTCGTTTAACTGGGTCAAAGTCTCCTAGTTTGTTTGAGATTTGCGTTTCAACATCCTTTGAGACTCCAGTTACTCCAACCATTTCTGGTATCCTTGCCTCTATAGAAGAAGTTCCGCAGTTACAAGAGGACATTAGAACTGATCTTAGTGTAACAGTAAACACTTCCATTCCTGAACCAACTCCATCTAGGGTTGATTCAGAAGGTGTTACCCCTCCAACATTTGTCGTTGTAGAATATATACCTTCTTCGACACCAGAAATATTTTACGGACCTGACGGTCTACCTCTTCCACCTGGATTGATTTCTATAGAAGAGATTACAGAGGATCTTCCATTCGGTACTCCATCGCATTTTGGGACTGGGATCCACCTATATCCTTCTACTTCAGAAGTTAATACCCCTTCATCACAAGTTCCTATAGAAGCGCTGGGAAATCTTTTGGATAGAATTGATATGTTTGGACAACCATCAACATCTAGGACTGTCTCGTCCGATACAGCGGTAGCAGAACCTCCTACCACCACTCCGACGATGTTCGCTAGTATACCATCTATCCCAACTAGCTCTCAACCGCTAGAAGGAGTCCACCCAGGGACTTTTTCGACAGTATGGTCTATTCCCGTTTGTTCATCTGGAATAGTATCTGGAATCTCTTATGTTGAATCTCAACAAATTGATCCTTCACAACAATATCAATTTGGGCAGTCTGGTCCCCAAAGGCCAATCATTCCCTTGAGCACTGGATTGCCACCATATGGAGGCAATACACCCTTTCATTGTTCCCTCTGGGGGAACAACCTTATGAGAGTTCACAACGGAATTCAAGTCAAATTAGAATCACATCCAGCGGTTGGGTGCCAATGCTGCCTTAACAACCAAGAGTTGTATACTCAATGTAACCGAGTCTACCTATGTCGAATATCCCCACTACACCAGCTATTGTGATAGTGTCGCAAGTACAAGCATTGCTTGTTGTATGCCAACCTCAAGTTTCTCAAGTCGTTGTACAACAGCCTCTTGTCTTCGCGACACAACCACAATCGCCAGTTAGTGGCTCCTTAACTGGAGCGACTCAGGCTCAAACAGGTATTATTACCCCTCATCTTGGTCAAATGTCCAGTATTAGGCAACAGTAAATGGTTTCACAACCATGGCTAGTGCAACATCAACAACCGCAATTCAAACAAGCTTACCAAGGACCTGAGCAGCAAAACTTTGCAGGTAATGGGCAGCCGTATATTCAAAAAGGTTATAACCATTTGTCTCAAATTGGTTATGCCCAACCACCTTATCAAAGTTATCAACATCAAATGCATTATGCTGCTATGCAAATACCCATTGCTCAGGCGATCCCATCTTATCCTGGGTACGCTTCGTCGAACCTGAATCAACAGTTTCCCTTTGTGGTGACTCTAGAGTTACCAGATCTAAATCGGCTAACGAACGATCCAATCGCTTATGCCCCCTGGTGGCCAGCGATTCCTCATAAACTTCTATCAGGTCTTCCTAAATTTAATGGAAATCTAGGTGAAGACTCATCGAATCATGTGATGACCTTTCATCTGTGGTGTTCATCCAACACTATCAATGATGATTCGATTCGGCTTCGCCTTTTTCAGCGAACGTTAACTTGTCCGACAACAAAATGGTACATTGAATTTCCTAGAGATTCATTTGATAACTTTAGCACCCTTGCCACAACCTTTTTAACCCATTTTCAATTACCAATAAGGTATGAAACAGGAACAGAGCTTCTTACCAATTTCAAGCAAATGACGGCCACTCACATATCTGATCATATTCATGAATGGTGACGTCGTCATAGAATGGTAAAAATATATGTCCCTGATCATTTACCAGCTGAATGGTTTATTAAGTCTTTGTTACCTTTTATAACAGAAGATGTGGTGAAGGGATGGGTTGTCACTGAAGAGTAGGTGATTGCTCGTGTGTAATATCTAGCTTGAAATATACTTAGTCTAGCATGCTCTATGACAAAATCCCTGGTGCTCCGAGACCAGAATTTTCCATTCCTCCTCCTCCTAAACCAAACAAAGACTCTCATGCTGGCGATGGCGTGATAGGTACGACGAGCACGAAATCGACAAAGGCTACATCTAAGAAAGCCTGTAAGATTTCTGATCAAAATGCAAATGAAGAAATTCTAGCCTCGGAGGTTAATGCTGTGTCAACTGACAAAGGCAAAGAATCGAAGCAACCAGGAGGCAAGAAGAAAGGGAAGAGAAAAAATAAGAAACAAGATGATTCATCTCCTGAAAAATCTTTTGCAAACCCTTCTGGGCAAAATAAACCTACTCAGCCATGCCTCATATGCGATGAGGATCATTGGACGAGAGACTGTCCATATAAAGCTGAAGTTAAGAAATTATTTAAGAATTCAAAAACCTCAGCAGTATTGACTGATCTGTTTCCAAACCCAGGAACCAATCTGGTTGCTAGCGACAATGCTTCCCCATCTCAAGTCCTTATGCTGTCCATTTCAAAATGGCAAAATGATGCTTTGATATCGACAAGGAATAAAGATTACGAGAATCCACAGTTGTCGAACATCAAGGCTACTGATCAACCTAGTAATTCGACAACAACTTCGACCGAAGTTGTGCCACCCATCATTCCTGAGCTAATGATAAAGCAGCCAAAGGGAGTAGTACACAAATCAACATTTAATCCTCGTGCGAGAGTGGCACAAAATTATAATATAGTAGAGGACTTGGCCCAATCGTCGTCTGCTATGTCGACGCTTGAAGTACTGCAAAATTTCCCCTCCCAAAAGTAGGTTCTATTATCAGCAATAGGTGGGATTGACCCAGTGGATTCCAATCTTGTGGCCTTTAATCATAAAGGATATGAACCTCAGTTACCAACTCAACTCGCTTTCCTCATTCAAGTGAAAGCCCTCAACAAAACTGTTCATCGAACAATTATTGATGAGGGGGCATCTACATGTATTATGTCAATGAGTTGCTAGAAAAATTTAGGCTCACCACCCTTGTCACAATCGTCGACGATGTTAAAAGCATTTGATGGACGAACATACACTCCATACGGGATTTTAAGTAACTTGCAAGTCGAACTGGGGGGAAAAATAGTAGAAATTGATGTGGAAGTTATCGATGGAAACCTCGATTACAACATCCTACTGGGAAGGCCCTGGATTTATGCTATGGCTGCCATTGTGTCGACATACTTCAGAAAGATTGCATTTCCCTTCCAAGGGGGAATTACAATCATCGACCAACAGACATTCCTCCCCAACAGTTCGCAAGTTACGGGAAGCATTCCAATGATCCACAGAAGCTCTCAGTCGCTTCAAAATATCAGAGTAGGCCTACTAAAAGACCCTACATTGATGGGTACTTTTTCCCTACCACCTCCAAACAACTTGGCGGAAGTGGCAACGGTGGGAACCTGCAATATGGTATCTTCCATTCAGAAGATGTCCAAACACGATATTAACATGGATCATCTCTAGGTGTTGCCTCCACGCCAAATAGAAATATTGTAGCAATCAATGTTCTCGGCATGGGAGGCAAACCCCAACAAACGCTCATCAAGCGTTTGGGTAGATAGGTTTAAGGAGTATGGTACCTCTTCAGATCCTTGGTCGCATGTACATTCTACAGATGAAGGAATTGTTCAATCAATGAACATACAGGGTGCACCATGGGAAGATTACCACCATCGTTCCCATATTCCGGATTACAACGAAGATTACTCTAGAAACCTTAATTATCCATCAATTTTTTATTTTCTATCAAATATTGTAAACACGGGGGATTCTGAGTGAAATTTGTCCAATATTGAAGAAACTATCGCCATAAATATCTCGACCAAACCAGATGTTGTAGAAAATATTCATGTGGACAAATCTTTTTCTTCTTCAGAACTGGAAGTATATTACGCTCTCTTTCACGAATTTAGAGATGTCTTTTCATGGTCATATGAAGAAATTCCATGCATCGACTCGAGCATATTTGAACATGAAATTAAGATGTATCCAGATGTCAAATCAGTAAGACAACGGCTTCGGCAGGTGCACCCAAAGAAAGCCATTGCAATCAAAGTAGAAGTTGAAAAACTTATCCATGCTGGTTTCAATTACCTTGTTCCTCTAACTGATTGGGTATCGAACATTGTTCCCGTGATGAAAATTCAAGGAAAAATTAGAGTGTGCGTCGATTACAGGGATGTAAACCAGGCTTGTCCAAAGGACAACTACCCTACACCCTTCATCGACCAGATAATCGATGAATGCGCCGGATGCAAAAAATTTTCGTTTATGGATTCCTTTGATGCTCTAAAGGAATCCCTAATAAAAGCATCATTAATGTATGCTCTTTACTATCAAAGAGACTTTAACTTGTATCTGGTTGCAGCAGATACGACCATCGCAATGGTTTTAGTTCAAGAAGACAATGGAATCAAACATCTTGTTTATTATTTAAGTTGAAACTTAAATGATACAGAAAGCAAGTACTCATATGTTGAAAATCTAGCTCTTGTTGTTGTTCAAGCAATACAAAGGTTTCGACATTATGTTCTCTTTCGAAAAACTACCGTTTTGTCAGATTGCAACCCCATGAATTATATCTTGTCGCGACAGTTTCTTGGGGGAAAACATTCAAAATGGATAGAAATTTTGCAAGAGTTTGATTTAGAATTCATAAAATCCAAATCAAAGAAATCTCTAGTTTTTGCAGAGTTACTATGTGATTTCCCATCGTCGTCCAACGATTCAACATCCAAAACAACAATCGTGGATGAATCTTTGTTTCTGATATCTTCAAGCGATCCGTGGTATGGAGATATAATCATTTATCTTCAGACCCAAACATATAGGTCTAATACCTCTCGCTCAGAACAACGACGTACTCGATACCAAGCAAAAGACTACATGATCGTCAGTGATACGCTTTACCGTCGTGGTGTCGATACTGTTCTACAGAGGTTCCTCACCCATGAGGAGGCCGAAAAAGTCCTGAATGATTATCATTTAGGGGCATGCGGGGGGCACCAATCCGGTTATGCTACAGCACAAAAGATTTTACGAGCAGGATACTTTTGGCCAACAATGTTCAAAGATTGCATAACCGCAGTCAGAAGTTTCCATGCTTGTCAAATCTTCGATCGCAAAACTAGAATACGACCCACACCCCTGCAACTAGTAGTTGCTGTTGGGCCATTTGCCAAATGGGGCATAGATTTCATGCAATGTAACCCCACCTCGGCCGGGGGGCATGGGTATATCATAGTCGCAGTTGACTATTTTACAAAATGGGCTGAGGCGTTGCCTACATTAAACAACAGTGGTGAAATGGCCACTCTTTTCTTTTTCAATCATGTAGTTACCAAGTTTGGAATTCCACAAGCTATAGTCACAGATCATGGATAGAATTTCCCCGCAATCACATGATGGTTGAATTGGCCGCCAAATTAGGACTTTCCCACGACAGCTCTACTCCGTATTATCTGCAAGCGAACGAGCAAGTTGAAGCGATCAACAAAGTCCTGAAACACATGCTGCGAAGGATGATCGGAGTCCATAAATGGAGTTGGCGCCTAATCCTGTACTCAGCCTATGGGCGTACCGGACATCAGTGAGAAATGTGACCGGGTTTACACCCTTTCAATTGGTCTGTGTCTTGGAAGCGATCTTACCAGTTCAATGTGAGATTTCGTCTCTCAAGCTCGTAGTTGACCTCCTCCCCGAAACTTCAAAGGAAGAAGCTCGTTTCTTAGAATTAATCCAACTAGATGAAACTCATCGTGATTCCACCTTGGCTAACGAGGCACATAAGAAATGAGTCAAAGCGCAATTTGACAAGAATGTCAAACCCCACATTTTCTCAGAAGGTGACCTAGTCTTGCTCTATGATCAGGAATCCGATAAATTGGGAGCAGGTAAGTTCCAGTCTTTATGGATGGGTCCCTATGTTGTTAAGCGTGTATTAGAAAAAGGAGCCTACGAGCTAGTATATTGTGACGGGATTCCACTGTCGCAACCCCGAAACGGGTTGTACCTTAAGCATTACTATGCTTGACTCGACATGGTAACCTCTTCATATGCTTTTGTTACATTTTTGTTTTCGTTAAGAGTGATTTTTTTGGTTAGGTAATCCACTTTTTCATTTTGTTGCAGATGTCGAACCCATTGGAATCATTTGTTGGATATGTCGACGGGGCGAGTCGTAGTACGCGGAACCTATCTTTTGTAGCTTGGGCCATATTTGATCCAAGCGACGGGTTAGTGAGTTTCAGAGGGGTGTGTATTGGTCAATCAACGAACAACATCGCTGAATATAGCGTGTTGATAGAACTCCTCTCTGATGCCATCATGCATGGCATACACCGACTTGTCATCAGGCTAGACTCACAGCTCGTCATTCTACAACTTACAGGCATCTATTCTGTTCGGAATCCAGCTATATATCGCATGTTCCTAAGGGTCAAGATTTTGGAAAGACAATTCGACTCTATTCAATATCAACATATTTCCAAAACCTTAAATACGTTAACCGATTCATTAGCAAATTATGTGTTAGATAGACAGTTGCAACATTTGTAAAAGAAAAGCAGTTTATCAATAAACTGCATCAGGATAATATAACTTAACCAAAATAAAGCTCCGAAAATAAATAAATAAATAAATAAATAAATAAATAAATAAATATATATATATATATATATATATATATATATATATATATATATATATATATATATATATATATATATAACTGTTTATATTTTGTACATAGTGTTTTGTGTTCAGGACAAAATCGGTCGTATGACCCAAAAACTCAAAATTCAAGGGGGCACCCTAATCTAATGGTGCTCATGATAACTAGTCACCGCCTGTGCAATCATGCGTAAGAGCCTAGTCCATCAGCTTGGCACACCAGTGGTATGGCGTTTTAATCTCAGAGGCAACTCATTGGTCCTCACATCCAGAATACCAAGGTTGAGACCCTTGATCTGATCCTGCAACACTACAAGGGTCTCAGATACATCCAAGTCGTGAAGAATGGACCTCCCTACAGCCTCTCCTGCTGGAATGGCAGCTTCTCCTCTCAGACGTGCTGCTGGTCGCACTGGCCCAATATATGCATAGTCACATGAGTTTTGATTAGTCTTGATAAACATTTAAAAAGCACAAGAACATTATGAAAACAATAAATAGAGATTTGGTCATAGATTTTTACCTATGAAACCACACTGCTCACCAGCCGGCAACACCAAATCCAGGTCACCCCGGAAATCCATCCCAGCATATGGATACTTGGCATAAACCATCTGCTGACGGTTGAACCACTCAAAGAAGGCATCAGAGAATGAAACCTGTAGTTGACCAGCATGTCTGGCCATAAGGTCAACCCATCTCTGCATCTGTGGCTCAGTCGGTGGTGGTAGGCCAAGTGAAATATACTGCGGCTGCATTAGTGGGATCTTCTCCAAGGCGAAAGCAGTCAGAATAGAACCATAGCCAAAGTTCTTGGATCTTCCATTTTTCACCTTGGTAAGTTGTTCTTTGATAACTGGAAGTACTGCATCACACCAGCTGAATACCTTGGGTTCGAGACATTCCAAGGCATACTGCATATAGGACCTATTGGCCAAGTGAAGGGCCGCGCTACCAGCCAATCTAGCAAAGGTGAATAAAATAATCATCAAAGGCTGGTTGAAGACATCTCGGATATTGATCTTACTGTCCCTACTCGGCTGAGATCCCTCCCTATAGTATCGACGAATATAATCCCTCACGGATTCACCCCCACAGGCAGAACCTGATAGTGAGAGAGGGGCACCACGCCTCGATAAATCGGTAAAAAAATAGATGTCCTCAACATTCATGGGGATGGATTTTCCTCTTATATGAAACACTTGGTTGGTAGGATCCCATGCATCGAAGAAATATTGCAACAAGTTGATTTGTTACCTCATGCTAGAAATGGGGAAAAACTTGAGCAAGCCATAGTTCCGCAATGCAGTTACCGTGCCCGGATCATGTAGGGCAACCATTTCCTCTTCTTCATGCTCACGTTCACGCCATGTAACAACCATTTTTCTCCAATGAATCTTTGAAAAACAAACAAGAGAAGAATCAGGGTCCTGATTTGGTAAAAAACAGGCAAAATTTCCATGAAAAATCAGTGCAAAAGTTTTCCTCCTTGCGCCCATCGCACCCTAGATGTGTACTCAGTGCGATGCATACATTTTGGCCAGTGGCTAGCTTAAGATGCATCGCACCTTTCGATATACACTAAGTGCGATGGGGGCAGAACGAAATGTTCAAACCCCAGGGGCCCAGAAAAGTAGGAAAACATGCTTAGAATTCAAAAAGGAAAGAATGCAATTGAAGAGCTCAGGTTTAGCTCCTACCTAGTCTTGAAGGCGCCAAAAATCATCCATAGAATCTCCCAGAATCAGCTAGTGAAAAGCAAAGGGGAAAACACCTCCAGACCTCCAACAGTCACAACTCCAAATGAAATGGTAAAATGAGGGGTAAAAAACTATTTTTAAGTTACTTTTCACGTAATTTAAGTAGGGTATTAGATTTTTAACTCATTTTTCAAGCATATGTCCTCATTTCTAATCAGTTTGATTGAGCAATTGAATAGGTAGTACGACCGTCAAAAGAACATAGTGTTAACGGTGAATCAAATATCAAAGACCATTATCACGAGCAATTTTATGCGAAGTTCAAGCTCGTTAAAAATTAAACCTAGCAATGAGCATATGTTCCACCAGAGTTTAAGCTCATTAAAAAATGAACCCACCTCTAGTAAATAACCATTATGAATGATTATCATTAGCTTTTGAGCCTTGGTCATGTTCTTACCATCACCTCCACTCTGTTTTAGCCGATCATTTGCCTCCATTTGATTGTTTACCCCTTTTGAGGAATAGCTGCGATGAGTGATCCTATTAGCCACGTTCTTTACACTGCCATGATTAGAAAGTTCCAAACCTTACCTGGAACCAGTTGCTATATAAAAACATCACTTGCTCCTTAGAAAACGAGTCTCCTTTAAGCTCTTTTCATCTGACTCGTAAAATATGAAAAGATTTCCGAGAAGTTGGCCTCTCCAGCTCGTTAAAGTGATTCGAAGTGCTATCCCTCCTCTAGATTTTAATCGTTTTGGACCTGAGGAATTATTACACAAAAATATTGAGCATTTGTCTTGTTCGGCTCGTTAAAACTATCGAAAAGTCATCCCTTTCGCATTGTTTTATACTTTTTCGGACTTAAGGGATTATATTACGAACAAGGAATATTGGAGTTTTCTTTCCGTCTCTTTTTAGGCTCTCTAAAATTGAAAAGGACTAAGTTATCCTTGTCGTTAAACTTGTTAAAACAATAGCGACAAACTTGTCCATTCAGACAAGAGCGAGTTCCACTGTTGCTAGGCTCGTTAAAACATAGCAACGAGTTTGCCCGAAGGGAAAATTATAGAACAAGAATATGTTATCCTCCTCAAGCTTGACAAAAATAAAGAGGTACTGGTCAGAAATGACTGGGGAAAATTGGGAAGAAAACTTGAAGAAACTTTATTGGTAGCAGGTCGCTTTTGAACATGACACTTTCACTCCATCACCATGATTGAGTCGGGTTGGGTTATTCCATTCACCGGTCATATCACCATTGGTCCACTGTACCATCCACTTTTTGGGTTAACACTACCAATCCATTTTAGTGTCGCCGATATTTTCAAGAGAAGTCGCTCAGAGAATTCACCTACCCAGCTTGTGTCTCATCCGCTACAATACCTTCGTGCTTCATTCTTTCATGACCGCCACCTTGAACCTTGTATCATCAGATTGTTTGCACCTCTACAAAATCATTTGCTCCATTCCGTGTTGTAGATGTGGGATCCATTAATGCCTTCCTATGACGGGTCACTTCTTGTTGACATCAGCTCATTATCCAAGAAGCCGACCTAGGGAAAATGCTTCCAGTACTTTGAAGCTTGCATGCCTCAATGGCAAGTTTCTTACTTCCGGCGACAGGTTTACACTAATGGCCTTCGACCGAAAGATTTTGCGTGGTGTTCGACATCCACTCATGTATTCACACCATGTGAATTGTACTGCAGTACCTTGAGGGTCATCATCATCATTGGTGATTCCTCTCGCATTTGTTAACAGCTTACATCATTGGCTGGTAATTAGGCGATGTCCTTCCATGTTTGACATCAGAACATCTTTTCACATGGATCGATTTGTACTTTCGGGTGAAGATTGAACGAGTTTTGAAGACCCAGAATCTAGTTTCATCCATCCGGGCTGCAATATAATAAGGAAAATAAAGACATCAAATGTACATCATTTCCGCACAGATAATCATCCAAACTAAGGGATGATGGCTCTACCAGAATCATCAGTCTACACATAGATGATTGTCTGTCTTATGTACATGAAAATGAATTTATCAAGCTGAGCATGGGAATGCCTGCCTCAGCTAGATCATGAAAATATTATGAAGATAATGTATTGTATTGTATCTTAATACAGGTCACCTTCCAGTGTGAAAAACCTTGGATCCTCATTATAAGGAATTTCACCCGACATCAAAAGATTTACGACCTCATGCTTTAGGGGGAAACTAATATAGACATATTTGGGCACTGCAACCCCAATCACATATGTCCATAAACCAAGGGCTTCTAAGTCCCTAAAAGTGTTGTTTCATACCCTAAAGGAGCAAGGTCAGCTGATTACATCATCTCCCAAAAGTTTTCCATGAAAAACCACTAAGAACTGGTCAAAGCAGGACCATACAGACTGCCCAGTGCAAAGGGTGCGATGCATCTCACCTGCCACATGCAAAAAGTGTGATCTAAAATCTCCATGTGGAACTAGGAACTATCAGAGAGATGACACTAATCAAAATCCCAGAAGCTGACTCACCCCCCTACAAATATCTATAAATGGATCCCTCATCCAAGAGATCCAGAGGTTGGAATTGGGTAATTTGCAAAGAGGTGTTGTTGGTTCCTCTTTGAAGACATTATTGGGTGATCTTGCTTTGTGTGAGGTGAAGAGGGCTTTCAAGCTGGGAGGATGGCGTTGGGTCAGACCAAGTGGTTGTAATCCTCTCTTCTATTACTTTTACTAATAAAGCTATTTGATTTTTCCTCCATATTCTTGTGTATCTCTGAATATTGTGTTGTTATATGCATTTGTATGGTCAATATATATCTAATCCTATATTTTTTACAATGAAATATCTCTATGCTTTGATGGTATTATGCTGCTGTGAATCTACATGTGTTCTTTGAAGCAGGACAAGTAAGGAAGCAGTGGCGAGATTCTGTCAAAGGGGAAAGGAAACAAGCAAGGAGCCAAGTAGAAGACTGAGGTTGGTACTCTCTGCTTCTTTCTCATCTCTCTCTCGTAAAGGAAAAAACAAGTGACTTTAATCTGTTTGTTTCTAAGATAGCTACCCATCTTAGTGGGACTAGCAGCTCTGAATAGACACTAGATTTCTCGATAACAGTAGGGTTCATGCGTTCCTCTGTCTCAGCCTCCCCCTATATGTCCCTCTCCATGGACATTTCCCTGCCTTCCTTAGTCTCTTTGGTAGGCGTGATTGTGGTTTGTGCCATCTGCGCTGTCGCTACTACCTTAGCCGCCTTCCGCTGCGTGGCCACTTCCTGTTCCTGGCGCTTTCTCTCCGCCAGCTTCGCGATGCGAAGCTTGGTTTCCTTCTTCCGCTGCTGTGCTATGATCTTTTCCAGTTTTGCCAAGTCCAGTGCACACCACTTCGGAGACCATGCCACCATTACATCAAATATTGCATTGTCTGTTATAATGAACGAAAGCTTCACCCACGTTTGGTCTGGATCCTTTTGTGCTCGAATATACAGATTATGCATATCCGCCTTGAATTTTGCTGCGCTTTGCAAATTGTTATATACTGTTATATTGCACATGCAGTGGGAGTTGTAAGTAGTACATGAAAAATCCAGGAAAATAAAATTGGATGGTAGTGAAGTGGATTCTCAGGTATTTGAGGGTTACCACATATCAAGTATTATGCTTTGGTGGTTCAAACATTGCTCTACAGGGATATGTTGATGCAGATATGACAGGTGATAGAGATAACATGAGGAGCACCATAGGGTATGTGTTTACTGTAGGTGGAACAATTGTCAATTGGGTTTCAAAATTGAAAAGTGTTGTTGCACTCTCAACAACAGAAGCAGAGTATGTTGTTGTTATAGAGGCTAGTAAAGAAATGATTTGGTTATAAACGTTTCTGGATGAATTGGGTAAGAAGCAGGAGTTGGGCAGTTTATACAGTGACAGCCAGAGTGTCATTCATCTTGCAAAGAACTATGAATTTCATTCCAAGAATAAACATATACATCTCAAGTACCATTTCATACGGTCAGTGTTGGAAGATGTACAGTTGAAGCTGGAAAAGATACACACTAGCCAGAATCCTGCAGATATGTTAACAAAAGTTGTAATTAGGGAGAAACTCAGATTCTGCTCAGTTTCAATTGGTCTTCAAGTATGATGATGAATATGAGAAATAGTTAGGTCCAAAGTGGAGTCATTTT
This sequence comes from Pinus tabuliformis, assembly GCA_031772625.1. Lineage (NCBI taxonomy): Eukaryota > Viridiplantae > Streptophyta > Pinopsida > Pinales > Pinaceae > Pinus > Pinus tabuliformis. Next base: position 703,197,325 of record CM062808.1, on the reverse strand, counting down.
CCATCAAATGAAGCAGAGGTGGAGTTGTTATAATCAGTCTCCAAGTGGGATATTGTTGGGTGTGGAGCTTGATTATCTTCTTTATTCAGAGGTATCACCGCATTAGACCCTAGTTCATAATGGGGTGGCAATGTCGCATGTTTGTTTGCCACGAGGGAGGTATAGGGGGGGAGACAATGATTTTTATGAGCCACTCCCCCCCCCCCGGGCGAGGGTTTGGGGGTAGCACCCCTGAAGCTAAAAATAGATGTAAAATTGCCTTGTAAAATATTGTAATTTCATAGTCAATCTCAGTCGTTCATTATGCAGATGATCTGATGGTATAAGTTATGTTTAATTTAGGGTTTTTTTCCATAGAAGGAAACCCCTCACTATATATGAGGGAATTGTATTGCGACTATGTAGATGTGTATTCTGAGCGAGAAAGAGAGAGGAGATTGTGTGAGAGCAAAGAGGAAATTATAACAGATCTGTTTTAGGTTGTATCTCTTCATTTTGTTGGATAATATAAAACAAAGGACTAGTTTTTTCTCTGTGGACATAGCCCAAATTGGGTGAACCATGTATATCTGTGTCTCTCTTGTCTTATGCATTTTCTGTGTTTTTGTTTCTGCAATATTTTGTGTTCCATTTCTCTATAATATATAATTTTCTAACACTGTTTTCTTCCCTGAAAAAGCTTCTTCTGGTGTACTCATCCCAGGGATTCGATGAGGACTTGTGTTCTACACATATATAGTTGTGGTGCATGCTTCATCCCAAAAATGAAACTTTAGGCCCTAATCATGCAACATCATATGTGCATCTCCCATAATACTTTTATTCTTCCTCTTAGCCACCCCATTCGGCTTTGGGTTATGGGGTGCTATTAACTCTCGTCAAATGCCTTCTGTTGCACAAAAGTTCTTGAACTCATTCGAAACATATTCACCACCATTATCACTCCTGAGAACCTTCACTTTCCTGCCAGTGTCTTTCTCAACAAGTGCTTTATATTCACAAAATTTGGAGAATGTCTGGTATTTCTTTTGCATGAAGAAATCCAACACTTACATGAGAAATCATCTACAAATATAAAATAATACCTTTGTTTGGTCGTAGAGGTTGTCAAGAAGGGTCCACACACATCTGAGTGAACTATTTTAAGGACTACTTGTGCTCTATTGTCCTTATCATGAAAGGTGGCTTTGGTGTATTTCCCCAGTGTATACCCTTTGCATGTATCTCACTACTCTAGTGCACCCTTGGGAAGCCTTATAGAAATATGTTGCATTATCTTCAAAGCTCCATGGTGAAAATGGCCAAGTCTCTTATGCCATAATTCACCGATGGCTCGACTCTGTGCCTTCTCTACTTTCGTGCTCAAAGAAGCATAGTCTTCTATATCCAATTTGTAGAGTTTATTAACTCGAACCGCGATCCGCTTCACTTGTCCCATGGAAATATGTCTAATGAAAGCCTTTCCTTTTCTAAATATCACATCGTATCCATGATATTCCAACATAGAAACTGAAACTAAATTATTCTTCAGACTCAGAACATACATGACATCTTTTAATGTCAGAGGAGAACTAGACTCCCTCTGAAAAGTAACTATACCGATACGGATCGTGCTATACCTTCCATCATCTCCCATCTTGATGTGCATCTGGAGGTCCTTCTCCTCCAATTCACTGAAAAAATATTTATTTCCCTTCATATGGAATGAGGCTTCACTATCCAGATACGACACACTACACATCACCGATGTCACCATGCATGTAATGAGTGGGAAATCCAAATTGAATTATGAAGCTAGAGCTTCACCTGCCACTCCTCCTGAGTGCTTCTTTTCAACCTTCTTATGCGGACACTTAGTGGCATAGTGTCCCAACTCATGGCAGTGAAAAAATTTAATCTTCTATGAGTCTTTCTTCTTTCCTTCCTGACCATAATCTCCTTTGGATTGGGATTTCTTCCCTTTCCCTTTCTTTGCCTTTCCAACCAAGGGACGGTTCTCCTCATCCTCAACTTTGGATGAGGTTCCATCCCTGTTGCTCCGCCTGATCTCTTATTGCATGATACCAGACCATAATCACTCCCAACTTGGCAGTTTGTCTCTACCATTCATGGAATCTTGATAACTATGATAGCTCTTGGAAAGACCCAACAGAGCTAGAGCTGTTGAGATATGGCAACAAGAATATTCCAATTTAATTTGTCCTTGAATTAAATTGTGAATTAAAATCGAATTTAGTCTTAACAGCTACTTGGAAATAATTAATTAATTTTTTTTAAATTAATTAGTTGGAGAAATTCAAGTTAGAAGTCTTTCTGAAGTCATGCAAGAGTTATCCCTTAAATTAAGGAGATAAGATTGAGTTATATATTAGTTGTAATTAGTTAACTCAGTTTACTGAGTTAAGTCCAGTTAAATTAGTTCCAAACTATTTGAGGAACTAATAGTGAGTTAACAGTCAGCTGAAGCATTAATGCACTCAACTAGTGCTACTCCAGTTAACTAAATATTCCCTCATCAAGAACTCATGCATGTCTATTCTGAGAAAGACCCAGTTGAGATTAATGTTCAAAGACAGTGTACTATCAGTTGCATGTGTTTTCTCATGGAGAAAACTCATGCATGCAGTCAACAATTCATCCTTGAGGATTGCGCAATTTTGGAGGGCTAAACATTCACAAGGAATAGTGCAAGGAAATATGAGCTTGAAGGGCAGAGAGGAAGGCTAGAGAGAAGCCAAGATTTCATGTGAGCATCTGTGAGGATTATACTAAGACTTGGCTAGCTGTGAGAGCTAAGGCTTTGTATAATTCTTATGTATTTCCACCATGTATGATAATACAATAGAATGGGGTTTTTATATGATACTTTCGCCAAAGTATTTTCATGTGTATTGTTCCATTGATTCTTCTTCTTCTAGTTATATTGTTCAACTCGATCTTTAAGCTTCCGCAAATTGATAGTAGAAGTAGGTTATAGTATTCTACTTTGATTTATATTGCATTATCAGGTTAACCTATCATAGATTTTCTACATAGTATCAGAGCTGTGAACAATATACTGAGAAGAGAATTCAAATTTTGAAGTTCGGGGTTGCAGGTGCAAATCAAATTCATATCATACTTCACAGTTGGACAATGGTGTTCTATGACTTGGGACTCGAGTATGCCTTGGAAGGTAGCTCAAATTACATAGCATTGAAAGATAGAATGGAGGCTGTATTAGAAGACAATGGCTTGAAGGAATTCATTGATCAAGAAATCCCAAAGCCAGCTTCAACTAATGCACAAGAGTTGGTTGAGTGGAAGAAGTGGGTGGCGAAGGTGAGACAGATCATCCTTGAGGGAGTTCGAGACCATATTGTCTCGAGTCTCCATGGGAAGGATACTCCATTTTCAATGTGGAAGACATTGAAGGACCTCTACCAAAATAGTAGCTACCAAAGGAAATAGGCACTCAAGGAAAAGATTCGAAGAATCAAGATGGAGAATGGCGATACTATTTACACAGATCTGAACATGCTCACCACCTACAGAGATGAGCTTGGCAGTGTGGGAATAACTACTACCAATGATGATATGGTGAGCCTTGCTCTCCTTGGCCTTCCAAAGAGTTGGAATAGCTACCAGGACTCTATGAATGGAAGGGAGAAACTGTCGAATTGGGAATAACTTTGGTCGGATCTTATGTAGGAGGAGATCAGGAGGAGGACACAAGATGGTTCTTCATCCAAGAATGATGATGAAGAAAATCTGGCCTTAGCAAGTAAGACAAGGAAAGGGAAGGGGAAGGCTTCCCATTTCAAATCGAATTCTTCTCATGGAGGGAAGAATGGTGACATGTCTAAAGTAAGATGCTTTAATTGTCACAATATGGGACTTTATGCGACTAATTTCCCATCGAAGAAGTCCAAGAAGGGATCCTCGGAAGGATCAGAAGGTGAGGCTTTAGCCTCTTAGTTTGAAATGGACTTTACCCTCATCACATGCATGGTGTCATTGATGATGGGTTGTGTCTAGTACCTTGAAAGTGGAGCCTCATTCCACATGACCGGTGATAAAAATTTATTCAGTGCCTTGGAGGAGAAAGACCTCAAGATGCACACAGTGATGGGTGATGATGGAAGGTATAGTGTTTCAGGAGTAGGCACGGTTGCTTTTTAGAGGGAGCATGGAGCTCCTCTCACCTTGATAGATGTGATGTATGTGCCTAGACTAAAGAAGAACTTGGTATCGGTCACGATGTTGGAGGAAAAAGGCTACAATGTTGTCTTCAGTAAAGGAAAGGCGTTCCTAAGACACATAGCCACGGGTTAGACCAAGAGGATAGGGATTCAGGTGAAGAATCTCTATAAACTAGAGGTAGATGATTGTGCAGCATTGAGTATGAAAGTAGAATTGGTGCAAAGCCAAGACATTGGTGAGTTGTGGCACAGGTGGTTGGGCCATTTGCATCTTGGGGGTTTGAAGATAATGCAACAGATATCTACAGGACTTCCCAAAGGTAAACCTGAGCAAGTTTACATATGTAAGGGTTGTACCTTGGGAAAGTACACCAAGTCTTCCTTTAATGATCAAGACAATCGAGTAAAGGCTATCTTAGAGCGATTTCATATTGATTTGTGTGGACAATTCTCGACGACATCCATAGTGATGAAAAGGTATTATGTGATTTTCATTGATGACTATTCTCGTAAATGCTGGATTTATTTCATGTAGAAGAAGGACTAAAATTTCACAAATTTTTGTGAGTTCAAAGCTTTGGTTGAGAAAGAGTCAGGTAAGAAGATCAAGACCTTGAGAAGTGACAATGGTGGAGAATATGTCTCTCAATAGTTTAAGGACTTTTGTGTAGTGAAAGGAATTAAACGAGAGTTGACGGTGATAGAGGGAATTACTCCCCTAGGGCTTTTTGGGTTGAAACCCTAGCAGACTGAAAGTTATCTATTCAAAGAAACATGCATTCATACAGCCATTATGTTATTATAAGAAAATTCTATGATAAGGGTACGTACCTTTGGTCCTACGTTTGAGAAGGCCTTTAGGGTCCAAACCCTTCTTGGAGTTCCCTTCTTCTCTTTTGTCCTGCAAAACAACCAATTCAAAGAACACAGCAGTATATGGACAAAAACTTATAAAGGAACCATCTTCATGCTATAAAAAAAGGTAGCTAGTTATGAAATCCAAACAACCTTTTGTATATGAATTCTAAACATGAATATCATTAACATAAAGAAGATTCATTTCGGGAACCAAGACATGTGTTTCTTTTATTATAGACAAATAAAGTACATAAAAAGGAATATTTTCACCTGAGTCACCTTCAATAGGCTCCAAGTAAAGCTTCCTTCCGGATCTGTTCCAGCCTCAAGCCTCTAACAAACTCCTTCCATGACTCTCTCCATGATGTCATAAATGGTGGATGAACATCAACACACAAGGAAACAAAGGCTTCCTGTACAAAATGGGGGAAGTGCAGAAGACACAAGGGACTTTAGACCTGGTCAAGGGAAACATCTCAGCATAACAACCTTTCTCTCTCTTCTCTCCTCCTTTAGGCCTTCCCTTTGAGGTCTTTTTATACCATCTCCAAAGTAGTTTTTTAGTTAGGAGTTGGTTGGGAACAGTTGGGCCACGGGCACTAACAGGTGATCAGCAGGTAAAACCCGCGATCTCCACCTGAAAATAAGGAGTGATATTTTTTTTAAGTGTTTTAATACATACGCGCGGGTTGGCTATACACATACCCGCGTATACACGCGTTTAACTCGGGGAAATGTCGCGTATAAGGGATAAAACACTATTTTTTAAATTTTAGGACCAGGTCTGAAGGAGGGGTTGCCCTAGGCCATGAATACAGCATCACAAACCATGAGAGTGAGATTTGGAGCTATAATAGATGCCCCCTAATATATGAGGTCAGAAGGGGTACATGATGGCCGAAATATATTATGCGAGTACATGGAAAGGAAGTCTGTCAAAAATCGAGGAGGACTTCACCAGAATTCAGCCTGCCAAGCCACCAAAGGAGATCAGAAAGAAACACTGTCTAAGGCGGGCATACCCATGCTCAGAAAAATTAAATCATGTCCGCATATCAAGTACAAGTGGATCCAATAAGTATACAAGTATAAATGACTGAAAGATACATAATGGATCGTCTGATCATAATGAACAAGTACATGTCTGAATATCACATATAAGACTGTCAATGATGCTGAAAGATACAACAGATCACTGATATCAAAGACTGATCCCCAAAAGGTACCAACTGAACATGATGGAATATGATGGTACTACACTGCAAACTCAGGTGCCAGCATATAGAATGTTGCCATGACTGACTGCAACATATAAAGTGGAGTGGTATCAACTAGCAGCAACAGGAGAAACTGTCAAGTGAACCAATGAATGCTGATACAACCTGAGGTCTTCACCGACCGCCGTGGTACATTTCTACACCATGGGAATAAATGATCTGAAGTCGACCATGTGAGAAATTGTTTGATTACCAGTCATTGATGTATACCATTAACAAATGCGAGACTACTCACCAATAATGATAATGAGCGTCAAGGTACCCAGTACAATCTAACACGTGTGAATAGATGAGCTGGAGTCGAACACCTGTAAGAATCTATCGATCAGGAGACAATGATGGTTTCCCACTGTCGATAGCGAAGGATCTGCCACTAATGACTTCAAACCCAAAGGTACTACCAAATGGACTCTAGATCTTTGCCCTAGAGCAATGAGTTGGAGTCGATAGGGAAAGATCCGCTAGAAGGAAGGCATTAAGGCATCCTTCATCAATCTAGCGCGAGTGTAACCCGTAGGCCAATAATGTGGAAGGAATCGGACAAAACAGATGTAGTAACCCAACCGAAGTACATTTCTGGCGTACACAAGATGTGGCTAGCGCACGGCAGAAACCCTCTAAACCAACCAATAATGAAAGTTGACATAGAGGCGAGGTATCCACCAATAGGGTCAAATGGAAATCAAGGTACTGCACGAATCCCAATGTGTGATAATGCAAGCTGATGTCGAACACAAGGGAAACCACTCAGTCAAAGACCCATGATACTGATCGATGCTGAGCACAAGGTAACCTATCAATAATGAAAATAGGGCCAGGGTGCAACTCTAGGCCTGTCCTCAAAGCAAGATGTCTTCGTCGATAAGGACAAGACCTGTCAGCAAGAAGTCAATGGGGACCTTCTCAAACCGGCACGAGTAAAGGACCAATATAACTGATGTGATGATAGACATGACACTGACAACCAGGGATGGCTGACTGAAAAATGAGTCAAGAGACACCGCAAAGAGGCCGACTCAGGCTAACTTCCCTTGAACAAAAGCACGACTCAATGTGACTATGTGGCAGCATATGATGACTCTGTATAAGTTCGCCATGCAGGAGGCACGAACGAACCCTCCATATGATTGGAAGAGATAACCAATCGGTGGAGAACTGACTCAATAACAAGGTTATGGCGTACCTAAGTCAAACTAAATCCCACCCATACGGAGGAGACTTTGTTTTAAGTTCTTTGTTCAAGGGCAACACGACTAACTCTAGCTTCCAACAATAAATGGAAATAATGTCCCGTTCCCGCTCTTTTTGGAATATTTAATTTTTTTGTCTTTTTCTGTTAAGCCCGAAAAAGAATAAAAGAATGCTATGGTACAGTGGAAAGAATGAGTGTTGGTGAAACAGATGATCTAGTTCCTGGGAAAGGAACGTTCCTATGCTCAATGCAAGGAGGTGAAAACTGGTCACTGACACTCAAAGATATGTTCTTTCCACGGGTCAAGGTGTGTCAAGCTGCAGAAGTCAAGGGAATGCAAGGTTGATTTTGCAGATGTCATGGTCAAAAGTTAGCTTAAAAACGAGTCCAAGTGAAGCCAACTCTAGGCCAAAAGCTGTAAGTGGTCAACATGCAATGTAGTAGTACAACTCAACACAAAGGAGCCTCTAGGGTGTATGGTTAGAACAAAGTGGAGAAGCTAAGAGGAATGAGTCTTCAATGCATAAGTCATGGCAGGACTACAGAGGACTCCCGAGCCTACTCAAAACGGAGCAACATGGGCAACAAATGTCAGTGAGGTGCTAACTAGGATGCCCATGTAAAGGATGGCTCTACCATCATGTCATGATTTAAAGAATCGGCGAGTGAAGATGGCTTACGAACCATAACATGATGGGATCGACCCTATGGCAGATGTATCGGTCAAATGGAGGCTAGTATGCATAATGCAACGGAAAAAATGGTGTCCCTAACCTATATGCCAGTGAGAACACGATACCTGCCATGACGGGTCAGCAGTCATGGAACCGTCTCGAAACTAAAAATCGTCCAAAATGTCCTGAAAAACAGACCAATCTCAACATTCCAAGCTCCCAAGTTAAAAGTCACATGAGGCCAAACAAAATAAAATTTTGAAAAAATTTTGCATTTTCAAAACTTATAAAAAGCTTTTTGGACTCACCATTTTTACCATTTGAGTTTGAGAGCAAAGGATTTGGAGCAAAAGGAGCAAACTTCCCACAGCCAGATTCAACCGTTCAAATTCGTCGAAAACCTCCAGGTAACTCTTATACTTAGCTTGCAATTAATTGTGACAGGTTTTAGGATTTTTGGTTGATGTTTCACCGTTGAAATTTTGTCCAAAATTTCCTTGCGGCGTATACGTGGGTTGGTTATACAGATACCCGCGTATACACGCGTTTAACTCAGGGCAATGTCGCGTATAAGGGATAAAACACTGTTTTTTAAATTTTAGGACCAGGTCTGGAAGGAGGGGTTGCCCTAGGCCATGAATACAACATCATAAACCATGAGAGTGAGATTTGGAGCTATAACAGACGACACCTCATAACCCATAGCAGAATGGGGTGGCCAAGAGGAAGAACAGAACTATTGTAGGGGTAGCATGAGCAATGTTGCATGACCAAGGCCTACCACTTCACTTGTGGGCTGAGGCATGCAACACGGTGGTCTATTTGTAGAATAGAAGCCCACATCGCATACTTGGGATGAAGACACCAGAGGAAGCTTTTTCCGGTAAGAGACCAGATGTGGGTCACTTCAGGATCTTTGGTTCATCGATATATTGCCATGTGAGAAAGGATGCACGAAAGGAGATTGAGCCAACAACAAAGTTGGGGGTATTTGTGGGGTACACTGATACACCTCACAACTATGGGGTGTACTTTCCTACCAGTCGAAGGACAATGGTTCGCAGAGATCACAAGTTTGATAAGAAAAAGGCCATGCGAGTTTCCCTTGAGAGGGAGCTCCAACTACAGGCTATGGAGGAACTGTCGGTTCCTAAGGAGGATGAGTCTCAAACTAATGTGGAGCAGCCGCATGCAGAGGTTCCCCAAGTGGAGACATCCACTCAAGTAGAGTCTTCCAGAGATGGATGGAAGTGCATAAGAGAAGTTGACAAATTGTTGGAGTGTAGGAATTTACAGGGTAAGTTCCACAGAAGAATACCAAAAGGACACCGCTCACAACCAGATCTCAAATCAATACACCAGTATTTTTGACGTGGTTAAAACCCTCAGAGTGCAAGGAGGGAAACAGTCCACGGCCTGTCCCAACGTGGGTACAGACAATTTATTAATCAAAGAATGAAAATTTACATAAGCTTCTCTCATGCACGGATTACCCGAACAATGACCCTCCATGCGCTTTAAATAGAACTCATGGACCAATCGGGTGTCAAGCCACGGATCAAGTGTCGGTAATACCGAGGTGAGAGTGAACCGTCGGATCACTACATATCGTGACCGTCGGATTGTAAGTTACAAAATGTACAACGGTAAAGAAACACACTTTACCTAACTCTAACCTAACTCTATACTAGACCAAGTTGAACTTAACTATATCCTATGTGTCGGAATATCCTAACATCCCCCCTTAAGAACAACTTGGGATAGGATTGAAGGATTTACAAATATGACACAATAGGAGAAGGAAGGAGGTACTAGAGCCTATCCCCCCTTAGTGACAACTTCCTGAACTCCAAGCATATATCGAAGTTTAGTGAACTTCGCCTCTGTGAGAGCCTTTGTGAAGATGTCTGCAACCTGATCATCCGTTGGACAATATTGCACTTCAAGAACATGGTCAAGAATGAGCTTTCTGATGAAGTGCATGTGTAGTTCAATGTGTTTGCTGCGCTGATGCTGGACTGGATCTTTGCATAGCTGAATGGCACTTTGATTATCACACCAAAGTGTGGTTGGATGCTGCTGCTCAAAGCCAAACTCTGATAGGATCTGACGAAGCCACAAGGCTTCCTTACTAGCTTCCACGGCACCACGATACTCTGCTTCTGCTGACGAAAGAGAAATGGCAGCCTGTTTCTTACAAGCCCATGTAATAGGTCCTGAACCAAGAGTGAAGACATAACCGGCAGTAGACTTCCGATCATCAAGGTCACCAGCCCAATCAGAATCAGTGAAACCAACTAACAGAGGAGCTGCTTTGGCACTGTAATGAATCCCAAACTGTATTGTACCTCGAACATAACGAAGTATTCTTTTAGCTGCTTTCCAATGACTTTCACGGGGGTTTTGCATAAAACGAGCAACAAGGCCAACAACAAAGGAAAGATCAGGACGAGTATGGGTTAAATACAAGAGTTTTCCGACAAGTTGACGGTATAAGGTAGCATCAACTTCAGGAGAAGTACAAGAGACTGAAAGTTTGACTCCAGACTGAAAGGGAGAAGGGGCTGGCTTACAGTCTTCCATGTGAAAATGACGAAGAATATCACAAGCATACTTGGACTGGGAAAGGAAAATACCCTCTTGGGATTGCAAGACTTGAAGACCGAGAAAATAGTGTAAGTGTCCTAAGTCTGTCATTTCAAATTTCTTTTTAAGGCTGGACTTCACATGGTTTATAAGGTTGGGATCACTACCAGTAAGAATAAGATCATCAACATAAAGAACAAGGATGATGAGAGAGTTGCCCACTTTCTTGGTGTAGACAGTATTGTCAGAATGACACCTAGAAAAGCCAGATTCTAAAAGAAAGCTATCCATTTTGGCATACCAAGCTCGAGGAGCTTGCTTGAGGCCATAAAGGGATTTCTTAAGGCGACAAACGAGGCTGGAGTCTGTTTGTATGAAGCCAATGGGTTGTTCCATATAGATTTCTTCCTGCAAGTCCCCATGCAAGAAGGCAGATTTAACATCCATTTGATGTACTTCCCATTTTAAAGAGGCAGCAAGGGAAAGAACAAGGCGGATAGAGTTCATTTTGGCAACTGGAGAGAAGGTTTCAGTGTAGTCAATGCCTTCAACCTGTGAAAAGCCCTTAGCAACTAGACGAGCTTTATGTTTGTTAACTTTCCCATCTGGTCCATACTTGGTTCTGTAAACCCATTTGCATCTAACAAGTTTGCGTCCCTTTGGTAGAGGAACAAGATCCCATGTATCATTTGTCATCAATGAATGATATTCTTCATTCATAGCTGTTTCCCAATGTGGATGGCCTGAAGCTTCTGCAAAAGTGTCAGGATCATGATTCACTGGAGCTTGAGCCAGTAAAGAAGAGGCTCTTTCAAACTGAGAACGTGTACGTCGCTGATCTGTAGGATCACCGGCAAGATCACCTGCTGCATCCCGAGTAGCACGGACCCATCTTGGAAGTTGAGGATCCTGAGAAGGTGGGGAAGGATTATCATCCTCGCTTTCATCATCAGAAGAAGAAATGTTCTCAAAGATAGAAGAGATGGGAAGAGGTGGCACATCCGCCGGACTAGGCTCGCAGGCCGATTTATTTTCATCAAATTTTACATCTCTTCTAATGATAACATTTTTGGACTTAAATGGAATAAGTCTATAGCCTTTTACATCTTCAGAATATCCAACAAAAGTACATTTCTCACTCTTAGGTTCTAAGGCTTTATGCTTTTCATCTGGAATATGGGCCCATGCTTCACTTCCAAACACACGAAAGTGACTTACATCTGGTTTAATGGAACTCCAAGCTTCTTCTGGAGTGATATTCTCTAGAACCTTAGTAGGAGTGCGATTGATTATATAATTTGCACAATTAATTGCTTCGGCCCAAAAACTAAGACTGAGTCCTTTAGATTGCAGCATACAATTAGCCATTTCCTTTAAAGTGCGATTTTTCCTTTCAGCTACACCATTTTGTTGTGGAGTGTATGGAACAGTATGTTGCATTTGAATGCCATTTTCGGTGCAAAAGGTGATGAATGCATTTTTAACATATTCTCCACCATTATCAGTTCTTAGCTTAAGAATTTGATGTCCAGATTGTTTTTCAACGAATGCTTTGAAGGCCAAAAAGGTGGTAAATACTTCGCTCTTGAGTTTTAAGAAGTATACCCAAGTGCGTCTAGAGAAATCATCAATGAAAGTTAAGAAGTACTTGCAGCCAGAGAATGAAGCAACAGGAAGAGGACCACATAAATCACTGTGCACAAGCTGTAAAGGGGCTGAGGCGTGCCAAGAGGCACGTTTGTCAAAACTGTCCCGATGATGTTTTCCGAGTACACATCCGGAACAAACACCATCTTTGCAAGATACCATAGGAAGACCTGTCACCATGTTTTCTTTACAGAGATGCTGAAGGGAGCGATAGTTTAAGTGACCATACCGCTCATGCCAAAGTTTGCTCACTTCATCATTATGAGCAACAAATACTGAGGGAAGATGGGATGACCCAAAGTTGTGAAACTTATACAACCTTTTGGAATCATCAGCAAGACCAGTAGCTAGAATCTGTTTAGGATCTTTTAGATCCTTGATTACAACATCATGAGGTGAAAATTCAACGATTTTACCTTCACCTGAATGAGTTATCTGATAGACAGATAGAAGGTTGCAGGATAAGTTTGGAACACATAATACATCATTGAACTGACCATTGTCTAGATGAACAGTTCCAGTCCCTACAACATTAAGAGATCTATCATCACCAACATATATATTTTTGGTGTTACAATCATTTAAAGAAGAAAACATGGCTTGGTTTTTGGCCATGTGACAAGAGGCTCCAGAATCAATGAGCCACTCATGAGAATGAGAAGAAGAAGAAGATACATTTAATGCATAACTAGACTGAGATGATTGACGATGACATGCAGAAAATGCCGTTCCGGAAGTTGAAGTTGAAGTAGGCTCCAGATGGATGTTATGTTTCTTCATTGCGGCTTCCAAGGCTTCCATCTTCTTAAAGCATTTAGATTCTAAGTGGCCATCTCGATTACAAAAGTTACAATGTCTTTCAGTCTTCTTCCATTTGTTTTTATTGGGCTTATCATATTGCTGAAATGATCTTTCATCTTGAGGCTGAGTTGGTTTAGGACCATTCCTTTGAGGATAAGACTTCTTAGGATTCTTTGAATTTGGATACTGCTGGGCGGCTAACGCTTTTGTGGAAGAGTTTCCAAGATTAAGAAGACCAAGGTGTAAGAGTTTTTCTTGTTCTCTTATTAAGGAATCACAAAAGGAGTCAAAGGAAGGGGCTTGTAGTCTTTGCCTTGACAAATGAAAGCTTCCCTGGTAGAATGGAAAGTGGAAACAAATACAGAGTAGGCTGGCCCTAACTTAGTAGGATGGAATAAATAAGGTTACCATCATCTTTCTTAACTTTAACACCTTCCAAGAGATATCTAAGGTTCTTGAATTTTGACAAGAAATCTTCAATGCAAGAAAAATTATTAGGATCCAAAGTAAGCAGCTCATTTTCAAGTTGATGGGATCTAATTTCATTTTTAATCCCAAAAACTTTAGCAAGTTTTTCTAATGCTTCATGAGGAGTTTCAATTTCTGCAATGTGGAATCTAAGATCAGGAGAAACAGACATTCCTATCAAGCCACGTGCTTGATCTTGTCGATTTTCCCATTTTTCGGCCTTGTCTTCATCTTTGGGTTTCTTCTCTTGGTCTGTGGCTATTCTGAAGAGACCTTTACTTCTAAGTAAATCTCCCATGTAGGCGACCCATTGGAAGTAGTTAGTGCTGTCAAGAATGACTTGGCATGGACTTTCCATTTTTGAAAAACAATTGAAGCTGAAGATGCTGAAAGTGAGTGGTCCAATGGATAGATCTCGAAAAAATAGGCGGTTTTAAAAAAAACGGCTCTGAAAAAGGCTTCCGGATGAAGAAGTTATGGCTTTTTAAAAAAAATTGTTGACGTTGCCGGCAAAGTGCGCGAATGTGCGGGAATGAAAAAATCCGCCCCCACAAAATGGAGACTTGAACCCAAGACCTCTACTCTCTTAAAAGGTCTTTGAACCAATTGATCTATACAAAAGATTTGAGAGAGAGAGAGAGAGAGAGAGAGAGAGAGGGGGGGGGGGGGGGGGGGGGGGGCCTCGATTTGCGTGCTTGCCTTGGGAAGACTCTTTTCCCCTACAAAACACAAAAACACAAAACCCAACACGAATATCCAAAGAAAAACGAACCTTACGGCTCGAAGTTAGCTTTAGCCAAAAAACTAGAAATTTTAAAAAAAAATCTCAAAGTTAGCTTTTAGCCGAAAAACTAAATATTTTCCTCAATGTTTCTGATTTTCCGAGATCACACTAAGGTGCAGGGAAAAGAGCATACGCATGAGAAAAATCCTTTCTTTCTGTTTCTGATTTGCCCAGATCGCACAGAGTCGCAGGGCAAAGAGCATACGCAGAAATGAAAGGTATAGATCCGGGAAAAAAAAAGGCTAAATAAACCGAAACCGAAATAAACAGAGAGAAAATGACAGTAAACTGCAAAAAAAAAAACTGTATACCTCCCGATCTGAAAAATGACGCAGCTAGGGCTACCGGAAACCTTTTCGCGTGAAACGAAAGGGGTTCCTCACTGAAACAGATGCTCCGAATGCAACAGAGCAGTCCTCTCGGCCCGAAAGCAGTCAGAAACAGCAGATCTAGGAAACGACAGCCGCATGCAGTTCTACCGGCTTCAGATTTGGATCACCAACGGACGCGGCCCTCAAATAGCTCTGATACCATGTAGGAATTTACAGGGTAAGTTCCACAGAAGAATACCAAAAGGACACCGCTCACAACCAGATCTCAAATCAATACACCAGTATTTTTGACGTGGTTAAAACCCTCAGAGTGCAAGGAGGGAAACAGTCCACGGCCTGTCCCAACGTGGGTACAGACAATTTATTAATCAAAGAATGAAAATTTACATAAGCTTCTCTCATGCACGGATTACCCGAACAATGACCCTCCATGCGCTTTAAATAGAACTCATGGACCAATCGGGTGTCAAGCCACGGATCAAGTGTCGGTAATACCGAGGTGAGAGTGAACCGTCGGATCACTACATATCGTGACCGTCGGATTGTAAGTTACAAAATGTACAACGGTAAAGAAACACACTTTACCTAACTCTAACCTAACTCTATACTAGACCAAGTTGAACTTAACTATATCCTATGTGTCGGAATATCCTAACATGGAGGAAGCGAGAGAGAATGTGGGAGCACCATCTTCTCAGCACAGACAGAGGAGGTCACCTAACAGGTACATTGCATACATGGCTCTTGCTGGGGAATGTGTTGAGACTGAGCCAACTTCCTTTGAGGAAGCAGTGTAGCAGCCGATTTGGGTTGATCCTATGGTGGAGGAGTATGACTCCATAGTTTGTAAAAATGTTTGGGATGTGGTTCCAAGACCAGAGAACAAGTCAGTTGTGAGTTCTCGTTGGCTTTAAAAGGTAAAGCAAGCTACTGATGGTAGTGTGGAGAAGCATAAGGAAAGATTTGTTGCCCATGGCTTTTCACAGGTTGAGGGGATTGACTATGATGAGACTTTTGCTCTCGTTGCAAGGTACTCGTCTATCATATCTATGTTGGCACTATCAGCATAGATGGGTTGGAAGATCCATCAGATGGATGTGAAGATTGCATTCCTCAATGGCTAGATTAAGGAAGAGGTGTAAATAGAGCAGCCAGAAGGTTTTGAGACCTTCGATCATGAGTCACATGTGTGCAAACTCAAGAGAGAGTTGTACAGGCTGAAGTAAGCACCCTGTGCTTGGTACACCAAGATAGACAACTACTTCACCTGGTTGGGCTTCACAAAGAGTGAAGCGGATGTGAACCTGTACCACATCATGGTGAAAGGTAAGTTATTGATCATTGTAATTTATGTTGATGATTTCATATTAACTGGTGATGATCAGTCAATCGTGTCTTTCAAGGAGGACTTTGCAAGAGAATTCGAGATGAAAGAAATGGGTCTCATGCATTACTTCCTTAGCATGGAAGTGTGGTAGAAGGATGGGGAGTTGTTTGTGTCTCAGGGAAAGTATGCCAACGAGATACTCAGGAGATTCCACATGGAGAAGTGCAAGCCCATGCAAACTCCTCTAGCAGGTAATTGGAGGAAGGAGGTTGCTACTTCAAGAGAAGTGGTAGAGGCTACTATGTACAGGTAGCTTGTGGGTTCACTGATGTACTTATTGAACACGACCATATTTGTGCTATGCAGTGAACCAGCTGAGTCAAGCAATGGTTCAGCCTACCAAGATGTTTTGGAAGGCGGCAAAGCATGTATTGAGATACCTCATAGGCACATCTTAGAATGGATTATGGTACAAACAGACAGAGGGAGTGAAGCTACAGGGTTTCACTGATGCAGATTGGGCAGGGAGTCCATCAGATCAGAAGAGCACATCAGGAGGGATTTTCAACCTTGGGTCAGCGGCAGTTTCTTGGTACAGCAGGAAATAGAGGTCAGTTGTACTCAGCTCGGCAAAGGCAGAATACATGGCTACAAGTCAGGCAGCATGTGAGGCCATTTGGATGCGGAAAATCCTAGTTGGTTTGTTTGATTAGAGGATGGATCCAACTGTGATCTATTGTGATAATCAGAGTTGTATCAAACTCTCTGAGAATCTAGTATTTCATGATAGGTCCAAGCACATCGACATCCGTATCATCATCTCAGGAACTATGTAGCGAGGAGGATCATGTTGTTGCAGTATATTTTGATAGAGGAGCAAGATGTTGACATTTTGACAAAGGCTTTGTCAAAGTGTAAATTCGAGTTCCATAGAAACAGGATCGGGGTGGCAGATAATCCCTTTCTTGCTGAGAGGTAGTGTTGAAATATGGCAACAAGAATATTCCAATTAATTTGTCCTTGAATTAAATTGTAAATTGAAATCGAATTTAGTCTTAATAGCTACTTGGAAATAATTAATTTATTTATTTTTAAATTAATTAGTTGGAGAAATTCAAGTTAGAAGTCTTTCTGAAGTCATGCAAGAGTTATCCCTTAAATTAAGGAGATAAGATTGAGTTATATTTGAGTTGTAAATATTTAACTCAGTTTACTGAGTTAATTCCAGTTAAATTAGTTCCAAACTGTTTGAGGAACTAATAGTGAGTTAACAGTCAGTTGATGCATTAATACACTCAACTAGTGCTATTCCAGTTAACTGAAGATTCCCTCATCAGAAACTCTTGCATGTCTATTCTAAGAAAGACCCTGTTGAGATTAATGTTCAAGGACAGTGTACTATCAGTTGCATGTGTTTTCTCATGGAGAAAACTCATGCATGCAGTCAAGGATTCATCCTTGAGGATTGCGCATTTTTGGAGGGATAATCATCCACAAGGAACAATGCAAGGAAATAGGAGCTTGGAGGTCAGAGAGGAAGGCTAGAGAGAAGCCAAGATTGCCTGTGAGTATCTGTGAGGATTGTACTGAGAGCTGGCTAGCTGTGAGAGCTAAGGCTTTGTAAAATTCCTATGTATGATAATACAACAGAATGGGATTTTTATCTGAGACTTTCCCCAAAGTATTTTCATGTGTATTGTGCCATTGATTCTTCTTCTTCTGGTTATATTATTCAGCTCGATCTTTAAGCTTCCGCAAATTGATAGTAGAAGTAGGTTACAATATTCTGCTTTGATTTATATTGCATTATCGGGTTAACCTATCACAGATTTTCTATAAGAGCTACCATATCTTCTTCTGGAACAATAATACTGACCCCTCCAAGTTCATCACGACACTATGTGAATTTGCTTAGGTACTACTGTTGGGTAGCGCAAGCCCCGCGGAATGAGTATGGGGTGCGAAGCCCAGGATTTTGAGTAATATTAGGGTAAAAGACTCCGCAGAAAGCGTGGAGCGCAAACTATAGTAGGTTGATCAAAGGGTAGTGTTAGGACTCCATATTGTCTACTTTTGACCTTGTATTTTGTCATTATGTTACCCTCTTTAGCCCATAAGTTGAAAGACTTGATAACATTTTAACCTAATTATTCCAAAGGTATGAAGTAACTCTCCTCATTGCTATATGTTTAATTATTCAACACATATTCATGTTATCTTTATAGTTAATATTTGGAAGTTGACTAAGTCGCTGACAATTGTTGAAACTGTTCAAAGTCTGCAGAATTATAATTCACAGTTGTTGAAACACCAGAAACAGCAACTGTGCAGTTGCTGCAATACCAGAAACAACAACTAACTAAAGAGGGTAAAACCTCATTTTGCAATGGCTGAAACACTAGGAACAACAATTTCCTAGCAAGAGAAGTAACCGTCTGAAGCTGGCAGAACTATATGTTGCAGATGCTGACATAGTATGATCAACCACCGTCCAAAATTGGCAAAACACCAGATGGGAACACCGGGAACAACACAAGAACTTCAAGGGAACAGTTGAGATTTACCATATCGGCAACAATGGTGGAACAGCCAAGGACAGTATGAGGATCTCAAAGATACGGTTGAGGTTTACCAGCTTTGCAACAACAAAAGGATCCGATTAACAAAGGATGATAAAGTTACACACTGTTGTAACAACATGCTGTAATAGGAATTGATTTCCTATTTTTGTACAAAAGGGTCAACTAAATGAGTAATGACAATCTATTGTAATAAATGTCTCCTCTATAAAGAGGAGACATCTACATTAGAAAGGGGGAGAACAAGTTCTAACAGGGGTATTGTAGTGCAGAACAAGTCTGAATCCTTATTGTAATTTGACATTTTGGCAGATGAATAAAGCACTGTTATGAGCATTTTAACTTGGCATTTGTGTCCTGGGGAATCTTTTGAGAGGGACAGGGCCCACCTTCTTCACAAGATTTTCCCATTTCTTTTCTGTTGAGTGTGTGTGTGATTTCTGTGTATCTCTAGCATTGCTTCTGATATTTTTCTTTTGCTGATACTCTGTTTTCTTAATCAATTGGCGCTGTAAAAGAGTGTGTCACCGGTGATTAGGATTTGGAGTGTGCATTGGCAAATTGGTCACAGGGGCAGGTGTTGAACATCCTTACCCTGAGGATAGGGTCCTGATCCTCTGTTACAAGACAGCCATCATTTCTTTTTGCAGATTTGTTACCTTTAGTTAACTGTTTTCATTTCATTTCTGCAATAGATCATAACTGCTGTAACACAGAGTAAGGGTTTGATAGAAAGTAGATTTGTTTATACTACAGCCTTTAATGTTGTTAGAATTAAGTGCATACAGTACGAGGTCACCTTTGAGACAAAAGGACTTTCCCGGGTTGACAATTTAATGTGGTACTCGACTGTTTAATTAATAAACAATTCGAGCAGCCAACATTTTGGTGCCGTTTCTGGGGAAGGCGACTGAAGATTTTAAAGGTATTAACATTTTTTTCTTTCTTCAGAAAGGCAGGACGCATGAGATGACGCAGGAAGGTTAACCATTCAGGTGGCAAAGGAAAAGGAGGAGGAAGAAAAACTTTTATTGATGATATTATTTCAAAAGCTGAGACATCCCAGAGGTTAAGCTCTCGGAGGCCATAGACCCAACACTCTTCCCAGACAGATTTTCAGAAAGAAGAAGTACTGGGGCCAGAGAGGGTTCTAGAACCATCAGAATATACTGAGGAACTAGTGGAAGAAGATGAACGACCAGTAGAAGAACCAATAGAGGAAGTTAAGGTGGAGGAACCAGTGCATGAAGTCAAAATCCCAATAGAAAATTCTTAAGACCGGGCAAGCGCATCAGGGAAACAACCAATGGAGGATAACAATGAAGGACTTTTCGATGGAGGACGCTGAATAAAGGGAAGGGGAGAAAATTCTCTCTCCACCTTGGAATTCCCCATTGGAGATCTCCCTAGAGGAGCAACTCTTATGAAGAATATCCCACTTTCAACATTACCCAACTTCCATGGGTTATCCATAGAAGATCCTGATGAATTTCTTTTTGAATTTGATATACTGTGTAGAAGCTATGACTATATTAATTCTGCTCAGAAATTAAAGTTGTTTCCAGCTACATTAAAAGGGAATGCATTAAGATGGTTCATGAGCCTGGGAGCTCATGTGATTACAACATGGGACCAGATGAAGGAGAAATTTTTGGCTAAATACCAAGATTATTGTCGAACAAGAGAAAGAAAGGAGGAATTATTCAAGATGACTCAGAAAGAGGACAAAAGTCTAGAAGACTTCGTGGAAAGGCTACAATATAACTTACAGCGATATGATCATCCTGATATGAGTAAGGATATTCTCAAGTCAATACTGCTAAGAGGGGTACGAGATGACTGTTTAGATATGTTAAACACGCTTGGAAAAGGAGACATATCTAAGGAATCCTATGATAAGATTATCAATCTCTGTAAAATATGTTCAAGAGGAGCAGCAAGCAGACCAAAGAGCAAAGACACTACATACTCAAGAGTCCAGAAATCAGCAAGTGGAGGAGCAACACGGGCCGAAATAGGTAACTTACTTGAAGAATTTAAAACTGAAATGTTAAGCTCTTTTGCTTCACAAATTGATACCTTGCAGGTTAAAAAGAAGCAGGTAGAAGCAGAAGCTGCTCTAGCTATTTTCTGCTCTAGATGCAGGGAAAAACACCCATTAAGGGAATGCCCCCTGGACAAGGTACCAATTTGCACTATCTGTGAAAAGGACCATGAGACCCAACAATGCCCTTCTCTGCCAGGAATAAAAGTAGCACTGCAACCAACTGAAGAAGAAGCTGAAGCAGTGTACCTCCTCACACAGAGAAGGCAATGGCAACCAAGAGGACAAGGTATGAATTATAACATGCCATTTAATCGTTGGAATAATCATCCTCCTTTTCAAGCAAATTACCCAACCTTCAATCAAATGCAGTACCCACCCTTTAATCAAATGAATTTCCCACCCATGCAGCAACTGAATCCTCCTTTTGTTGACCCTACAGTGTGGAATCGTTGGGCTTTATAGCAACCCTATCAATGGAACCCGAATTGGACAGCTCCACAGATCCCATTTCCAAACCAATTACCTCAGTATCAGCAATCTCTCTCCTTACCATCAAATGCCCCACCTAATAATCAGACAATAAGAACTCAGCAGCCTGTACAACCTAACCCCAACCCGAATAATAATAAAGCTCTGCAAGTAATTGATGTTCAAAACCAACTATTTTTCCCTCTGCAATGCCATGACATTCATTTACGCTCAGGAAGAATACTTGAACCCATTACTGATGACATCACTTCTGATTCTGATAAAGAAGAAATCGGAAAAGAAAAGTCATCTAATGTTAAAACAGTTGGATCATCCTCTAATAATAACGCTGAAGCAGTTGAAACATCCTCTAAAAAGACTGCTGAAGCAGCAGAGCCACCATTCCCTGAACGTTTGGCTCTTACCAAAACACTTGAGCCACCTGCTTTTAATTTGTTAGGAGAACTGCAGAATTTATATGTTAAAATTCCACTTTTACAAGCACTAAGAGATGTACCGATTTATACTAGAACTGTTAGAGATATTTGTATTAAGAAACCTGGAAGAAAAGCTAAGGACCCCCTCACAGTTCATGTGATGGGTGATCTAGCTGCTCTAATGTCAGAAAAAAATCCTCCTGTAAAATATGGTGACCCTGGTCACCCTACAGTTACAGTTCAGGTTGGTAAGACCTTTGTTTCTAGAGTTTTGGTAGATCTCGGTGCTGCAATAAACATCATGACACTTGAAACAACACAGTTATTGCAGTTAAAAATTTTTATTAGGGAAACCCCAACCATTCTAGAGTTGGCTGACCGCTCCACAATCAAACCCGAAGGAGTCATTGAAGACCTGATAATTTCAGTTGAATCTTGGAACTACCCAACTGATTTTGTGGTGTTACAGACCAAAAATAAGTTAGGGGGTCATCCATTGATTTTAGGGAGGCCTTGGCTAGCTACAGCAGATGCCTTCATTAGTTGTAGGTCAGGTTCAATGACAATTTATAATGGATCTGAAACCAAGCAGCTTACTCTGTACCCTCATGCCACACCTATGATTAACAATGATAATTCAGTATGGTTAGATTATGAGGATGATGAGACTCAACCCATTTTGACTGTCGGGCAAGCCCTAGCGTGATCGCCCTGCTTTGGTGCACAATCTGTCAAGTAGTAGGAAAACACAACACGGATAATTGCCACCTATTGCCGAAATACAATCAAATCCCCCAATAGCTCTTTTGTAGCTTTTTTAGATCGGTGGGTCACGAGGATAGAGATTGCCAAATGTTGGTGGATCAGGCATCTGCCTACCGAATACAGACTGGAGGATGAGGTCAAAATCTAGTCGCAACGTTTGCACATGGTGGATTCCAAGGACAAGGTCGAGGATGGGGTGGAATGGGACCAAGAAGGGGTCGAGGATAGCTAATTTGTTACCATTGTGGAGGACCAGGGCACTACGCGCAGGATTGCACAAATCCAAGTTGAGTATCATGTCCCTATTGTGAACAATTCGACCATGAACTACTAGATTGCCCTATGTTGCTAGCACAGATTCGCAACAAAAGGACATCACCTCCTACGATGACATAGAACGTCCAGATGATAAGGGCCGAACCACGCGATGAAGAACCTAAAGTAAATATGGTACTAAGGAGTAGTGTAATCCCAAAAGGAGATTAGTCTGAGCCATATAAAGATCCCTCGATGTTAACAACTTTCATAGAAACTTGCGCGAAGTTACTTCGTGATAATAGGGTAGTGAAAGGATTGCAGGAGCTAATTAACAAATACGTAGGATGGGGAGAACCTCAAATATTCCGACGAATGGGGAGCCATACATCGCGGACCAAACACGAAATGCGATTAATAGTGTGGATTGGTGACCATGAGATGGATCAGGTCATTCTGGACCTCGGTTCAGATACAAATGTCTTGCCCAAGTAGACGTGGGAGCGTATCGGCAAGCCCCTACTCCAATGGTCTCCAATCCAATTACAGATGGAAAATCAGCAGAAGATCTTGCCCCTGGGTAGGCTGCAAGGAATCACCATAGACCTGGATGGTGCAAGCACTAGAATGGATTTTGAAGTTATTGAGATAGTGGACAAGAAAATCCCGTACCCTGCATTGTTGGGAATAGACCGGGCCATCGACATGAATGGGATTATTAATTTCAGAAACAAGGAGATGATATTTGAGGAAAAGTCAGGCCGCGTAGTTGTTCCGCTAGATCCAAGCAAGGGACCCCGCTACACGGAACCTATGCATGAAAACGAACAAGACGAAGCCTTGGATTGTATCTACCAAATTGCTGCACAAAGGCCAATAAAGGGTAAGGTAATGGAGGAATGGAGAATTACATAGGGTTACGCAGAACCATACACTGATGATTCAAAGGAAGAAGATGAGAAATGGTGGAACAAAATGAACAGGGCAACTACGTCAAGCTACAATATGTTGAAAAAATTCGTATACTACATTAAATCTCAGGACTACGAGCTGCCGGTATATGACGGGCTCACAGTAGTAAATGTATTCCTGGAGAAGTTTGAGAGCACAGTATCAAAGTACCAGCAATTTGATGGGCTCAAATGGGCCTTGCGCGTGACACCGGCGAGATGGTGGCGTACCCATTGTTGCACTAAAAATTGTCACCTTGGCATTCTGCAATTTGTGTGAGTCCATTACCACTCATACTTACCTCCTTTGTAATTCTAAAGCCTCAATTCTTCATATCAAGCCTTGAAAGTAAGAGAAATCCCTCAAAGTATCTAAAACTCTGGTTCCGCACTTTCTCTTTGCATTACCTACGTTCCCACACCTAATGGTCATGTCTCCTGTGCACCTGACCACTCTGTCTCTGTGTTATGGGTGTGGACCCCTGTAAAAGTGAAAAAGGTGTGAGTATATTTTTAAAAAACTCACTTTCAGTCATTTCTAGAAGCTTATGGAAGGAAACTTGAGGTGGCAAGTTCGCTCTCATAAGGTTCATGCATCCCATACCTTAAGGAGCTAACCCCTTGATGTGAGTAGCTTATCCCTTTGAAGAAGGACTCTATCCCTTCATAGGTGGACCTGTAACCTCCTCCCTCTGCACTATAAAATGAAGCATTGGGCTAGTTATTGGAGAGGTTGAAAGCTGAATATTTTTGAGGTGAAATGCTGGTGGAACTTAGTCTTCTTAGTTGAGCTTTTATGAGGAGAGATTACATACCTCTAATATCTCATTTGGAAGAGTGAAAGGCTTGTCAAAGTAAAGGAAATTCCTATTTCAAACCCCAGGAAGAGCTTGTTCAACATCAAGGTGAAAAGGTTGTAAGGTTATTCTACTTCAAAGTTAATACAAATAAGTTTGTTTTTCTCAATAAGTTGTTCATTTATGGTTTATTTTATGGATTCCTTGATAACCATAATAAACATGATTTACTATATTTTCTATGCAGGTGCTATTTGATGTTTTCTTGTTTTTGATTGCACGTATTTGAAGGATAACTCTTTCGGACGATCAAGGGATGACTACAACAAACAAGCGTTGGATCTAAGGTAGGATCGTAACACCTCTATAGTTTATATTTGTAAATTGTATATGTCTAGAGAAAGATAGATTTATTTGTCTATTTGTTGCTAGATTATCTTGTGATACTAGGGAGATCGGTCTTGTCCGCAAGAATGATTTATCCAGCCAACAAATTGGCAACTCCGCTGGGGAATGAATTTGTTTTTCGGTTTTCCTTTGTCTTTGACTTGAGAAACTTGTTTTCATTTCTGGTTTTTGATTGATTTATGTTGGCTTGGGTAGTTTTTAGAATCTGGATTATTTTTGTATTTTTTCGAAGTTTTTATGGGACTGCACTTTCTCTTTACAGACAGTGTGGGCATCTCTGCACATTCCCTTTAGTACACAGAGCAGTACTGCACCTGGTTCTACTAGAAGCCTGTGGATCCTGTAATTTTTTTTGAAAAACTTATAAATGTTTTCTTCCAGTTAAGTTTAGGTTTCATTTACGGTCTTTAGAGTCTACCCAGATCTACATTTGTCCTATCAAAATCTCTTGTGAGTGAGTTCCAATGGTATTTTTGTTTTAGATGATTTTCTGGAAGTTTTGCATGCCTAGAATGGTTTATACTTGGTCTCTGTAGTGACTCAAAGATCAAAAGCTTGAGAAACCTTAGATTACCCTGGTCTTTTTTTGTCTTCTTGATGAGTCTGACTTGGTTGTGAAATCTGTCCTTTGTGAAAAATAGATTTAGTTTTCTCCTTGCAAATCTTTGAACAAGCTTTGTTATAAGTTTTGAATTTCATTTTTATAAAATAAAACATATCTGGATGTTTTTTGATTGGTTTGTTATTCTGAACAAATGAATCCTTAGTTTACTGAACAACTAAGTAAAACGTCCTCAAAAAGAATTGAATCTTTCATTTATTTAGATTTTAAAATTTTTGGATCTCAAAATTTGTTTTTGTAGTTTTGAGTGCTTTTCTAGAACTTGTAGATCTTTTTTGAAAGGAAAATTGTTTTTCTTGTAGTTTCAAGTTTTGAAAAGTGAAAGGGATTTATTGTGAGCATTTATTATTAGTCTCGTTTTGAGCTCTTATTGAAAAAGATAAAAATATTTTCTTTTCATTCTCATGTTGAAAGAAAGATTTGTTTCTTAAAGAATTGCATACTAGAACTCTTTCTTTTAGCTAGAATTTCATTGAAAGAAGAACGAATTGCTTCTCATTTTAGGTGCATCTTTTAGTGTTTGGAGTTGAGTCTTCACACCATCAAAGTTTCATTTCCATACCTATTGACTTAAAGAACAACCCGTAAAAGATACGCTTAATTAAAATTTATTTAGTAATCTTTTTTATTTCTAGGGCTCTTATCACCAATATAGCTTAGGCTAGTATCTTGGAGTAGGGAGTAATTAACTCTCCAAGATAGTTAAAACAAACAAGTAGCTATATCTTGTGGTAGGAAATAAATCCAATTGTAATTGGTACATTCTGGAAAGCTTCTCTTTAAGGTCAATCACGAGATCATGTCTGAACTTTTGAGACAATCAAGTCTGTTTCATTGGAAAAGATAGAAGATTTGTGCGTATTTAAATGGTAGACCTCATATTAACCATTGTCAAGGAGCTTGGGGTCACTTGTTGGTAAACCTCAGATTGATCTTGTCGAGGAGCCTTCAAGGGGATTGAGTTTTGTTACTCTACCCTTGCGCGTAGATTGGATCGTAGACTGTTCCCCCAGTTGTATTTGTTGTTGTTGGTAACCTTAGTGTCCATAAACTTAAGATTATTTCCTAAGGTGGCGGTGAAGGATGGGTCTCACTGTACCTGGAGTAGACATTGACTAGACTCACTTAGACTCTCTGGGGGGTTCTCTTTACTCAAGATGGTTTTGAGAAGAAACTTGTGCCAGTCCGTTTCATTAAGCGGGTTGTCGGGGTAACTGTTCCAACAGCCCTTTCTGTATTAAAATTCTACGATGTTGGATTTCATCACCAACTAGTGTTTTTAGTACGGGAAGTTACTGTTTGTGTGTGGTTTGAACTCTTAGATTTTTTAGGCGTGTGATTCAATTGTTTGTTTCTTTAGAGACTTTAGGTGGTTTTATTGATTTTTTTTTTGTTTCCGTGTGATTAATTAAATATTTAATCGTGGATGAATTACTGAGACAGTCTCATAGACTTCAGGGGAAACCTCCTGAGTACACACCAAGCCAGCTTGAATGGCTACGAGCTCTTGTATCACCTAGTGACAGTAGAGTCGGATCACCAGAAGCCAGAGAGTCATCTTTAATTGTTCACCCTGATTATCAAATACAAACAACAGAGTACATTCAAGAGCCAATTTCATTTTCCGAAGTTAATGGTAGTATTTCTCCTACCAGTGAATTAGGTGAAGAACCTAAAATTTCTGAACTTGCAATTAAACCTGCTACTCCAACTTCAGGATTTGCTTCTCCAACTTCTAGTGGTCTTGGTTCACCCGGGGTAGGAAATATCATTACCCAAAATTTTCCTTCTAGCCTCATTTCTATTGAAGAACTTGTTAGTCCGGACGAAGGCGTAATTATTCCTAAAAACCAACCAACTTTGGAACTTAGGGAGCATGAATCAATATTCTACAGTCCTTTTAGAAGTGATGCTTGGTACGTATCATTGACAATTTTTTTAGAAAACCCAGGTCTTAGTTTTTCACCACCTCGAATTCCTTTTCATCCTACACCAAGAGGTTATTATCCTCCATTGAATATGTCAAGACAGTCATCTATGTTTTCCAAAACACCGGAAACATTTTTATATGGCGGTCCTTCTGTTCCTTCAGGGTACCAGTCACTCACTAGTACTTTTTTAGGAGCATCTCCTCAACCAATCGAACATGAGTTATCAACTGGTAATAATGGAACTCGAGTGTTGAATGCAGAAGAAATCCTTATGATGTCTAGTAGTATTCCAAATCCTCAACCTCAAGGTAGTCAGTTACCGCCTGGGGGGAAACCCCAAGGTAGTCAGCTACCACCTGGAGGAAAACCTTAAGGTAGTCAGTTACCGCCTGGGGGGCAACTTCAAGGTATTCAATTACCACCTGGGGGGCAACCTCAAGGTAGTTAGTTACTGCCTGGGGGGCAACCTTAAGGATAGTACATACCGTCAGGATAGTACATACCTCAAGGTCAACCCCAGACTCAGTACATACCTCAAGGTCAACCCCAGTTTCAATATATACCTCAAGGTCAACCCCAGTTTCAATATATACCTCAAGGTCAACCCCAGTTTCAGTACATGCCTCAAGGTTATCAACCTCAAGGTCAGTACCCAACTCAAGGTTTCCAACCACCTTCTAGTCAACCATTTTTACAAGGAGCTAGAAATGTGCCGCTTAATTATCAGCCCTATGTTCAACCAGGTTATGGTCCTCCATATGCACAACCTTTTATGGGTCCATACCCTGGAATGAATATGGTGTGGGATCCGTCTCAAACTCAACAAACTATGCAACCTAATGTGTAGTTATCAAGTCAACCTGGACAACCTTTGGTTTCTGGTCCAACCCAACAACCTGTCCAACCTACTGTTCAAACCTCTACACCTGGTTCAGTTCAGCAGCCTGGGCCTAGCTCACCTCGAACTCCACCTCAAACTACTACAACTACTGCAGCGTCTGTTCAACCTACAACACCTGTTTCTGGAGTATTAGTAGCTCTAGTTTCTACTACCCCTGCATTAGTGCAAATTCCTCAAGTCTTTGTGCCTCAATCAGGACCTACAGTTTAGACTTCGGTCCAGATGCCTATAGGACAAGCTGGTCCAAGTACGGTTGTCACAAGTCAACCACAATTTAAATATCAACCATACCAATGGCAGTATCAATTCGGTTCTACTGTGCAAAACCTAGTTTATCAGTATCAACCATACCCTAGCTATACTTATCAACAGCCTCAACAACCCCAGTTTGGTCCAGTTAATCCTGGTTTCCCAGGAGGTTATAACATTCCTAATGCAAATCCAATTCCAGGTTATCCTGGATATCGTCCTCCTGGGGCTGGTCTTCTTACCCAAGGTTTTCATGACCCTAACTGTCAATTACCATTTATTGCAACTTTGGATTTACCTAATTTGTTGTGCCTTACGAACAATCCGATTTACTATCTTCCATATTGGACGCCAATGCCTAATAGGTTGCCCAGTGATATCTCGAAATTCGAGGGTAAGTCAAGAGAGGATCCGTCAAATCATGTTATGACTTATCACCTCTGGTGTGCATCTAATTCCATCATTGATGATTCAATTTGATTACGTCTTTTTCAACGAACTCTAATTGGTCTTGCTGCCAAATGGTACATTGAGTTACCACGAGGCTCTTTTTATAATTTTAGTTAGTTAGCCACTTCTTTCTTAACTCATTTTCAGTTACCTGTCAGATATGACAATGGCACGGAACTGTTAACTTCATTGAAACAATCCACGTCCACATATACTTCTGATCATATTCATGAATGGTGACGTAGAAGGTGTTTGGTCAAAGTTTTCATTCTAGATCAAATTTTAGCGGAATGGTTCGTTAAATCATTATTACCTAAAATCACTGAAGATGTAGCTAAGGCAGGAGTTGTCATTGAAGAGAAAGTCATTGATCAGGCTCAGTACCTTGACCTCGTCTATACGCAATCAGGTACTTTAAATGAAAAAATCCCTGATCTTCCAAAACACGGTCAAATAACTATAGCTCCTTCAGGGTCTCATGTCATTGATGGTATAATTGGTTCAGTTAGTACTAAAAGTAAGAAGAAATCTTCTCCTATTATAACTTTACCTGATTCCCCGATAGGAGATTCTTCTACTAAAATTCCTGCTGATATTCATGTCGTAGAATCATCTATGGCCAAATAAAAAACTGACAATAAAAAGAAAGGGAAGAAGAAAAACAAACAAAACTCAAAAGAGAAAACAAATAAAAATGAATCTATTGACGAAAAACGTAAACCTCGCTATCCTTATTTCATTTGCGACGAGGATCATTTTACTAAAGATTGCCCAGATCACGCAGAGGTTTAGAAAATCATTAAAGGTTCTCAAACACCTGTCGTCTTGAAGGATCCTTTTCCTAATAAAGATAGTAAGATGATTGGTTCTTCCTCAAATGCCTCAGAAGAACCCATTATGATGATGTATCATGTCAGGATTGTGACGCAATCACAAGGTTATGGTAGTAAAAATCCTGTTGGTGGTAAAGAAGCAGAACCTTCTAATTCAAACACATCAACTACAGATCTTCCTGGTTCCGGTCCACTACAGATCGAGAAACCTAACCCTGACTTAGTAATCAAACCGCCTGCTAAAGGTATACTTCGGAAATCAGCTTTCAATCCACATGCGAGAGCTGCTCAAAATTATAACATTTTTGAAGACTTAGCTATTTCCCCTTCAGCAATGTCAGCTTTGGAAGTGCTGCAATCGTGCCCAGTATAGCGTAAATTACTATTGTCTGCTATAAGAGCTGTTGAAATTCAGGATTAAAACCTAATAATCTTCGATTTAGAGAATAGTACACCTCGCCTCCCTCATCAAATGGATTTCCAGATTCCAGTGTTAGTCAAAAACAGACCTTACTTTCGGACTGTGATTGATGAAGGATCTTCTACGTGTATTACATCGAACCAGTGTTGGAGATCACTTGGTTCTCCCACACTCAATCAGTCTCCAATGATTCTAAAGACTTTTGATGGCCGAGGGTTTCATCCTTTTGGAATTTTGCAGGATTTACCTATAGGGGTCGAAGGCAAAACCGTAAATCTAGATGTGGAAGTGGTTGATGCCCCTCTAGATTACAACCTTCTTCTGGGTCGCAGTTGGTCTTATGCTATGACTGTTATTGTTTCATCGGTCTTTCGGCTTATCAAGTTTCCTCATAATGGAAAGATCATTACGATAGACCAGCTGACTTATCTCTCATCTGACCAGCCTCTTCAGATAGTATTCAACATGTTAGCAAAACAACTATCCCTTATAAGGATGTTGGAGTAGGCTTGATTAAAGATTCTAGTTTACCAGGAAATTTTTCCTTCCCTCCTCCTAATGTATCACCTTCCATTGCAACTATCCATATGATTTCATCGATCACTATTGCTTTTAATGATCCTTGGATCGTACCTTCCGGTTCTGAGGTGGATTCATTTGGTGACGCGATGCCTTTGAGTCCTTTTGAAATTGCATATCAGGCAGTACAGTCACTTTCTGACTCTTATTCAACCGAAACTGATCCAATGAATGTGGTCCATGGAAAATCACTTTCAATATCAACCTCAGCTTCAACAACATTTTCTGATCCTGTTCATACTAATGAGCAGATTCGTGAACTTTTTTCTGTTGATGATTTACCATGGGAAGATCTTCATCACCGATCCTCATTTTTACCTAAGCTTGATCATTTTGAAAATGATTTTTCCTCTATTTTTACTACTGACTATGTCAAAGACCCACAGAATTCATTGCAACATTATGATTCTGAGTTAAATTTGGGAAATATCTCTCGAACGGTTCCTATTGACATTTTAGTTAAACTTGGGATTATTGAAAACATTCATATAGGTGCTTCCTGTACGGACAATGAAATCCAAACTTATAAAGCCGTATTTCAAGAATTCCATGAAGTGTTTTCCTGGTCATATGAAGAAATGCCAAGAATAGATCCGTCAATCGTTTTCCATGAAATTAAAACATAGCCGGATGCTAAACTTGTCCACATCAGATACATCCGTGAAAAGTTGCTGCTATCAAAGCTGAAATTGAGAAATTACTTCGCGCAAGTTTCATTTATCCAATTCCTTTAACTGATTGGGTATCGAATATTGTTCCTGTCAACAAAAAATAAGGAATGATAAGAGTATGTATCAACTATAGGGATATTAATCGAGCTTGTCCCAAAGACTATTATCCAACCCCCTATATCAATCAAATTATTGATGATTGTGCCAGTAGTGAAATGTTCTCCTTTATGGATGGTTTTCCCGGTTACAATCAAATCAACATACTCCCTGTTGATCAAGCTAAAACACTTTCATTTGTCCATGGGGGACATTTTCTTATTGCAAATTACCTTTTGGATTGAAGAACACTAGAGCAACTTTTCAAAGGGCTATGTCTTATGCATTTCATGACATCAAGCACATTGGGCAGCCTTATCTCGATGATTTACCTACCCACTCATTGTGTAGAGCTGACCATCTCACTCATTTACAAGCTATTTCTATGAGACGTAAGCATTATTGAATTCGACTAAATCCACACAAATGTGTTTTCTGTGTAGAAACGGGTCACTTACTGGGGTTTATCATATCAAAGTCAGGCATTCATGTCGACCCCTCAAAGGTGGAAGCTATTGTCAATCTACCTCCTCCTTTGACTCTTCGCCAACTCCAAAGTTTGCAAGGGAAAGAAAACTTTTTACGTCATTTCATTCTTAACTACGTCGAGATAACAAAAGGTTTTACTAGTTTTTGAAACAGAATACTCCATTCTTTTGGGATGAGATTGCTAATTGATCCTTTTATGCACTCAAACACACGCTGACCCATGCACCATTACTGCATCCTCCCAATTACAACCAGGATTACTTTTTATATCTCGTCGCTTCTCATTCCACTATTGGGATGGTTTTAGTTCAGGAAGATGAATCCAACAGTGAACATGTGATTTACTATCTTAGTCGAAATCTGCATTCGACTGAGATTAAATATTCGCATGTGGAGAAATTGGCATTGGAAGCTGTTCAAGCTGTCCAAAGATTTCTTCACTACATCTTATTACACAAAACCATGGTAATTTATGACTATAATCCTATGATGTATATCTTGACCAAACAATTGCTAGGGGGCAAGTATTCCAAATGGATAATTATCCTGCAAGAATTTGACTTGGAATTTGAAAAATCCAAGGCAAGGAAATCTTTGGTTTTTGTTGAACTGATGTGTGATTTCCCGCGTACTGATACGGAAACTGTGGCGGAAGAGACCATTGCAGACGGATCCTTGTTTCTTATCAGTACTCTTGATCCATGGTATGGAGATATTATTGTTTATCTCCAAACCCAATATTTTCGGCCTGAAATCTCACGATCTTAGCAATGGAAAATACGTTTCCAATCCCAACAATACAATATTATATCTGATACACTCTATCGTCATGGGGCAGATTCTATTTTTCGACGTTGTCTAACTCATGAAGAGGCTGAAAAGGTTCTGAATCACTGTTACTCTTGTAGAAATTTTGAATAATATGACACATATTCACAAAGATTATCCTGATTATGTACTATTGCAGAATACATACACAATACAGCTCAGATCTGATCTTCAAATCTATTCCACTGCTTGCCTGCCTCTCCAGCTCAATACCTGCTCAAGGATTGATGAGAATGGCTTACCAAACTCGTATTTTACCTGCAAATAATCACTCACACTCTATTGGACGTGAGCACAACCTACAATTCTTGATATTGGCCAATTCATTGGCATACTCAATCCCTATGATTGTGCAAATCATCATGCACAGCTATAGTCACAACTGATAGCAATCTGATCCTCTAACACATGTCCCTGCTGAACTGAACATGCACTGACATGCAACTGAGTTAACTGATGTATTCTATAGTTGCATTATGAGTTAATAACTTGTCAATTAATTAATAACTAATTCACCCAACTCATCTCTAGTCTATTGATCAGTTAGACTAAATACAACCAGCTTAACAAAGCTAAACTGAACACAACTCCATCAACTGCACCTCCAGTCCACTAAACTCAACTCACTTGAGTTCTAACTGAAGTCCTGCATGCAAATATTAGTCATCCCATAGGTAACCACGTATTTCCCTCTGGGATCTGCATGTACCACATCCGTATCTCATCCTGAAGTGCTCCAAGAGAATAAGATAAGGTTTATAGTCCAAATATTATTATGAGACAATAATATTTGACTTTTCTATTTTTGACAGCCAGTCTAAAAATAGACTTTGATCACCCACACTGTGATCACTCACACTGTGGTCACCCACACTGTGATCACTCATATTGTGATCACTCACACTGTGGTCACCCACACTGTGATCATCCACACTGTGATCAAAAATAGAACTTGCGCCATAATTTTCCTGCGGGCCCACTTAGTGAAGGTGACTCTTTTCACTAAGCTCCATCATCTTGTTGCATTCTCAACAAGCATTTCTTTTTGCACACTTTTCAACACTCCCTCTCAACAAGAAAGGCTTCCTCTCAAACCCGATCCTGTAACTCTGGAATGTTCTCCATGCAACACATATGGCCGGTCCACTTGCTCTGTCATCAAAGTCTCTGACTGCTATTGCCTCTGTCGACTGAAAACTCTGCATCTGTGTTCTCTTTAGTATCTGACTGCTCTAGCCTCTGTCACTTTGATCTCTGACTGCATCCGTGATGCTGCTAGTTCTATCTCCCAGCATTGCATCTGCACTGCACCTCCCAACTGACCTCCCTGTTGGGATAGAAACACCCTCTGATGCTGAAGCTCTACCTGCTGCTGACAAGTGCTCCCTCTCTGATATCTGCGCTACTGCAACATCTCCATGCATCTCGCACCATTGCACACCTCTCTGTGCCACTTAGCACTGTGAAAAACACTTGTGCCTCTCGCATTGCTGCAGCCTGCTAGCTATGCGTTGTCCTGGGATTCCCTGCACTGTTGCTCTCTCTGCCGCTCCATCCGCATCTGTCTCTACCCAATCAGTCAATTCCTGCTACTACACATCGGGGCTCTCGTAGCAAGGTCTCATCCAAGAGGTTGGGTACCTCAAGGATCCTGACCCTCCTCCTTGGGACAATCAATCCACATTACCCCACCTCCTACCTGGAGGTATGGCTGCATGCGATCCCTCAGCCCACCTGGCTTGAAGTTTTCCCCTATTGGAGGTCTCTGGATGAGTATATGTCTCTACTCGATCTCCTCTCAGCTTCCCTTGTTGTGGCTGCTCCACAACCTCCTGAAGCTGTTGCACTAATCGTGGCTCCTCCACAATCGTCTGAGACTTCTTCTGGCTCTGCATGTTGAGAGGTAATATACGCTCCCTCTCAACCACCAAGTCTCCATCAGTTTCCTCGCTGCTCAAGGCTTTGCATGCATCTTGAACCTCAAGAGCATACAGGTTCCTGACCCATGAACCAATCTCATGACAACGAAAGCATATCACCTTCGACTTGTCAACTTTCTTCCCATCACTGGAAGAACAAGATTCGAAAAGAGAAACCTTCTCCTTCCCCTTCTTTTCCTTACTCTTTAAGGCACAGTTCTCCTCATCATGCATGGATGAAGAACCATCTCTGGTGCTCCGTCTAATCTCCTCCTGCACAAGATCCGACCAAAGTCTCTCCCATCCTGGCAGTTTCTCCCTTCCATTCACTGAGTCCTAGTAGCTATGCCAACTCTTAGGAAGGTCAAGGAGTGCTAGACTCACCATCCTCATCCGACAGTCACCCCCACACTTCCCAGCTCATCCCGGCATTGGGTGAACTTCGTGAGATACTGGGGCATACTGTCTCCATTCTCACACTAAATGTTTCTGAGTATTATCTCTTCCTTTGGAATTAAACGAATTCCACCAGCTCAAAAAACGCAACCACTTCCGATTTGTAATTCGTGAGAACAAAGTATTTCTTGTACAGAGATTGACTGTTTGGGCATTCACCGAATATATCACCTTCAAAAAGAAGGATGAATGTAGAGGCTACCTGGCCCGATTACAGACTCTGCCTAAAGAAATAAAATGTAAACACTTTCTGAATAATAGATCCGATGATCAATCCTCGCTTGATATCCTGTAAAAATATCTTCTACAAATAAAGCAGCTCTGATACCATGTAGAAATTTTCTACAAATTCTCTACAAATCTAGCTCTGGTACCATGTAGAAACTTTTTCTACAAATCATCTAGCTTTGATACCATGTAGAAATTTTGAATAATATGACACATATTCACAAATATTATCCTGATTATGTACTATTGCAGAATACATACACAATACAGCTCAGATCTGATCTCCAAATCTATTCCACTGCTTGCCTGCCTCTCCAGCTCAATACCTGCTCAAGAACTGATGAGAATGGCTTACCAAACTCATATTTGACCTGCAAATAATCACTCACACTCTATTGGACGTGAGCACAACCTACAATTCTTAATATTGGCCAATTTATTGGCATACTCAATCCCTCTGATTGTGCAAATCATCATGAACAGCTATAGTCACAACTGATAGCAATCTGATCCTCTAACACATGTCCCTGCTGAACTGAACATGCACTGACATGCAACTGAGTTAACTGATGTATTCTATAGTTGCATTATGAGTTAATAACTTGTGAATTAACTAATAACTAATTCACCCAACTCATCTCTAGTCTATTGATCAGTTAGACTAAATACAACCAGTTTAACAAAGCTAAACTGAACACAACTCCATCAACTGCACCTCCAGTCCACTAAACTCAACTCACTTTAGTTCTAACAGAAGTCCTGCATGCAAATATTAGTCATCCCATAGGTAACCACATATTTCCCTTTGGGATTTGCATGTACCACATCCGTAGCTCATCCTGAAGTGCTCCAAGAGAATAAGATCAAGTTTATAGTCCAAATATTATTATGAGACAATAATATTTGACTTTTCTATTTTTGACAGCCAGTCTAAAAATAGACTTTGATCACCCACACTGTGATCACTCACACTGTGGTCACCCACACTGTGATCACTCATACTGTGATCACTCACACTGTGGTCACCCACACTGTGATCATCCACACTGTGATAAAAAATAGAACTTGCGCCATAATTTGCCTACGGGCCCACTTAGTGAAGGCGACTCTTTTCACTAAGCTCCATAATCTTGTTGCATTCTCAACAAGCATTTCTTGTTGCACACTTTTCGACAACTCTGGAGCATGTGGTGGTCATATGTCTGGGTATGCCACAGTCTAAAAGATATTGCGTGTTGGTTATTTCTGGCCATCCTTATTCAAAGATTGTATCTATGCAGTCCAGAAATGCCAGAATTGTCAATTTTTTTATCGTAAGATGTGTGCTCCACCCACTCCACTCCACCTTATAATTGTTGTCGGTCCTTTTGCAAAGTGGGGTATTTACTTTATTACATGTAACCCTCACTCGGCCAAGGGGCATGCGTATATTATCTTAGCGGTAGATTATTTTACTAAGTGGGCCGAGGCGATGCCTACATTTTCAACAGATGACAAAACCGCTACAACTTTCGTATTCAATCATATAATTACTAGATTCGGTGTTCCTCAAGCTATTATTACTGATCATGGAAGTCACTTTCAAAACATCATGATGACTGAACTGACAGATCAACTTGGTTTGTGTCACGATAGTTCTACTCCATATTACCTGCAAGCTAATGGTCTGGTTGAAGCTATCAATAAAGTTTTAGTCACTATGATCCAATGAATCATTGGTATTCATAAGTCGAATTGGCATAACATGTTATTTTCATGGTCCTTATATTGTTAAGCGAAAGCTGGCAAAAGGGGCCTATGAATTGGTAGATTTTAACGGTGTCTCTTTGGGTAAACCCAGAAATGGGCTTTATCTAAAGAGATATTATGCTTAAATTCTGGGGGGAGATTTTTTTTGTTAGATTAATTTATTTACTGCTGGTGTGTTTTAGATTAAAAAAGTGTGCCTAGTTTAGAGAGTGTTTTTATCACTATTCCTGCTTATCTTGATTTTACTCTTGATATTGCAGATGTCGACGTCTCTTCAAACATACATTGGTTTTGTTGATGGTGCTTGTCGTAGTAAACAGAACATTTCTTCCGTAGCTTGGGTTATCTATTCACCCTCTGATGAGTTAGTATCTATGCATGGGGTAAGCCTCGGTCAAACAACAAATAACATTGCAAAGTATAGTGCAATGATTGAGTTATTATCTTAATCCATCTCATTTGGGATTCGGAGTTTGATTGTTAGGTTGGATTCTGAACTCGTTGTATTACATCTTAATAGGGTTTATGCCATTAGAAATCTAGTGTTATTAAGATTATTTTTTAGAGTTCGTCTCTTGGAACGTGAATTTGATTACATTGAATATCAGCATATTCCAAGACATTTAAATACATTAGCAGATGAAGTTGCTTCTCGTATGATAAATATACATTTGCAATAATCAAAACAACAAATTTAAAAACATTCAATAACATGTTACACAAGATAAGCCGGTAATAATGATATATCATAGCATAGAATAAGTGTGTCAAAATATACATCGTCTTCGATCATAGGTTGAAAAACACCTTATGATCAGCAAAAATGATAATACAAAAAGACAAAAATGTTGTGAGTCTACAAAACGATCATCCTATCCCTAATAATGATCACGATAAGAAACCACTGCTCGGGCTACCCTACACAGGAACCTCCTAAAAGGTCTTGGGACTCCAATCACATATCGTTGTAACCTAAGTGGAATATCATCTATGTCAGTATCTGGAATATCTACTATCAAGCACTCTATATGATTCTCCAAGTTGGACAGGATCTCTACTGATTGGTCCTGTGGGGCTAGTGCTACTGCAGTTGAGTGTCTCCTCTCATAAGGTTGGAGAGCGGCTGGTCATCGTGGACCCACATCTAGATTTAAGATTTTTTATTGTTAGTTTTTGACGATTTTAAAAAAAAAAAAATTAATTAAAACTTAGGAAGTGTTGAAAATGATTTTACCTAAATCATCTCACTGCTCTCCTGGTGGAAGAATCATGTCTGGATCACCACGATAATCCATCCCGGCATATGGAAAATCTTGAATCACAAAAAGTTGGTTATTCAACCAATGAAAATACTCAGGCGGAAATCGAACAACCTCTGAACCCTCCTCAGGGTGACGGGCCATCAAAGCAACCCAACGCATTATCCTAGGCTCTCGAGGAAGACCAGCATCAACAGGAAGATGTTGCGGGGCTAGCATAGGGATCCTCTCTAGAGCAAAGCTGACAATGATAAAACCGTATCCAAAATTTTTCAGTTGTCCGTTCTTTGCTCTGGTAAGTTGGCCTTTCACATTTGCCAACACAGCCTCACACCAGTTGAATATGGTGCCTCGATAACAGTCTACAGCCATATGCAATGTTGCACTCCCGCATAGCCTGGTAACAGTGAATGCAATAACCTTAAGTTCAGGATGGTCGATCGTTTTAATATCAATCCGTTTGTCCTTTGTTTGATCATTGCAAAACTCCAATCGGAGACTAGCGACAGACTGGCCACCTGGCCTAGTCCCGAAAAGAGATAATCGTTCGCCTCTCTTGGGCAAACCAGTCAAAAAATATATGTCCTCTAGCTCAATTTTGAGCTGGTGGCCACCAATCATGAAACATTGGTCCTATATGTTCCACCTGTCTACCAGCCATTGCAAGAGGTCTACTTGGGCCCTCATGCCAGGTATGGCCCAAAACTTAAACAGTCTGCATGCTCTCAATGCATTCAATGTGGGTGGATGATTTATTGCGGCAAGATCCACATCCTCATGCTTGCATTCCCACCAAATTAGCATTTTGAGTGTCCTATAATGCAAAAAAGACATATTAGAACAATCTTGTTCGGAAAATTTTAGGTGAGATTGGAGAAATTTAGGTTTTTCAAATCCATTTCGCGGGGTCCGCACCCACTGCTTACAGATAGTGCATAGGTCCACACGCGTGGTAAGCAACAAATGTGGACCCACGACTTTTTTCTTTGTAGAAAAAATTCGGGGTCTGTAGGGGCCGCATGTTGCACCTGCAGACCCCCGTGAGCGATTTCCTAAACCAATTTCTCCTCCAAAAATCAAAATTAAAGCCTAAAAATGAAATGAAAACGGTTGAAATGCAAGATAAAGAGAATGCAGATTACCTAGAGCTAATGGTTTTCGATTCCAACGGACGAAATTTCCAAAATCTTCACAGGACGTTTTTTACCCAAAAGCTCTCACTTCTCACTCTGAAATCAAATGGTAAAAATGAACTTAGAAAAGCCCCTTTTATAAGATTTTTTGAATAAATGAATTTTTAATTTATTTATTTTTCACTTTAAAAAGGTAAATTTTTAATACATTTTTAATTATCTTAAACAGGTATGAGTAATGTTTTGAGTTTTTGTGCAGAATATTCGATTTTTTGGGAGAAATGAATCATTTTTCAACAAAGAGTATACTTTTTATCACTTTTTCGGACTCTTTCAAAAATTTACAAAAAAGCGAAACATTGGAGTCCTCTTTAAGCTCTTTTCTGACTCGTAAAATATGAAAATATTGCCGATTCTTTCCCCTTTTAACTCGTTAAACAAAATTAAAAGGGCGGTCCACTTACAACTCTTTTCTAGCCGTATAAACATGAAAATATTGCTGGACTTTTTTCGTTTCAAGTTCGATACTGGTTATGAAACGACATGTCTTCGATCACTTTTTTACTTTTTCAAATCGGATTCACTAATTATGAAAAGTACTCCTTGATGGTAATGGTCAAGCGGTTCTCTCAAGTATTATTTTATACTTTTTCGGAATTGAGGGACACAAATTTACAAAAAATGACACCCATGGATTTTTCTTTAGTTTTTCTTCTGACTCCCTAAAATTGAAAAACAACGAGTTTTTCCTATACTGGACTCGTTAAAATTTAACAGTAAAGGACCTGTTCAATTTCAAACAGGAACGAACAACTCCTTCTTAAGGTTTGAATTTTACACTAAGTTCGACTCATCCGAAGGATGAGCTTATAAACAAGCAAATGTTATCCTCCTCAAGCTTGTCAAAAATAAATAGGTACTTGCTATAAATGGTGGGGGAAAAGAGAGAAAAATGAACCTGTTTGTTACACTTTGTGTTTTAGAAAAGCTGTTAACCACTCTTGAACACGACACTTTTGTTCACCTGGGTTGGGAAATCCTTTGCCTAACAGTTAGTCAAACCACATTGAAAGTCTTCAGTCAATTTCTGGGTATTAGCTTTAGGACAATTGTCACCAAGCCATCTGCAGTGTCGTTATGTGTTCAAGAGATCAATCCAAACAAACCATTCATCTGAAAAATATCTGTCATCCATTTTGACCATCCCTGAGTTAGTCCTTGCGAATATATTTCTTCAAAACTTGATCTATGATTTCGTGTTGTGGGCTTGCCTACGACAGATCACTTTCTATCGAATTCAACTCATTATCTAGGAAGTTGATCTAGAAATCCTCAATACCTTGGAAGCTACATGCCCTAATGGCAGTTTTCTCGCCTTCGACAATAGGTTGCATCATTGACCTTCGATAGAAAGATTCTGTGACATGTTCGACTTTGACTCATTTATTCACATTTCATGGAATGTACTGGGTACTTTGAGGTCCATTGACATTACTGGTGGTTTCTCTCACACTTGTCAACAGTTCACATCATTGACTGGTAATCAATTGGTTTCTACCATGTTCGACTTCGACACACTCATTCACATGGATAGAATCGTACTAGTTCAGGAAGCGGAAATCAAGACCCTAGATCTAGTTTCTACCATCCAGGCTGCAAGGAATTTTGTTATTCATTATACAATGGACTATTCATAAACATATGGCTACGTCCATACTATGTCTACACATGTCTATACTCTTGATGTATTACAAAATCATTCCTATATCGGAACAGTTTAGTCAGTTTTAGTTAGTTTTGATCTGAGAATGGGAATGCCTACCTCAGCGATGATATGTCTATATATATATATATATATTGCATTGAATGTTTTTACAAGTTCCGACTGGGGTGTCCGCAGGATGATCCTTGAAATGATAAAGTACTTCACTCTTCATAGATGACAAACTCTATCTTCATCTATTACAGACTTCGCACTTTAGGGGGCAATCTGTTGCACTAGAAATTGTCACCTTAGCATTCTGCAATCTGTGTGAGTCCACTACCACTCATACTTACCTCCTTTGCAAGTATAAAGCCTCAGTTCTTCATATCAAGCCTTGAAAGTAAGAGAAAGCCCTCAAAGTCTCTAAAACTCTGGTTTCGCATTCTCTTTGCATTACCTGTGGTCCTATACCTAATGGTCATGTCTCCTGCGCACCTTACCACTCTGTCTCTGTGTTATGGGTGCGGACCCCTGTAAAAGTTAAAATGGCACGAGTATATTATAAAAAAAACTCACTTTCAGTCATTTCTAAAAGCTTCTAGAAGGAATCTTGAGGTGGCAAGTTCGCTCTCTTAAGGTTCATGCATCCCATACCTTAAGGAGCTAACCCCTTGATGTGAGGAGCTTATCCCTTTGAAGAAGGATTCTATCCGTTCATAGGTGGACCTGTAACCTGCTCCCTCTACACTGTAAAATGAAGCATTGGGCTGGTTATTGGAGAGGTTGAAAGCTGAATATTTTTTAGGGGAAATGCTGGTGGAACTTAGTCTTCTTAGTTGAGATTTTATGAGGAGAGATTATATACCTCTAAGATCTCATTTGGAAGAGTGCAAGGCTTGTCAAAGTAAAGGAAATTCCTATTTCGGACCCCAAGAAGAGCTTTTTCAAAATCAAGGCTGAAAAGGTTGTAAGGTTCTTCTACTTCAAATTTAATACAAATAAGTTTGTTTTTCTCAATAAGTTGTTCATTTATGGTTTATTTTATGGATTCCTTGATCACCATAATAGGCATGATTTACTATATTTGTTATGCATG
The DNA here is from genome assembly GCA_031772625.1 of Pinus tabuliformis. Taxonomy (NCBI): domain Eukaryota; kingdom Viridiplantae; phylum Streptophyta; class Pinopsida; order Pinales; family Pinaceae; genus Pinus; species Pinus tabuliformis. Next base: position 703,154,877 of record CM062808.1, on the reverse strand, counting down.
TGCTATTTGATGTTTGCTTGTTTGTGATTGCAGGTATTTGAAGGATAACTCTTTCGGACGATCGAGGGATGACTACAACAAATAAGTGTTGGATCTAAGGTTGGATCATAACACCTCTATAGTCTATATTTGTAAATTGTATATGTCTAGGGAAAGATAGATTTATTTGTCTGCTTGTTGCTAGATTATCTTGTGATACTAGGGAGATTGGTCTTGTCCACAAGAACGATTTATCCAGCCAACACCCATGAAGGCACTTTCGCAAACTATCAAAGTTGTAAGCGCATGATGCAGATACGATTCGGGAAGCCAACACTCAAACTAAAGGAGAAATATGATGGATGAGAAAATTTGCACATACATCTAAGCAAATGGACCAAAGCCTATGACGAAGAGCCGCAACCAGAATGGGTGCACCTATTTTATCATACCTTAGATGTCATCCCAAGGAATTGTTGAACTGAAACGGAGCTCCAACGTGGCACAGGTGAGTGGGATACCTTGCGCGAAAGGTTTCTGTCAACATTTATTTTTGAGGATCAATGGATGGATACAGTGGACGACACGTTAAAGCTAGTAAAGACCTCAATTTTCACATTGTTGCTTGAGCTGGAAGAAGTCGTGCAACTAGACTGGTCGTGACAGCTGAGCCAGGCCTTGGAATGTTACAATGTAAAAGCAGAAGGGGACAAGGATGATCCACGTGACATCAATATACCAGAATCCGAAGGAAGTCAAGAAGTTCGTGGACCCGAAATAGAATATCCAGATGTCACAGTGCCATTAAAAATGAAGCAAGTGAAAATCAAAACATAGGAAGAACCGAATTATGCTACGCTTGGGGATTACTGGGATGACGCTACCATGGAAAATGTTGTCGAGCTACTCAGGGAGTATCGAGACCTCTTCCTTACTAAGATTACAGAGCTGAAAGGGATTCAAGGTGAATTAGGAATGATGAAGATAACCTTGAAGCCTAACGTGAAGCCAATAAAGCAGCGACCTTACCAATTGAATCCAAAATACAAAGCAAAAGTATGAGAAGAGCTGGACAAGATGTTGGCAGCCAGAATCATTGAACCAATCGAGGAGTCTGATTGGGTAATTCCAATGGTGGTGCAGGAGAAGAAACAGAGGGGTGAGATCCGCATCTACTGTTGAGCCTCAGACCTGCACTCCTCTTCACATCCTCTCAGCCTCCTTTTCCATTCATTTCATTCCTTTATCACTCATTTCCTTCATCAATTTGCTTAAAACATTGTATTATAGGACTTTTACATGGTTTATTAATTATGCTAATGACTGTGTTGTTGGATTAGAATTTTGGTTCAAAACCTGCAATTTCCGCAGCTGATCCTAGTTTCTGCAGCTGTTTTCTTAAACGGCATGATCCAGGTGTCCTCCGGTCAGAAGGGCCACATGGGCAAGTACGTGGCACTAAGGACATGGTGTGTGTCCTTCCAGCTCAGCCATAACAATCGTAAACACCCATGGTCAACGAGGGGGCAACTTCGGTCAAACGAAGGTGATTGACGGTGGCACGGCTCTGTGTGTTCGGTTTAGAGCACGTGAAGCACAGATGGCCTCTTCCTCAACCACGCAGATGATGGGGAACACGAATCCAACCAGAGATTTAATACCCACCTCGACCATTGCCTAAATCTGTGGACTGTGCTAGATTACGTGTTCTTCACACAGCTGTTAGAATAGCGTAGTTTGTGATTAAGTTAGTTTGGTTTTTCTGCTATAAATAAAGCGTATTTGAACGCTTATTAGCTAGTTGCTGTTATGTAATATTGAACCCCACTGTAACTTTTACTTTTTCTACGTAATATATGAGAAGATTGTTCTCCATTTGAGCGTTTAAGTGATCTTTTGAGCTGGCTGGAGTAGGCAGAGGGCCCCTGTTTACTTAGGGCCTGTACAATGCTTTTCATTTTATGCATTTCTTCTTATCAGCTTTTGTATAATAGTTGTACAGAATGCTTTTGCTTACTACGTTTTGATCATGTACAATAGTTGTATATAACTTTGAATTATGTCCATTTATATTTCTGCATTTTTCCATGACTGATCAGTGTGTTTTTGCAGTTTGCTTAGGTGCCCGGGACAATTTCTTTTCTTTCTTTTTCATAGCTAGTGATACTTGTGATCATCTTGTCTAATGGTGCTGACCTTCTTTGTTTGCAGCCTTTATTTCTTTGTTATCATTTCTTTAAGTTGCATAATTGTTTACTAATCAAGTTGTTTACTTGTTGATGGTCTCTTCTTTATAATTCAATATCTTTATCGAGGACCAAAATATCTCTAACGCAGCTTGGTTATTTTGTTTAAGGCTCACGTTGCTAACTCACTCATAACTCTTTCTTATATGATAAATCCATCTGAAGGCAGAAAGGTTAAGGGAAAATTAAGTAGTGTGATTTGTCACTTAGATTGTACATTGCTTGAGATTTCATTGAAGAACTAAAGTAGTTTCTCTTGTTTTTAAGTTAATGTACATGTCATTTTCAATTTCATTTTCTGCAGCAACATAGACACTGGGCCAAGGTCACTAGTCTTTCATTTGATGCTTTCATTTTTCCTTTAAGAGTAATTTCATTTCAGTTGTTGTTCAAAGATTTCTCGTAGATTACTTTTTGAGCTTTAAGAAATCATCTAGAACTCATCACAATCACACACACCTCACTCACTTTATTTTCATTTCCATCACATCACTGTAAGAGAAATAGACTTGAAAAAAAACTTAAAAAGTTAAAAACGACAAAAACTTAAGAAATAGTTACCTAAGTACATACAATACACATCACTTCATCAGCTTACGAGCCCCGGGTTGACATTTAAAAGTTGCAATTTAGACTTCACTAAATTGACCAAACATTTTGGCGCCGTTGCCGGGGAAGTGAAAATTAGGTAGCCAATTCTTTAAAAAAAAACAAGAAAATTTCAAGAAAGGAAAATTGATAACCTCTCAAAGTATGCTCTCCTCTTGCACCTAGAGTGATCTGGAGGATCAGAAAAGGGAAAGTTATTGGTTTAATAGTTTCTTAAGTATGCTCTCTTCTTGCACCTAGAGTGACCTGGAAGATCAGAAAGAGAATTATTAGCCTAACTTGAAGAAAAAATAAAAATGACATGCATAGAGCTAGAGATTCTAGGGGAAGGTTTTTAGCTAGAGCCAAGAGTTCAATTTTTACAAGTCCATCTACTTCAAGGAATAGACAAGAGACACCTCCCTCATCTCCAACTGACACTCCTAGCCCTAGGATTCCTGGAATTGAAGAGGCAAGAATTGACTCTCCGACACCTTCTATTGAATTTGAATCAGAAAGAGATCCTTTCCTTTCTTCTACAGAAAGACCAATTGTAATTGAAGAAGTAGAATCATCTGAAGAAGAGGGAGAAATTCCTTCTCATTCACCCTTTGTAGAAGAACCAGAAGACTCTGAAGTCTCTAGGGAAACCACTATGACAGAGGAAGGAGGTGGTAGAGTTAGAGGTAGAGGAGGAGGAGGAGGAAACAATGGAGGAGGTAGAGGTAACATTGGAGGAAATAGGGATGGGGATAACTCATTTGGGTTCCCTATCATTGATGAGGACTCCCGAGCCACTATGAAAAACATATCACCATCTTTCCTCCCAAACTTTCATGGGTTAAGGAATGAGGACCCTGAAACATTTCTATTTGAGTTTGAAGTCATATGTCGAACTTATGATTATCTGGATGACTCTCAAAAACTCAAATTGTTCCCTTCAACATTGAAAGGACAAACTTTGAAATGGTTCATGGGATTACTCACTCAATCCATTAGGTCTTGGAATGATATGAAACAAACATTTTTGGATAGGTATATGGACTATTGTATGCCCACCAATCACAAGGATGAGGTATTCAAGATTGTACAAAAAGAAGATGAAAATTTGGAGGATTTGCTTGAAAGATTTCAATACAATTTGAAAAGAGAAAAAATGAACAACTTAGATGAGGAGACCTTGAAAGCCCTTTTGTTAGAAGCCATTAGAGATGAATGGATAGACATTTTGAACATGATGGGGAAGGGAGATATATCTCAACTTTCACTCAATGAAATAGCGGAGCTATGTGTCCATCTCTCAAGGGGGAAATCTAAAACTCAAAAAGGGCCTAGAGATCCTTCTCTCCTCAGAGCAAACAAATCTGCAACTGGATCGGTAAGTAGGGCTGAAATTGGCAGTATGCTTGATGAATTTAAAATTGATACCTTAGGGAGTCTTAGTGAACAATTAGACACCCTTAAGATTCACAATAAACAGAAAGCAGAAGCTGAGGCTTTGGCCATCTTTTGCCCGAAATGTAGGAAGAAACATGCTCTAAGGGAATGTCCCTTGGATGCAAAAGTTGTAGAAACATGTGTAATTTGCTCAGAGAACCATGAGACCAAGGATTGTCCTTCAATTCCTGGGCTCAAAGCTGTCTTTCAAGAAGATCCAAATACACTCGAATCTCTCTGTTTTGTTGCAAGGAGACCTTGGCAAGGGCAACAAAATCAAGGGTTTAACAACTCTATGAATTTTCAACCCCAACCAAATTGGAATCCTTGGCAACAACCTTGGTCCCAACCTCAAAATCCTTTTCAATCATGGATACAAGGTATGCAAAATCCTTATGGGAGATTTGCTCAATTCTATCAATATCCTCCATCTTTTCAAAACCAGCAAGTTCCACAACTTCCAAATCAAAGTCCACAACTATCATTGCCATTTCCTCAACAACAACAACCTTCTCAACAGAAACAAAGTTCTCAACTCTTGCTTAAGTCAAAACAACTTCCTTCTCAGCCATTGCCAAACCCCAATAATAAAAACCCTCAAAATGCTTACATGATGGAAGGTCAACCATTCCCTACCTATATGATCGTTCCTCTCAATGAAGTACAACTCAGATCAGGTAGAATCCTAGATCAACCTTCTATAAATGTTCAACAGCCAAGCATTTCTGAGGAAGAGTCTCTTAAAGCCAATAAGGGTTCTGAAGCATCTCTTCAAAACCCAAACACTCAAAAAGAAAAAGAAAAAGAGTCAACCCCCACAACTCCCATAGTTGAGCAACCTACATCTCTATCCACACCTCCTTTTCCTGAAAGATTACAAATTGATAAAGGAGTGGAAAAACAAATTTGGTTGCCTGACTATAATTTTCTAGATGAATTGAAAAATGTCTATATCAAGATTCCCTTGTTACAAGCCATTAAGGAAATTCCTATTCTAGCAAAAAAAATAAAGGAGTTGAGCCTTAAAAGACCAGGAAGGAAACCAAGAGATACCAGAAGGATCCACCTGGTAGGAAAAATTGCAGACATCATGATGGGAAAGATTACTATGCAGAAATATGTAGACCCCGGTAGTCCAATTGTCAAAACACATATCAATGGGGTAGAAATACCAAATACTTTGATTGATTTAGGGGCTGCTATCAACATCATGAGTAGACAGACTATGGAACAGCTAAAACTTCCTAATCTTCTTTTTACACCCACCTTGTTGCAACTTGCAGATCGATCCATTATTAAACCAGATGGTGTATTAGAAGACATTCCTGTCTCCTTAGATTCTTGGGAATATCCAGTGGATTTTATGATTTTAACTCCCAAGAGTAATCTAGGAGGACATCCTCTTATTTTAGGAAGACCTTGGCTAGCCACAGCTGATGCTTTCATAAGTTGTAGGTCTGGGGACATGTACATTTATGATGGTAATTCAACAAAGAAGTTCAATCTGTATCCTCCAGCAAAATCAATCACAGAAATAGGAGATAATGAGTGGGTTGATGATGAAGATACTATACAACCTGTCTTTACCATTTCTGAGATTAGTGAAGATAGTCAAATTCTGAATACATTAGAAAATTTCGAACCATCTTCAGAATATGACTCCACACAATTTCAGTTGGATTCTGACATAGAGTATCTTTCATCTAGACAAATGTCTCTTTTCTCTATGGAAGAGTTTAGTAGTTCTGCCATTGAGATCTTTCCAGGAAAAACACTAAACATCAATAGAAACTTGGAAAAATCACAACAGGAAGAGCTAACCAAAGTCTTGCAAAGACATTCTACTGCATTTGCATGGGAGTATACCGATATGAAAGGTATTGATCCTAAGACTAGCATTCATCACATCTACATTGAGGAAAATAGTAGACCAATCAGACAACCTCAAAGAAGGATGAATCCAATTCTTAGGGAGATAGTGAAAGAAGAGCTCCAAAAGTTACTTAATGTAAACTTCATTTCAGATAGCCGGTGGGTTTCCTCTTTGGTTATAGTACCTAAAAAGAATGGTAAATGGAGGGTTTGCATTGATTACAGAGAATTGAACAAAGCAACCTTGAAGGACCACTTTCCTTTGCCCTTTATTGATCAAGTATTAGATAATTTAGCAGGCAAAAAGTATTTCTCATTTTTGGATGGTTTTAGTGGTTACAATCAAATTTAGGTAGCACCTGAAGATCAGGATAAAACCACATTTGCCTGTCCATGGGGGACTTTTTCTTACCGAGTACTTCCCTTTGGATTATGTAATGCACCCGCAACATTTCAAAGGGAAGTATTAGGAATCTTTTCCGATCTAATTCATGATTGTGTAGAGGTCTACATGGATGATTTTACAGTTTATGGTAACTCATTTGAAGAAGCATTAGAAAATTTGGAAAAAGTCCTCATTAGATGTAAAGAAACAAATCTTTCATTAAGTCATGAAAAATGTTTTATGATGTTTACTGAAGGGATTGTTTTAGGACATCATATTTTAGAAGATGGAATCAAAGTTGATAGATCAAAAGTCGAAGTCATCTCCAAGTTACCTATTCCAAATTGTCAAAGGGATGTTAGAAGTTTTCTTGGGTTTACTGGGTATTATAGAATATTTATTGAAAACTTCACCAAGATAGCATCTCCACTCTTCAAATTACTTACCAAAGACTGTGAATTCAAGTGGGATCCTGACTATCAATCTGCATTTGAAACTTTAAAAACTAGAATATCTGAAGCACCCATTTTGAGGGGGCCAAATTGGAAACTCCCTTTCCACATTTCTACAGATGCTTCAGATACAGCTCTAGGAGCTGTGTTGGGTCAAAAGGATTTAGTTCCTTATGCTATTTATTACACCAGTAAAAATTTGACTCCCACTGAGTTAAATTATACTGTGACTGAAAAAGAATTCTTAGTCGTTGTTCATGCAATCAACAAGTTTAGACATTATATAACCGGCTATGAAACCTTTGTCCATATTGATCATTATGCAATTAGATATCTTATGAACAAACCTATTACTAATGGCAGAGTTACAAGATGGCTTTTACTTTTACAAGAATTCAATATTACTGTGTTAGATAGACCAGGGAAACAAAACATAGTAGCTGATTTCTTGTCTAGAATCCAAAACACTAACGAAGATTCTCCTGTAGAGGATAAGTTTCCAGATGAATACTTGTTTGCAGTAACTACTAAAACCCCTTGGTATGCAGATATTGCTAATTATTTAGTTACAGGGAAGCTTCCTCCACACTTATTTCCTAATGAGAAAAGGAAAATCATTCAGGAGAGTTCACATTATTCATGGATTTCTAATGAATTGTTCAAAACAGGGCCAGATTGTATGATCAGAAGATGTGTTAGGGAAGATGAAATGCCTGACATCCTTAAGGCATGTCATGATGAACCGTGTGGCGGACACTTTGTTGACAAGAGGACGGCCTATAAAATCCTTTCTTTAGAATATTATTGGCCTTCTCTCTTCAAAGATGCAAAGCAATATGTTAGAAGGTGTGACAGCTGCCAAAGAGTTGGGAGACCAACTCCTTCAAATGAAATGCCACTATAGCCATAGGTATGCATCGAACCCTTTGAGAAATGGGCTCTAGATTTCGTTGGACCTATTAATCCACCATCTAAGCAAAAGAAGTATATATTGGTTTGCACTGATTATGTTACTAAGTGGGTAGAAGCCAAGGAATTGCCTTCTGCCACTGAAAATTCAGTTGTTCAATTTCTTTTTGAGGATATTTTTACTCGTTTTGGTGTCCTAAGAGAAATTGTGACAGATCAGGGAAGTCAATTTACATCTAAACTGATGGAAAAGCTGATGGAGGAATACAAAATCAAGCACAGAACATCTACTCCATACCATCCGCAAGAAAATGGTCAAGTGGAATCTACAAATAAAGTTCTTGAAAGCATCATCACCAAAATTGTTCATCTCCACAGAAGAGATTGGGCAGAAAGGCTTCCTAAAGCCTTATGGACCAATAGAACTACATGGAGGAACACAACAGGACATTCTCCCTATGAACTTGTTTATGGGAAAGAATTCCTGCTCCCCATTGATTTCCAAGTCAAGACCTTCAAGATGGTAGTTCAATTGGGGATGAACCTATCAGAAGCCCAAAAGCACAGAATGGACCAGCTAAATGAGCTAGATGAAATAAGACAAGATGCAATTTTAAGGACTGATCTAGTTCAACACCAAAGAACTAAGTCGCATGATCGACACATCAAAGAAAGAAAGTTTCAGAAGGGATATTGGGCACTATTGTTTGATTCCAAGTTTAAGGACTTCAAGGGAAAATTTCAAACTCATTGGCTTGGACCATATGAGATTGATGAAGTCTTTAACAATGGAGCAGTTCGAGTAAAGACCATTGATGAGCTTCAGACTCCTCTCATTGTGAATAGCCACCGATTGAAAATCTACCACAAGCCACTCTCAAAGGAGGAGTTTGTTAAAATGTTCCAAGAAGATTCTGCAATGAGGCTGGTGGAGAAGAATTCTTCTCCTCCATCAGCCTAGTCTTTGTTTCTTTCAGTTGAAAAAAAAAAAAAGAGAAGAGAAAAAAAGAAAAAAAAAAGGTCTCTTGTATAAGCCTGAAAACCAATCTTGGATTGGCGGTCTTATGCAGAAAATATAAGGTGAAAATCAGGGGCACCTGACACTTTATATTTTCCAAAAAAAAAAAAAACTCTCTCTCTTTCCATCTCATTTACCATTTCATTCCACTTCATCTCCATTCCATTTCATTTTCATTCCACTTCATCTCCATTCCATTTCATTTTCATTCCACTTCATCTCCATTCCACTTCATTTTCATTTCATTTCATTCATCTCACTCCATTTCATCGATAAAAGTCCCTCTCAGGACTATTTAATTTAGTTAAGTCTTCTCTAACTACTTTTTTATAGAAATAAGGGTGTTGTTTCAGTTTCTGCAGCTGAGAACTGTTTCCGTAGCTCGCACCAGTTTCCGCAGCTCGCACCAGATTCCGCAGCCAGCACACTCTGTCTCCACAGCAGCAGTACTCTGTTTTAAAAAAAAATCACAGTCAGAGGGCAACAGGGATGGAAGGCACCTGAAGGATCAAAAGGCAATCATGGATCAACAACCTTAATCAACAGATGGTAAACCCATAAAGGTATGATCAAAATTTTTCTCCAAACAACCATTTGAATGTCATGTTGTGCATAATTATTAATCGTGGACAGAGTCACTAAATGCAATGATTAAGCAAAGATCATCCCATTTCTCCATCGTAATCATCCTTCATCCACCTTAGATCTTCATAACGGTCTCATAATCACCCTTAGTTTAAACTCAAATCGAGACTGCGCTTTCATTAATTAGTCGTACAGAGAAGAAGGGACTTATCGTACTACGTCTCTTCTCCACTACGATCTCCGCAGCCAAAAACTGAAACGTGTATGAAAGTCGTCCGACTCCAAGGGATCTGGCCGTTATCTCATTCCCTTATCACTCCGTTTTCGCACGCATTCGAACTCACTCCCGTGCTTGTCTTCCACTCTTTACCTTCACACCATTTCCGCTCTCGTTTTTGTTGTAAAATCCACGGCTTCGTTTCAAACCCCGCAGCTCTCCACGTCTATGTTTTAAACCCCGCAGCTCTGTTTCAAGCTCCACAGTTTCATTTTCAAATTGTATTACCTCGCATTACAGTGCGGCTATTTCACTTCCAGCCGTAGTCTATCTGTCTCTCCCGTGAAGCATCCTCCTTGAGTATCCATATACAGTCAAAACTTCAGCAGAAGTTGAGATGGGGAAATTGCTTCAAGCTGAGCCTGAAGGTTCAAAGTATCTAGAAGGATACCCACAGACAAAAGAAGCGTTAAAAAAGGCAAAATGGCTGAATTTCATTCAGAAATTCAAAGGATATGATAAGGAGGTAACAAAAACATTTGCTCGTTCATTCAATGGAAGTACTGTGGAAATAGGAGATCTGAAATTCACAGTCACAGAAAACTCTACAGCAACAGCAACTAATTTACCTGTGGTGGGAGACTGATGGTTCAAGAACAGAGGGGTTGAAGATCAAGAATGGAAAAATATGCTCAAGAATCCAGGTATGGACACTTCAGTTTTCACCAAAGGAATACTTGTACATGTTATAAAAGAAGAATGGACTGCATTGTTGTTATTAGTTCAAAAGTTTATAACATGTGTAGGCCGCTTTGGCACTATGTATATGTACCATGCTAGAATTATGATGAACTTCATGGAGGGCCATGCCATCAATTTGCCCTATTTTCTGCTAAGAAGCCTAACAAAGATGAGTTTTAGTGTCCAAAAGAATATAGGCAATATTGAACCTCACTTGTATCATCATTGGTTCATTAAAATTCTTATAGAGGACCAATTGAAAAACAACAATGATACATGGGAAAAGTTTTTAGTCAGGAATCATTTTCAAGAGGAAACTGAAGCTTCCGCTAGCAGCTCTCCTAGAGTCCCAAAAAGAAGTAGAAGAATGAAAAAGGATGTTGTAGCACAAAATCCTCCCATTATAGAAACTCAGGAGACTACTCAAGAGGAAGAAGTGGAGAGAGAGAAAACTAAGAAACAGAAAAAGGATAAAGGGAAAGCAGTTGTCCAACAATCATATTTATCCCCTGAACCTTCAATAGAAGAGGACTATCAAACCTTGGTTGATAGACTAGTAGAACTCCAAGCTACTGCCCTCTCAAAGAAGAAACAAAAAGAAAAACAAAGTAGTCAGCAAAAGAGTACTAGTGTACAAGTGAGAAGGAGCAGTAGACTTATAGAAAAGAAGAGTGTGACTAAAGAAAAGCAGTCACATTTCATTGATTTGGGCACACCTGAAAAGACTCCAATCCAGCTAGATATTGAGCCAAGTCCTCCATGAGAAGAAAGTCCCTTCCAGCAAGAAAGAGAAAGCAGTCTTCAAGAATTTGAATTTAGGCCAAGACAAACACCTGACATTGACCCTGACCAACAGGAAGCATATAATTATTTGGAGATCTTGGAGCAATCTGTTGCCGGTCCAAGCACAACATTGCCTCTTGAGGAACAAGTCAACTCTCTAAAACAAGAGGTATTTGAGCTAGAGATTTTGAACCGGCATATTAGACAGGATAATGAAGCATTGAAAGAACAAAGCAAGGTGGACAAGATTGTCCATGACGACACCATGCTTCACCTTGGGCTCTGGCAGAAGAAGAACAAGAAATTGAAGAGAAAATGCAAGAAACTGAGCAGGGCCTTGATCAATTTGAAATTCAAGTGTTTAGTCATAAAACCAAGGACAATTTTGGCAACAAGGAGAAAGAGGAGAAGGCTAGATGTTTTGGCAGAAGCATCTGAGCACATGGACTGAAAAACACTAACAAAGTTTTGGTTGCATGAGGACATGCAACATCCTCACAGTGGGGGTATGTTGAGCCTCAGACCTGCACTCATTTTCACATCCTCTCAGCCTCCTTTTCCATTCATTTCATTCCTTTATCACTCATTTCCTTCATAAATTTGCTTAAAACATTGTATTATAGGACTTTTACATGGTTTATTAATTATGCTAATGACTATGTTGTTGGATTAGAATTTTGGTTCAAAACTTGTAGTTTCCGCAGCTGATCCCAGTTTCCGCAGCTGTTTTCTTAAATGGCATGATCCAGGTGTCCTCCGGTCAGAAGGGCCACATGGGCAAGTATGTGGCACTAAGGACATGGTGTGTGTCCTTCCAGCTCAGCCATAACAGTGGTAAACACCCATGGTCAACGAGGGGGCAACTTCGGTCAAACGAAGGTGATTGACGGTGGCACGGCTCTGCGTGTTCGGTTTAGAGCACGTGAAGCACAGCTAGCCTCTTCCTCAACCACGCAGATGATGGAGAACACGAATCCAACCAGAGATTTAATACCCACCTCGACCGTTGCCTAAATCCGTGGACTGTGCTAGATTACGTGTTCTTCACACAGCTGTTAGAATAGCGTAGTTTGTGATTAAGTTAGTTTGGTTTTCCTGCTATAAATAAAGCGTATTTGAACGCTTATTAGCTAGCTACTGTTATGTAATATTGAACCCCACTGTAACTTTTACTTTTGCTACGTAATATATGAGAAGATTGTTCTCCATTTGAGCGTTTAAGTGATCTTTTGAGCTGGCTGGAGTAGGCAGAGGGCCCCTGTTTACTTAAGGCCTGTACAGTGCTTTTCATTTTATGCATTTCTTCTTATCAGCTTTTGTATAATAGTTGTACAGAATGATTTTGCTTACTACGTTTTGATCATGTACAATAGCTGTATATAACTTTGAATTCTGTCCATTTATATTTCTGCATTTTTCCATGACTGATCAGTGTGTTTTTGCAGTTTGCTTAGGTGCCCGGGACAATTTCTTTTCTTTCTTTTTCACAGCTAGTGATACTTGTGATCATCTTGTCTAATGGTGCTGACCTTCTTTGTTTGCAGCCTTTATTTCTTTGTTATCATTTCTTTAAGTTGCATAATTGTTTACTAATCAAGTTGTTTACTTGTTGATGGTCTCTTCTTTATAATTCAATATCTTTATCGAGGACCAAAATATCTCTAACGCAGCTTGGTTATTTTGTTTAAGGCTCACGTTGCTAACTCACTCATAACTCTTTCTTATATGATAAATCCATCTGAAGGCAGAAAGGTTAAGGGAAAATTAAGTAGTGTGATTTGTCACTTAGATTGTACATTGCTTGAGATTTCATTGAAGAACTAAAGTAGTTGCTCTTGTTTTTAAGTTAATGTAGATGTCATTTTCAATTTCATTTTCTGCAGCAACATAGACACTGGGCCAAGGTCACTAGTCTTTCATTTGATGCTTTCATTTTTCCTTTAAGAGTAATTTCATTTCAGTTGTTGTTCAAAGCTTTCTCGTAGATTACTTTTTGAGCTTTAAGAAATCATCTAGAACTCATCACAATCACACACACCTCACTCACTTTATTTTCATTTCCATCACATCACTGTAGGAGAAATAGACTTGAAAACAAACTTAAAAAGTTAAAAACGACAAAAACTTAAGAAATAGTTGCCTAAGTACATACAGTACACATCACTTCATCAGCTTACGAGCCCCGGGTTGACATTTAATAGTTGCAATTTAGACTTCACTAAATTGACCAAACATCTACATGGATCTAGGGAAAATCAATGATGCTTGTGTTAATGATCCATTTCCCACACCTTTTACCGATGAAGTCGTAGAAAATGTGGGCGTGCAGGAATCGTATTCCTTTACGAATGGGTTCTCTGGATGCCATCAGATCAAGATCGCACCGAAGGATCGAAGCAAGACAACGTTTGCTATGGAATGGGTTGATTTCAATATATAGTGATGCCATTCGGGCTAAAGAACGTGCCGGCAATATTTTCCCGCGTTGTGGTAGATTCATTCAAGGAATTCATACATAAATTCTTGGAAGTCTATCTTGATGATTGGACCATCTTTGGCCTAGTTAAGAAACATACTGAGAGCTTACGATTAATGTTGGATACCTATCGTCGACACTAGATTGCGCTCAATCTAAAGAAGTGTACGTTCCTTGTTCCTTTCGGGAACTTTCTGGGTCACGTAGTTTGTAGGCAAGGCCTGATGGTGGATCTGACAAAGATCGTTGTCATATTAGGTCTGCAAGCACCGCGTAGTGTCAAACATCTCTACGCTACGCTGGGACACATGGGGTACTATCAAAAGTTCATAAACGGTTATGCCCAGATCACGGCTCCAATGGAACAATTGTTAAAAAAGGATGCCACGTATTGCTGGAACGAGGAATCTAACAAAATCCTAGAATTGCTAAAGGAAAAAATGGCATCTGCCCCTATCTTGATCTTTCCAAAATGGGATGTGGAGCTCCACATGCATGTCAACACGTCGTGTATCGCATTAGGAGCAGTACTTACTCAAGAAGGCGCAGAGGGAGTTCACCACCCGATTGCGTTTGCAAGTCAAAGGTTGTCAAAAGCCGAAAGAAATTACTCTACTACTGAGTGAGAGGGATTTCCAATGGTGTACACACTCCAAAAATATCGTCACTATTTGCTTGGAGGACATTTTAATATGTATATTGATCACTTTGTGCTAAACTACCTAGTGAATAAGCCTGTGTTGGGGGGGTGCATTTGTCGATGGTTTTCGTTGTTTCAGGAATATGATTTTGAGGTAGTTGTAAAGCCAAGACGTCTGAATGTGGGTCCAAACCACTTATCCCAGATTGAGACGGGCGAGGAACCCATGAACCTAGAAGAAGGACTCCCGGAAGAAGCACTGCGAGTTAAGTATTGCATAGCCACAATAGTGGCAAAGTTCTTGTTCGAGAATGTGTTGACCAGGTTTAGGTGTCCTTAAAGATTCTCATGAGCGATCGAGGAACACATTTTTTGAACAAGACCATCAGCGTTCTCGCTAAGGAATTCCAAATATATCACCAACAAAGCACGCCATACCATCTGCAAGCAAATGGGACCATTGAGGCATTCAACAAAATTTTGGAAACCGCACTGACTAAGATCTGAAATGCGTGACAGAATGATTGGGACTTGCACATCCCTGTTGTGCTATGGGCATACCAAACCACGTGCAAAAAATTGACAGGCCACACACCGTTTTGACTAGTCTATGGTAAGGAGGTTGTGACACCTATGGAATATATTGTGCCCAGCCTACGGATTGTAGTAGCTATAGGAATGGAAAATCATGGGGCTTTAGAGGAAAGGCTCGCACAACTCAAAAAACTGGAGGAAGAACGATTTCTGGTGGGATTTCATCAGTAGGTATAGAAATAGCGCGAGAAAGCATGGCATGATCGCCATATCAAGGTGTGTAGGTTCAAGAAGGATGGCCTCGTATTGTTATATGACAGTGAGTTCAAAAAATTACCAGGTAAACTCTGTATGCATTGGTTGGGGCCTTATGTCATTAAAGAAGTAATTGATGGGAGCACAGTTCAGCTGGATAAGCTCAACGAAGACCCCTTCCCAGGAAGAGTGAATGGTAGTCGCCTGAAGCTCTATACGGGCAAGTTGGCCGCCTAACTAATCGTTCCACGAAGAGTCTCACCACTTTGACCAGTTGAAAGAGAGCGAGGGACGATAAAGCAGTCTGAGGAAAAGATGCATCGGTATTAGGGTACGTGTACAGTTGGCAAACAATCAGGTGCGTGGTTTCGTAGACAGAGCCACGCAGGTGCGCTGCTCCAAGGAATGATGACCGTTAATACCATTGTTCATGAAAAGATGGCTGCATTATGGCAAAAGGGAGCACGCGATGGGCAATCAAGAGCCATAGTACAAACCTGATATGAAATGATTGACCCCAGATTTCACACGAGAAGGTTACACGAGATGGAACGAGCGGAAATCCGGGAAATTGAAGTTTGCATGGCTTATAAATCACCATGGGGAATCCGTTGGGCAACCTACGCTTTGGAAATACAGATGGAGCTATTCAGCATCTCTACACCCGGTAAGCACCCGAAGGTAGTAATGTGGCCAAAGAGGGGGCAGGACTCTCTGAGGAATCTGGTATTACCAGCTGCGGGTATCTCACAGGCTACAGTATTACTAGTAGGGGATGTACTGAAAAACCGGGAATGCGAAATAGAATTGGTCCAGATGTTGTTGCCCCACCTAGGGGTCGGATGGCACGTTACAACATAACAACAAAAGGATGGACAGACGGCAACCATGGGTGGAGATGCAGCCACTAAGTTGCCTCTGATGGTTCGCGACGAGTGCAATCCAGCAGATAGCAGCCAGGGTCTCGCAAAATTGCAACACAAGTTGCAGGGGATAGTGCGAAGAGAAGATACGTCGGTCAGAAAGGACTATGGTGGTACCAGGAGGTCCTATATGCGGCTCCCCTACTCGCGCTAAAATCCCCGTACAGGGTGTTCTGTGTTAACCGAGCAGAGCAGAATGAGAATCATCAGTTGTGAAGAAAGGGTAGAAGCACTGAATCTGGAAAAGCGTCGTAGGAGACAAAGTAGGAGCAACTAGATGACGAGTGCCACTCAACGAAAGGTGAACCACGAAGCCAAGACTGAGCATCTAGCCATGCTAATAAGTGACTCGGGATGAGTCACGATGATTGTGTTGGGGGACTGTTAGGTAGCGCAAGCCTCGCGGAACGAGTATGGGGTACGAAGCCTAGGATTTTGGGTAATATTAGGCTAAAAGACTCCGCGGAAAGTGCGGAGCACGAACTATAGTAGTTTGAGTCAAAGGGTAGTCCGCCCAAAAATAATGTAAAGAAATAGTAATAGAGTCAGCCCGCGAAGGGATCACGGGCCAAGGGAAAGTATAAATAGAGTGGGGCTCTATGAGGGAAAGTAGTTTTTTGAAAAAGTGTAATATTCCTAATTAGCCATGGCTAATTGGAATATTTGATTTGTTTGATTTTTGCCTTCTATAGTTATTTGTAAATAAAAAGTGAGGAAGGGGGAACATAACTCACTTTAGAATAAAAAGTCATTTCCTAGGTAGCACAACGTTGTGACTTAAGGGGGAACCAAGGGGGCCAAAGGAGGACACAGAAATGGGGCTCATGCAGACACATGGAGGGACTGCGCTAGAGGGAAGGAACACATGGCAAGAAGGGGATCACGCAGGAGAAAGTGAGCCTAGGGATTGTGAGAGGCAAAGGCTATAAAATAGAGAGGAACCCCCTCATTTGGGATCATTCTGGTTAAAAGCATTTGTGATAGTCATTTCGACTTAGAGCACGCTGGATGTTTAGCTAGTCTGAAGCGCTGTTTAGTGCATTGAGTGTCTTCGTTCGGAGATCTCACCCTTAGCCCCGGGGGACTTTGAGTGCCTGCTCGGGCAAGGTATTTCCATTGGCATTCCAGCAGTAGATTCATCAGCATTTCAGCAGCAGTTTCATCAGCATTTCAGCAGCAGTTTCATCAGCGTCTTTGAGGAACTGTGCAGAACCCCAGGGGGGTGATTTTCAAGGGTTGACCATTTCAGAAAAGATTTCTAGGTTTTTCTGGGTTTCTTGAGTAGAGTCTGATTCTAGAGTTTCAGCCTTTTCTAAGGAGGGGAGCAGCCCCAAATCCTCATTCGATTTCCAGCAGTAGCAACAACATCACAATTTCTTAGCAACTGGGACGCAGATCAGTGTGAGGCCATTCCAGGAAAGCTTTCTGGGTTTTCTGGGTTTCTTGAGTAGAGCCTGAATCCAGAGTTTCATCTTTTTTTGAGGAGGGGAGCAACCCCAAATCATCATTTGTTTTCTAGCAGCAGCAGCAGCACAGCAGCAGCATCCACGCAGAGAGGCCATTCTTGTCATTCTGAGAGTATTTCTTCACTTTATTTGTGCAAGTCGAGGTGCCATTTGTCTAATCACCTTTTGTACTCATTTATTGCTCAGTATTATAAAATGGCTTAGCATTTCTCGCTGCATTTCTTGTGTATCTGCTTATATTTCCGGTTTACATCATTATATGTTGTTCCACTGTTATTTTATCACTTCTGGGTTATTATATCATTTGCACATATTTGGTTGGAGTTTTTGCGGGAGTTTGAGGAATATTATGGGTTGAGAATATTATAGTGGTATCAGAGCATAGATCTGGCTCAGCCTATGGAGCTAGCAATCTATGACACTGGGGGAAAACCATATATCTATTACAAAGGTCAGAGATACAGAGACATTGGGCATAGGCTGTAGAACACTTACGGAGAGGGAGATTGTGTTCCGGTGGTGGAAACAAAATAGGAGCCTGTGGTGGACACAGAGTAGGAGGATTCAATCGTAGATGATGACGGGAAGAGATTTGTAGATATGCTCCTCAAATCCGTGCAGGATTTGTCGAGGCAGATTTGGGTGATGGGGCAGAGATTCATGGCAGTAGAGGCCAGACAGCATGAGAGCCCACAGGTTTTTCAGGTTGGTGAGGGATCGGGTGCATCCCACTATTTGCTAGAGTAGCGTGATACTTCACAGCAGGTGGCCTCACATGCCCCTACACGCTCTACCATGCCCACTTTCTTAGGAGCCGACACGAGGGCCGTAGCCTAGTAGGAGGCAGAGCCCGGACATATGGGCGATTATTTTTCAGAGTACCAGGCCTATGGGCAGGAGTTCAGGGAAGCCCTCTCATTCAGAGATTTTGTTCAGCTCCAGCGGGATAGTAGACCCCACGACCATCACAGAGGGTACCGACATTACCATGATGGTGACACCCACCATGCAGCAAGTAGATTCCACTTGCCTATGTTTGATGGCTCATCAAACAGTTTGGCAAAGTCTTGGGTGGAGAAGCTGGACATTTATTTCCAGCTTAACCAGATGTCGGAGGCAGAGGCTATCAAGGTGGCAGCGTTGCATTTGGATGGCGAGGCCCGGGATTGGTGGTTTCATGAGATGGCTACATTGGGGAACTCCACAGTGACGTCATATGCTGAGTTTACAAAGAGACTGATGGAGCAATTTGATTGGAAGGATCCAGAGTAGCATTTCGTTGAGCTGACGAGGCTCAAATAGACAGGGAGCCCAAAGACCTACATTGCAGATTCCTTGAGGGTCTTCGTGATGGTGCGAGACCTCTCCATGGCACGGAGGGTCTATATGTATGCTGAGGAGTTAACAGAGCCACTTCGGGGTCTAGTCCGATCCACTAGACCAGCTACGCTCCAAGACACTATCAGTAGGACCCAGGACCCAGACACCTTACCCCTAGAGACAGACTTTCCAGTCTAAGGGGAATGATGTGAGGATTCCACCTCCAAATGGAAATCCAGGAAGAGTACAGCTTGATGATGATGCCAGGATGGAGCTGAAGAAGAAGCGGTTGTGCTTCACTTGTCAGGAGCCATGGGCACCAGGACATAGATGTGTTGCTGGTAAAGCAAATTTTATTGAGGTCTTCTCCAAGAGCAGTGGAGAAGAGGATGATGAGGAGGATGTGGAGGCAAGAGATAGCCATGCCATACAGGGACCTTTGCCACCTCCACCACCACCAACAGGTGGTGCATATTTTTCACCCACCGGAGGGGCCCTTGCAGCGTTGTGAGGAGTTCCCAAGTATCTAATGCTATGTGTACGAGGAACAGTATGTGACCAGCGTGTATCAGTTTTGGTTGACAGTGGGGCAACCCACAACTTCATCGATGCACAGATGGTTGAGCGGAGAGGTATTCAGACAGAGAGCTTCGATGGGTTTTCAGTATTGGTCCCAGGAGATCAAACCATGACGTGTGATCATTATGTTCCAGAGCTTTCAGTGATGATGGGCACCTACACATTGACTGACCACTTTTTCATGGTCAATATTCCGTACACCAACATGATACTGGGTGTTCAGTGGCTTATCACTCTGGGGAAGGCCACTATAGATTGGAAGACCCTCGAGATGGATTGGGATGATGAGAATACAGGGAGGCATGAGAAGATATGGGGACAACACACATATCCACCTCAAACTGTCTCGGCTCATCAGATGGAGGCAGTCTTCCAAAAGGGAGACATAGAGTGGGTAGTGGAGCTGCGTGCATCAGAGGCAAGAACTATAGGGCAGACGGTACACCCAGAGATACAGTCTATCCTTGATCGGTATGCCATAGTGTTTGGGGAGATTCCACCAGGACAGCCACCAGATCGGGGGTTTGAGCACACCATCGAGCTTGAGCAGGGCATACGGTCCGTGATTACCACCCCCTAGCGGCACCCAAGGCCTATCGGGATGAGATTGAGCGGGCTATCCAGGAGTTGCTTGCATTTCCAGATTTCACGGAGCCATTTGTTTTGGAGTGTGATGCGTCAGGATAGGGGATCGATGCAGTATTGATGCAGGGAGGTCACCCTATAGCACTTGAGAGCCAGAAGCTCCTTCCGCATGAGAGGTTGTATTCCATATATGACAAGGAGATGTTGGCCATCATGCATGCATTGGCTAAGTACCGACAGTATTTGGTAGGCAATAGGTTCAGGGTGAGGACTAATCACAACTGCCTCAAGTTCCTTTTGGAGTAGAAGCAGCTACAGGAGAGGCAGCAAAAGTGGATCAGTAAGATCCAAGCATATGACTTTGACATTGAGTATGTCAAAGGTAAGAAAAATGTGGTAGCAGATGCCCTTTCATGTAGACCAGCCACGTTGTCTTTTATGAGCTTGGATACAGATTGGAGGGCTCGACTCTTAGTAGAGTACTCCAAGGGAAGATTTGCATGTGAGGTTCTGGATGGGCAGGTGGCAGATGACAAGTACAAGGTGGTCGATGAGATCATCCACTACAGGGACCAAATATTCTTGATTGAGGGGTCTCAGCTCAAGAAGAAGATACTCCAGGCATCACATGATTCCCCATTGGCAGGACATCAGGGTTTTACCAAAACCTACAGGGCCATTAGGGAGAGGTTCTCATGGAAGGGCCTCAAGGAGGACGTACTCCAACACATCTGGGAGTGTGATGTTTGCCAGAGGAACAAGGGAGAGATGAGCCATCCCACAGGATTATTGCAGCCTCTTCCCATTCCGGAGGGGAAATGGGAGAGTATTTCGATGGATTTCATCACAGGGTTGCCCATGGTACAGGGCAAGGATTGTATCTTTGTCATCGTTGATCGACTGACGAAGTACGCACATTTCTTTGCCATATATGCACATTATACAACAGCACAGGTGGCCGAGCTGTTCTTCAGGGAGATCTTCAGGCTACATGGTCTTCCTAAGACCATCATCAGTGACAAGGACAGCCATTTCATGAGCGGGTTTTGGTAGGAGATTTTCCAACTGGTGGGGACGGAGTTGACACCGAGTACCAGCTATCACCCACAGACAGACGGACAGATGGAGATAGTTAATAAGTGGTTGGAGGGATACTTGAGTAACTATGTTAGTGGGCAGCAATGAGCATGGTTGAAGTGGTTGCATCTGGGGAAGTACTGCTACAATACTTCGCATCACATGTCCATTGGTATGTCACCATTCTATGCCTTATATGGGTATCATCCTTTATCTTTTGTCGACATGATGTTTGGTGATAGCAGGGCTCCTAGAGCCAAGATTTGGATCCAAGAGAGTCAGGATATCCTCCGAGCTCTCAAGGATAACATGGCTACAGTGCAGAACCAGCAGAAGCTATATGCCGACAGGGGTCGGGTGGAGAGACAGTTCGAGGTAGGGGACATGATCTACCTACGATTACAGCCATACCGACAATCATCGTTGAAGCAGAAGGGGGCTGAGAAGCTCAAGCCCCACTTTTATGCACCATACAAGGTGATACACAGGATTGGACATGTTGCATATGAGTTGGAGCTGCCCCAAGGCAACAAGATTCATAATATTTTTCATGTATCATGCTTGAAGAAGGCATTGGGGCAGCAGGTGACCGTGACGAATGAGCTACCACCCATGGATGATGAGGGGTATTTCGTATTACAGCTGGAGGCTATCATTGACTCTAGGGAGAGACGGTTGCGGAGCAGGACGGTCCAGGAATTCTTGGTGAGGTGGAAGAATTTGCCGGATGAGGATGCCACTTGGGAGAGTGAGGAGATCTTACAGCATCCATCACTTCAGTTGCTTGAGGATAAGCAACATTTTGCCGAGGGAGACTGTAATATTCCTAATTAGCTATGGCTAATTGGAATATTCGATTTTGTTCGATTTTTGCCTTCTATAGTTATTTGTAAATAAAAAGTGAGGAAGGGGGAACATAAATCACTTTAGAATAAAAAGTCACTTCCTAGGTAGCACAACATTGTGACTTAAGGGGGAACCAAGGGGGCCAAAGGGGGACACAGAAATGGGGCCCACGCAGACACATGGAGGGACTGCGCAGGAGGGAAGGAACACATGGCAAGAAGGGGATCACGCAGGAGAAAGTGAGCCTAGGGATTGTGAGAGGCAGAGGCTACAAAATAGAGAGGAACCCCCTCATTTGGGATCATTCTGGTTATGAGCATTTTTTATAGTCATTTCACTTAGAGCACACTGATTGTTTAGCTAGTATGTAGCACTATTTAGTGAATTGAGTGTCTCCGTTCGGAGATCTCACCCTTAGCCCCAGGGGACTTCGAGTGCCTACTCGAGCAAGGTATTTCCATTGGAATTCCAGCAGTAGATTCATCAACATTTCAGCAGCAGTTTCATCAGCATTTCCACTGTTATTTCATCACTTATGGATTATTATATCATTTGCACATATTTGGTTGGAGTTTTTGTGGGGGTTTGAGGAATATTCTGGGTTAGGAATATTACAAAAAGATGGAATGTAATGGGTTCTGAAAGGAAATAACTTGAAAGCGTCTGTAATTCTGAGTCAAGGGAGTAGGGTAGAAGGTAGAGGCTCTACAGCTGTGTGCGCAGAGGCCTAGAAAGTCCAAAACTGTGTGCGCAGACCCCTGCAACTAAATGCGCAGGATGGATCTAGATGTATTATTGAAGATTGATAATAAAGATAAGTTTCTTCTAAATTATGTGTTGATTTCGACTGTACTCTTTTATGATAAATGAACTGTTATGATTTTTGCATTTGCTACGATTGAATTCAGGTGAACTGGATTAATCTTGATGCGCGAAGTAACTAAAAGTAATAAATGTTTGCTTAAAGATTGTTTTAACTAGATCAAACTAGTAATAAGTGATTCCATCTATAACAAGCGCGATAAGGGTATTCTGATCTGCGCAGATCTGGCGTAGCACAAGGCTGCAAAACAGTGCACGAAGCCCCAAACCACATCCAATACATCCCAGGGTGCCGAAACCTGGTTCCAGTACCCTCCCCTGCTACCTCGAGTGAGACCTCAGCTCGCGCTTCGCGGGTTGTTGTCAAGAGGGCCAGTAGCTACGGGATTTGTTTGGCTAAATAATTCTTCCAAACCTGGGTCAAGCCCATATAAGCCAACAACTGCGGAATTGATTCATCCTTCTGCATTTTGATGCTACAAAGCTTGTCCTTCAGTGCCAACTTCCTATGGTAATTATTGTTCTCAAACAAGTTGGCCATAATTTTCCACATCTCGAATGGAGTTTCTTTCTCGTGGAGATTCGAGACAATATGATCTCGAACTCCCTCCAATATGATCCTCCTTGATTTAGCTACATCCTTCTTCCACTGAGTGAGATCTTTGGCATCAATTGCTGGGGGTTTAAGTACATTTGTCTTGATGTAGTCTAGTAGCCCATTATCATCTAATATTTCCTCCATACATATCTTCCATGCCACAAAATTTGTGGTTCCTTCTAGGGCATACTTGAACCTAAGTCTGGTGGAAGTCATCTTCTTAGTCCTGGAGAAAACCTACAACACTGATCCTGTAATTCGAACCTCCTGCACAAACTTCGAATTATCTTCTCTTTTATTGTGATTCTAGCTCTGATGCCATGTAGAAATTCCTTGTAGATTCAAACTGCTTATGTAATTTTCTAAAACAAAAGACTTGAATCTACT
The DNA here is from genome assembly GCA_031772625.1 of Pinus tabuliformis. NCBI lineage: Eukaryota > Viridiplantae > Streptophyta > Pinopsida > Pinales > Pinaceae > Pinus > Pinus tabuliformis. The sequence goes on along the minus strand of CM062808.1, from coordinate 703,131,157 downwards.
CTACTCATCAACGGAAACAATTAATCGATCAAGAAATCACAACATAAACATGAGATAAGATTCAATCACATATGCTCAAATATTTATCTAAGGGGAAAGAAACTACTCAAAACCCCTTCCTATATATATTGCATTAGTTAGAAAATAGAGAAGAAATGCAATGCTTATTCAAGCCTGAACAATATTTACACAAGTATAATCTATCTCACTGCCTCACAAGCTGACTCTGCCCAATACTTCGCTAATTTCACTACCTTCCAAGCTCTTATTTCCTTGCCCTGTTTCCTTGGGAATTAGCCCCCTATTAATTAGGTAAATTCCCAATTATAATTGCACAATCCCTGTAGGCCCTTCTCTGATTGCATGCACCACCTATACAACTCAAAAAATATACAAGTGATAATACATTGCCCTTGAACTCCAACATCAATTGGGTAGCTTGAATTTCATGCATGCATAAGTTAATTATGGCTGATTTATCTGTTAACTAGTTGAACACTAAAGTTTCACCCCACTTCTAGACCTCCTACTAGTTCCTCCAACAGTTGGAACTAGTTTAACTAAATTTATTTATTACAACTCAAATTAAACTCAATCTAGGCTCCTAAAATTTAGGAACCAATCTACATGACTCAAGTTAGGCCCTCAACTTGAATTAATTGAGCCAACTAAGTGAAATTAACTTAGTTAACTCATTCTTGTTGTATTGTGATCTATTGTTGAATGTTAGTTTTGTTGTGCTAATTTCAACTTCAAATTTATAAACAAATGCTTGTCAATTACTTCATGTGCATGGTTCTCTTATGGTGTTTGTGATTGGAAATAGGTAAATTTTATCAATTTTTAAAGTGAAATACATGAGAAAAATATCATGAAAACAAGTGTTGAACAACAGCAATGAAAAGTACAGCAAACCATCAACATGAACACTTAACACAGTGTTTTGATGAAGGAGTTCACCCCTCCTAGGCTACATCTCCTTGGTCCATCTTCCATGGCTTGGGCCTTTTTATTAGCTCAATATGGAAAAAAATGTTGTTTACAAAGCTCTTCTACTCCTGAAACTCACTTCAATGTGTTCAAAATGTTGAAATCAGCTAGGAATACCTTTTCCTGAGCTCCATTTCGTCGAATTTTACTCCAGTTGTGGTCAAAACTATTTTCTCCTAGAAAACCTCCATTAAACTTGGAGTTTCCACCAAATCAGGAGGTCCGCTAAATATTCTGTCAAACTAAATTGGGGTTAATTAATGATTAATTGTGGATCAATTACATTTAAGTGGAGATTAGTGCATTAAGCATGTTTAATGGTTAACCATTTTTGTTTGCACTAGCGGTCTTATCAGTAGAGGACACATGGTAGCATTAATTGTCAGGTTATGGTCTTTAATCCATGCAGTTTCCAAACGGTTGGCTTGAAGGTTACGCAGAGGTGAGGTCACATGCAACGTGTTGGAGTTTTTAGTTATGGTTCGTTGGAACCACCGGATGTGTGGTCACTGTAACTACGGGAGTTTTCACATGGGAGGGTTGGCCCATGGGTTGGCCCTCCTAACCCCCAACTTCATCCACATTAAAATTTAAATATGTGTTAAGATCTATACGGTTAAGAAACATTGACATGGTGCAACAGTATGGCTTGTGGTTTATGTGGAGCAAGTCTTGGGTTCGACCCCACGGCCTACCATAAAATTTTGGTAAGCACTGCGTGCCGAGCCGAACTTTGGGGAGGGACACATGGCAGCCTATGGGATTACCACTTGTCCACTCCTCATTGGTCCTCCATTAACCAACCAAATCATGCCACATCACCACATCTGATAACCAACCAAAATCTGACACTTGTCGAAGCCTTATTGGACCATTGACCACTATTGACCTTGCACAGTCACCTGCCACGTCAACAGTATGAACTGCTAACTGTGCATTTTTTTTCAAAAATTTCTTTTGTTTAGCAAAGCAAATAGAACTCATTATCTTCCTCATATGAACTCGGTTTTTAGTGAATCGAGTTGCATTGGTATCTTTTCGCCGAGACGGATGCATTCGTTCATGTTTCAATCCATTCTGAGAACTTTGATTTTTGAGCTAAAACTTGAGTGCCTAATCATTCCTCCCCACTAGAAGCCTTTTGAACCCCAAAACATACTATCAATTGTTCAACATATGAGGGTATAGCTCCCTCACCTTCTCGATCTGCAACCATTTGGATTTAGAAGGATTTTGTCCCTTGAGTCCCAATCTAAGGTATTCAACATTCCCTCTCTTCAAAGTTCTGGTTCTTCTGTCAAGTATGAGATCGTACTGAAGTTCATCAAGATAATCTAGTGAGAAATCATCTATTGATGGCAGTTGAACATGCTCTCCTTGATCATCAATCAAAGGAGGCTCAAACAATCTCAAATTCTCAACATTAACAACAGAGTATATTTGCATATAAGGAGGCAAATCAAGCTTAAATGCACTGTTACCAATCTTTTCCAGAATTTTAAAAGGACCATAACAGATTGGCTTAAGGTTTTTACCTTCCCCTTGAAGTCTCTCTTTGCTAATATATAACCAAAATTCGTCTCCAACTTGAAATTTGTGATCGACCCAGTGTTTGGCATGCCTTGCCTTATAGCTGCTCTAACTTCTTTCAAGTTGTTCTTGCATTGTATGATGTATCAACTGAATTTGCTCTATGAACTTCCTTACCTTATTGATGTCGTTGTGACCATCGATGGCGACATGTTTCTCAAATATGAAGTCCAATGGAAATCTTGGAAAATACCCAAAACATACCTCAAATGGTGATGTGTTTGTTGAAGAATGCTTTGCCCTATTGTATGCATGATGTATGTAATGTAATTGTTCATCCCACAACTTGGGATGTTTGCTGCAATATCCTCTAGGAAGATGAATGATTGTCCTATTGACCACCTTAGTTTGTCCATTTGTTTTTGGATGAAAGGTTGTAATCTTCTTCAACTTTGTGTCCATCATGTCCCACAAATTTGACCAAAAAATCCCAACAAATCGAGAATCCCGATCACTTCCAATGGAAGTAGGAAGACCAAAATGAACCCAAATGTTTTGGAAGAAAACATGACTTGTGGAAGAAAACATGAGTTGCTTGTTTAGCTGTAATTTACTTTTTACATGGTGTTAGGATACACATTTTGCTAAACCTATCTACAACTACATACAAGTAATCATGACCTTTCCTTGACAATGGAAGACCTCTTACAAATTCCATTGAAATACTCTCCCATGGACATGAAGGTACTGGAAGTGGAGTGTACAATCCTAGTTTCCTATTGCTAGGCTTAATTGTTCCACACAAATAACATCCTCTAATGAAACAAGATACATTATCAAATATGTGTGGCCAATAACAATACCTTTGGATATGCACTATTGTCTTGGCTACACCAAAGTGTCCAGCAATCAATGAAGTGTGCACCTCCCTTATGATATTGTTTCTTTCTCCTTGTGGAATACATAACTTGCCCAAGTGATACAATTTTTTTTTATGTACATGGTAATCCAACTCTTCAATTTGGTTTTCTTAACTCAAGCTTGCATACACATCTTGAATCATATGCATATTTCTCAATGTAGCTTTCATGCAAAACAGAAGTATGCTTGAGTATAACAAATGAATTTACAATAGGCCTAGAGAGTATGTCAACTACCTTATTGTAGATTCCCTTTTTGTATTTGATAACCAAATGAAACTGTTGTAGAAAACCCATCCATCTGAAGTGTCATGACTACTACAACTTTGGTTGTGACTGTAAGTACTGCAATGGTTGATGGTCGGTATGGATAATGGTCTCCTTCCACATCAAGTAGTGTTTCCATTTTTTGACACTTTGTACCAATGTGTAAAGTTCTTTGTCATAAGTGGGATAGTTAGTCACAGCTCCATTAAAAATTTCAGAATGAAATGAAATGGGCTTACCATGCTGTATAAGAACTGCTCCCATGGCATAGTCACTAGCATCCGTTTGAATCTCGAATTGTTGTCTAAGATCTGGAAGAGCCAACACTGGTGTTGAGTTGATCTTTTGCTTCAAAGCATCAAATTCTTTCTGTTGTACATCTCCCCAATAGAAGACTTTCTTGACGCTAGTCAATGCATATAATGGTGTTGCAATGGTGTTGTTGGGAAAAGTATCCAATATGGAATGACCCTATCCCACTCTAAGGGTGATAGTACCTCAGCAACAATCAAAGTAAAGCTATTTGAGATTACTTCTTTATGAGATGTAAGAGAGAGGGGGAAGAGATCCACTAACCGATGTCTTCCGCTAATGATTGATCCAATCTTCTCTCTTTGCTGCTTGCTCCCAGCTCCTTGCTCTTTTACTGGCCCAGCTACACCAAGATCCTGCAAAATCACAAGAAAGGGAAACTACAAGAAGCATACATTCATAATTGATTCAAGGATTAGAATAAATCAAATATACAAGTATCAATACGCCATTGAGACACATGCATATAGAAGAACCTCAAATGCTTTATTAATGGAAGAAGTAAAGTTCAGGAAGTGATACAACCATAAAAGGCCCAATCCAGCATCACCTCCTAGTAGAAAGAAATCTCCTCTTCACCTCCTTCAAGCAAATCACCCAATAGTTCTATACTCAAACCAACAGCACTTCCTTACAGTCACAAGATTCCAGCCTCCCTAGACCTCATGAGAGAGCTCTATATATAGGAGTTTTGGAGAAAGGATGAGTCAGCTTGAGGCTGGCATGAAGCTGACTAGTGTCCTCTCCCACTTCAGTTATTCTTCAGTTCTTGAGTCCACTTGGAGGTTCTTGCTTCCACTTGGAGATCTAGACCCTCTTACTCATCACTAGGCGAATTCCCTGATCCAAGTGTCATTTTGGAAGCTTCCTGGGCATTGACACCTTGAGGAATGACTGTGCCACTTGGCCAATCTCGCCCAGCGCAGGTAGCCTTCATTGGAGTTGACATTCAGCGTAGGTACCGAGTGGAGCAGTTGACATTCAACGCAGATGCTCAGTGGATCAGTTGGCATGATCCAGAATTAGCTTGTTTTTGAGTGTTTTCAGGTGGAGAACTGATTTTCAGTGTTGTGGTTTGCTGACCTTGTTCCTCTAGGGGTAGGAACAACATGTTTGGGGACTTTGGATCCCTTAGATTATTGACATTTCATGCTTCATGCTGTAAGGCACAAAAATGTCTATAACAGTTGCCCCCTAAAGTATGAGGTCGTTTATCGGGTGAAATGCTTTATCAGGAGGATCCGAAGTTCATTCAATCGCTGAGAGGTGACCTGTAATAAAATACAATACAATACATTATTTTTCATTCTGCTTTCATGATCTAGCTGAGGCGGGCATTCCCATGCTCAGCTTTATAAATTCATTTTAGTACATAGAACATACGATCGTCTGATGATAGACTGATAATTCTCTGCTGAAATTATCATCCTTTGAGTAGGATGATCATGTGCTGCACTGATGTACATGTCAAATGTCTTTATGTTTACTGAATATATATCGCAGCCCGGATGGATGAAACTAGATCCGGGGTGTTCAAACTCGTTCGATCTTCACTCTAAGTACAAGTCGATCCATGTGAGAATTGCGCTGAAGTCGAACATGGAAAGACATCGCTTGATTACCGGTCAATGATGTAAACCGTTAACAAGCGCGAGAGGAATCACCAATAATGATAATGACCCTCAAGGTACTGCAGTACAATTCACGTGGTGTGAATATAGGACTTGGCGTCGAACACCACGCAAAATCTTCTGGTCGAAGGTCATTGATGTATACCTATCGCCGGAAGTGAGAAACTTGCCATTGAGGCATGCAAGCTTCAAAGTACTGAGGGGGGTGTTCCTAGATCAACTTCTTGGATAATGAGCTGAAGTCGACAAGAAGCGATCCGTCAAAGGAGGGCCTTAATGAATCCCACATCAGTGACACGGAACGGAGCTAATGATTTTAGTGGAGGTGAAAACAATTTGTGAAATATGATTCAGGGTGGCGATCATGGGTGGATGAAAGATGATGTATGGTAGTGGATGGGACACGGTTGACTCTTTTTGAACAACATCTCTTGAACATATAACGACACTGATGCGATGGATCGTTAGCATTACCCCAAATGTGGATGGTTTGGCGAAGACCATGGTGATGAGACCGGTGAATGAAACAACCCAACCCGATGTGATACGGAGGAAAAGTGTCATGTTCAAGAGCGACTTGCTACCATTAAAGCTTTGAGGTTCTCCCAATTTTTCCCCAGTCATTTCTGACCAGTACCTCTTTATTTTTGTCAAGCTTGAGGAGGATAACATATGCTTGTTCTATAACCTGCCATTCGGGCAAGCCCATCGCTATGTTTTAACGAGCCTAGCGATAGGGAAACTCATTCTCATCTAAAGACAAGTTTGTCACTATTTAATCGTTTTAACGAGTCTAACGACAAGGAAAACTCGATCCTTTTCATTTTTAGAGAGTCTGAAAAGGTACAGAAAGTTAACTCCAAAATTCCTTTTTCGTGATCTAATCCCTTAAGTCCGAAAAAGTATAAAACACTACAGAAGGGATGAATTTTCGATAACTTTAACGAGCCGAATAAAACAAGTGCTCGACCTTTTTGTGCAATAATCCCTCAGGTCCAAAAAGATTAAAATCTAGAGGAGGGATAGCTCTTCCGGTCATTTTAACGAGCTGGAAGGCCAAAACTCGGCAAACTTTTCATATTTTACGAGTTAGTTGAAAAGAGCTCAAAGAAGACTCGTCTTTTGAGGAACGAGTGATAAACAGGGATAGCAGCAGATTCCAGGTACAGGTTGGAATTTTCCAATCACGGCAGTGTTACAAGGATGGCTAGGTGAAATCACTCTTCGCAGCTGTTCCTCAAAATGGGTAAACAATCATATGGGGGTGAACGATCGGCCAAATGGAATGGAGGTGGCAGGTGCAAACACGACCAAGGCTTTTTATGGCTAATAACTTTACGATCATAATGGTTATTTACTGGAATAGGTTCATTTTTTAATGAGCTTAAACTCTGGAGGAAACTTTTGCTCATGCTTTTCTATTTTTTAACGAGCATAAATTCCACGGTAAAATTGCTCGATCTTATGTTTATTTTTTAACGAGCATGAACTATGTGCTAAAACTGCTCAGATCTCGCTTTTCTATTTTTTAACGAGCATGAACTATGTGCTAAAACTGCTCGGATCTCGCTTTTCTATTTTTTAACGAGCATAAATTCCACGGTAAAACTGCTCGATATACCAGTCATAAGATAAGAAATGTCTCCTGTGAGACTCCAATTTTTATAGAGCTTGCGCCTCACATAAGCTATGCTCCCTCTCATCCTTTCTTTATGCAAGTTCGGAAACGGCTAATCCCAAAAACAGATAAATAACTGCTCCTAGCTTGTACTCCAAAAGGTTTGCATGCCCCGAGGTATAAAGTACAATTTCAAGGCTGCCCCTACTTATCCGATAAAACATTTGTTTTAAAGGGTGAGGCTTGCCTCTTCCTGGTTACCCAAAGATTGTTTTGTTAACACCATCAAATGAAAACATTTCCTCGGCACTGTCTACCGTAGTAGACAATGGTGAATGACCTTTGTCAAACAAGTAACCTTATCAAAAGAATCCTGTTCTAGAACAACCCCTCTTCCATCCACGGATGGGGTACGGACTAGTCATATTCTTTCGCGGAAATTCTACCTTATACCCAAGGTTTCCTCTGCCCGAAGCAGACCAGGATGCATGCCCCCTGGGTTCCAGTCCCATCTTTCCGAATCACTCGCACTCATCGGGAAGGAGGACTGGGGGTGGAGACATTTCTTGAGTGAATAGACCATTCAGGGTTGGTATTTGACTATTTGCGATGCGTGATCCCGGAAATGAAAGTTGGTCTACGAGCTTGACCATTCTTCCTTCGTGTGGAAAACACATTACTCTAAAGAGTGAGGAGACTATAGCTCCCATGCAATATATATAGTCTCGTCCAAGGAGTAGGTTATAATCCAAGGGTCCTTGAACGACCATCATGTTCATTTGAACGGTCTTCCCTTTCAATGTAACAGGCACATTGGGGAGGATCCCTAATGGTCGACTGGTTCCTTTATCAAAACCCGAGAGATTTCTTATCTTAGGCAGAAGCGCCGGGGAACCCAGTGCTTTCCAAGAAATAGAGGAAAGGATACTCACAGATGCCCCTTCATCAATGATAGTTCCAGCCATCACCATTCTATAAATTTGGACTATGATTCTGAATGGTATACTGGCTGGCAACCGGGGTCTACCTAGTTGGTTCCAATCAAAGGACACAACCAGGTTGCTTGGTGGTGGGACCGAATACACGGCCGGATATGACCCTGACGATGTTCCTTCCTGCGATAAAGGAATGGGAGCATTGCCCTGATGCTCATTAGAATCTGTGTTGATGAAAAGAATCTGGATGGTGTCATCCTTATTCTCTTCAGTGAGGGTGTCATTTGAAGATGAATCTTCAGTGACGGTGTCATTTGAGGATGAAACCTCTGAAGGAAGAACCGGGTCAACTGCCGTATCGACCTTTATACTTTCGTCAGGTCTGGATTCAGTAGGTTCATTTTCAATGACTGACGCTTCAGCTGACCACTTGAGCGGGCTGGCTGTATTTTCAACCAACGAAGGACTTGGCACGAGTTTTTTGTATCCAGGAGGAAGTCTCAACGGTGAAACCGGGCGATCTTCCAAAACTCTCTTCGCTTCGTCTAAGAAGGGACAACGGTGGATGGCGTGATCACCTTCACACAGTCTGCAGGGGGATCTTGCTCCCCCTCTTTGTCTTGAACCTTCACTTTCGCTGGTTGACGGTAAGCATTCAACATGGTTATCAGAGGTTGATGCTCCCGAATTGTGCAACCGAGGGGACCAGTCCCTTAGTATCCGGGGAATACAGGGACAATCTCTATGGAAGTGGTCTCCTCTACATATGACACATGGCGATTTAGGCCCGGTCTGTGCTGTGTATGGATTTTTGTCAGATGTCTTTTGCTTGCCCCCAGTCGCCTTAGGCTCCTTCTTCTTCTTTTCTCTCTTCTTCTTCTCCTTCTTCTCCATGGGAGCTTGGCTTTTGCCGGCTCTACCTTGCGAAGATGAAGGATTGGAGGAAGAGTTATAGGAAGTAGAAGGCTAGTGGGCCGCTCTAGACTGATCTAACTGTTGACTCGACTGTTCAGGAACCATGGTGTTCTGAACTACATTGGTTGAGAATAGCCAAATTGGCAGGCCAATTGTCAGTCCTGGAAGCGACAATGTGGCCATGTGGGGCGCACCAACTTCTCCCCAAGAGGAGAAAGGACTAGGATTTCCATCATGTGGAATTCCTTGGTTGGGGCGTTCCATGTGTAGGAATTTACAGGGTAAGTTCCACAGAAAGAATACCAAAAGGACACCGCTCACAACCAGATCTCAAATCAATACACCAGTATTTTTGACGTGGTTAAAACCCTCAGAGTGCAAGGAGGGAAACAGTCCACGGCCTGTCCCAACGTGGGTACTACAGGCAATTTATTAATCAAAGAATGAAAATTTACATAAGCTTCTCTCATGCACGGATTACCCGAACAATGACCCTCCATGCGCTTTAAATAGAACTCATGGACCAATCGGGTGTCAAGCCATGGATCAAGTGTCGGTAATATCGAGGTGAGAGTGAACCGTCGGATCACTACATATCGTGACCGTCGGATTGTAAGTTACAAAATGTACAACGGTAAAGAAACACACTTTACCTAACTCTATACTAGATCAAGTTGAACTTAACTATATCCTATGTGTCGGAATATCCTAACATCCCCCCTTAAGAACAACTTGGGATAGGATTGAAGGATTTACAAATATGACACAATAGGAGAAGGAAGGAGGCACTAGAGCCTATCCCCCCTTAGTGACAACTTCCTGAACTCCAAGCATATATCGAAGTTTAGTGAACTTCGCCTCTGTGAGAGCCTTTGTGAAGATGTCTGCAACCTGATCATCTGTTGGACAATATTGCACTTCAAGAACATGGTCATGAATGAGCTTTCTGATGAAGTGCATGTGTAGTTCAATGTGTTTGCTGCGCTGATGCTGGACTGGATCTTTGCATAGCTGAATGGCACTTTGATTATCACACCAAAGTGTGGTTGGATGCTGCTGCTCAAAGCCAAACTCTGATAGGATCTGACGAAGCCACAAGGCTTCCTTACTAGCTTCCACGGCACCACGATACTCTGCTTCTGCTGACGAAAGAGAAATGGCAGCCTGTTTCTTACAAGCCCATGTAATAGGTCCTGAACCAAGAGTGAAGACATAACCGGCAGTAGACTTCCGATCATCAGGGTCACCAGCCCAATCAGAATCAGTGAAACCAACTAACAGAGGAGCTGCTTTGGCACTGTAATGAATCCCAAACTGTATTGTACCTCGAACATAACGAAGTATTCTTTTAGCTGCTTTCCAATGACTTTCACGGGGGTTTTGCATAAAACGAGCAACAAGGCCAACAACAAAGGAAAGATCAGGACGAGTATGGGTTAAATACAAGAGTTTTCCGACAAGTTGACGGTATAAGGTAGCATCAACTTCAGGAGAAGTACAAGAGACTGAAAGTTTGACTCCAGACTGAAAGGGAGAAGGGGCTGGCTTACAGTCTTCCATGTGAAAATGACGAAGAATATCACAAGCATACTTGGACTGGGAAAGGAAAATACCCTCTTGGGATTGCAAGACTTGAAGACCGAGAAAATAGTGTAAGTGTCCTAAGTCTGTCATTTCAAATTTCTTTTTAAGGCTGGACTTCACATGGTTTATAAGGTTGGGATCACTACCAGTAAGAATAAGATCATCAACATAAAGAACAAGGATGATAAGAGAGTTGCCCACTTTCTTGGTGTAGACAGTATTGTCAGAATGACACCTAGAAAAGCCAGATTCTAAAAGAAAGCTATCCATTTTGGCATACCAAGCCCGAGGAGCTTGCTTGAGGCCATAAAGGGATTTCTTAAGTCGACAAACAAGGCTGGAGTCTGTTTGTATGAAGCCAATGGGTTGTTCCATATAGATTTCTTCCTGCAAGTCCCCATGCAAGAAGGCAGATTTAACATCCATTTGATGGACTTCCCATTTTAAAGAGGCAGCAAGGGAAAGAACAAGGCGGATAGAGTTCATTTTGGCAACTGGAGAGAAGGTTTCAGTGTAGTCAATGCCTTCAACCTGTGAAAAGCCCTTAGCAACTAGACGAGCTTTATGTTTATCAACTTTCCCATCTGGTCCATACTTGGTTCTGTAAACCCATTTGCATCTAACAAGTTTGCGTCCCTTTGGTAGAGGAACAAGATCCCATGTATCATTTGTCATCAATGAATGATATTCTTCATTCATAGCTGCTTCCCAATGTGGATGGCCTGAAGCTTCTGCAAAAGTGTCAGGATCATGATTTACTGGAGCTTGAGCCAGTAAAGAAGAGGCTCTTTCAAACTGAGAACGTGTACGTCGCTGATCTGTAGGATCACCGGCAAGATCACCTGCTGCATCCCGAGTAGCACGGACCCATCTTGGAAGTTGAGGATCCTGAGAAGGTGGGGGAGGATTATCATCCTCGCTTTCATCATCAGAAGAAGAAATGTTTTCAAAGATAGAAGAGATAGGAAGAGGTGGCACATCCGCCGGACTAGGCTCGCAGGCCGATTTATTTTCATCAAATTTTACATCTCTTCTAATGATAACATTTTTGGACTTAAATGGAATAAGTCTATAACCTTTTACATCTTCAGAATATCCAACAAAAGTACATTTCTCACTCTTAGGTTCTAAAGCTTTATGCTTTTCATCTGGAATATGGGCCCATGCTTCACTTCCAAACACACGAAAGTGACTTACATCTGGTTTAATGGAACTCCAAGCTTCTTCTGGAGTGATATTCTCTAGAACCTTAGTAGGAGTGCGATTGATTATATAATTTGCACAATTAATTGCTTCGGCCCAAAAACTAAGACTGAGTCCTTTAGATTGCAGCATACAATTAGCCATTTCCTTTAAGGTGCGATTTTTCCTTTCAGCTACACCATTTTGTTGTGGAGTGTATGGAACAGTATGTTGCATTTGAATTCCATTTTCGGTGCAAAAGTTGATGAATGTGTTTTTAACATATTCTCCACCATTATCAGTTCTTAGCTTAAGAATTTGATGTCCAGATTGTTTTTCAACAAATGCTTTGAAGGCCAAAAAAGTGGTAAATACTTCGCTCTTGAGTTTTAAGAAGTATACCCAAGTGCGTCTGGAGAAATCATCAATGAAAGTTAAGAAGTACTTGCAGCCAGAGAATGAAGCAACAGGAAGAGGACCACATAAATCACTGTGCACAAGCTGTAAAGGGGCTGAGGCGTGCCAAGAGGCACGTTTGTCAAAACTGTCCCGATGATGTTTTCCGAGTACACATCCGGAACAAACACCATCTTTGCAAGATACCATAGGAAGACCTGTCACCATATTTTCTTTACATAGATGCTGAAGGGAGCGATAGTTTAAGTGACCAAACCGCTCATGCCAAAGTTTGCTCACTTCATCATTATGAGCAACAAATACTGAGGGAAGATGGGATGACCCAAAGTTGTGAAACTTATACAACCTTTTGGAATCATCAGCAAGACCAGTAGCTAGAATCTGTTTAGGATCTTTTAGATCCTTGATTACAACATCATGAGGTGAAAATTCAACAATTTTACCTTCACCTGAATGAGTTATCTGATAGACAGATAGAAGGTTGCAGGATAAGTTTGGAACACATAATACATCATTGAACTGACCATTGTCTAGATGAACAGTTCCAGTCCCTACAACATTAAGAGATCTATCATCACCAATATATATATTTTTGGTGTTACAATCATTTAAAGAAGAAAACATGGCTTGGTTTTTGGCCATGTGACAAGAGGCTCCAGAATCAATGAGCCACTCATGAGAATGAGAAGAAGAAGAAGATACATTTAATGCATAACCAGACTGAGATGATTGACGATGACATGCAGAAAGTGCCGTTCCGGAAGTTGAAGTTGAAGTAGGCTCCAGATGGATGTTATGTTTCTTCATTGCGGCTTCCAAGGCTTCCATCTTCTTAAAGCATTTAGATTCTAAGTGGCCATCTCGATTACAAAAGTTACAATGTCTATCAGTCTTCTTCCATTTGTTTTTATTGGTCTTATCATTTTGCTGAAATGATCTTTCATTTTGAGGCTGAGATGGTTTAGGACCATTCTTTTGAGGATATGACTTCTTAGGATTCTTTGAATTTGGGTACTGCTGGGCGGCTAACGCTTTCGTGGAAGAGTTTCCAAGATTAAGAAGACCAAGGTGTAAGAGTTTTTCTTGTTCTCTTATTAAGGAATCACAAAAGGAGTCAAAGGAAGGGGCCTTGTAGTCTTGTCCTTGACAAATGAAAGCTTCCCTTGTAGAATGGAAAGTGGAAACAAATACAGAGTAGGCTGGTCCTAACTTAGTAAGGATGGAATAAATAAGGTTACCATCATCTTTCTTAACTTTAACACCTTCCAAGAGATATCTAAGGGTCTTGAATTTGGACAAGAAATCTTCAATGCAAGAAAAATTATTAGGATCCAAAGTAAGCAGCTCATTTTCAAGTTGATGGGATCTAATTTCATTTTTAATCCCAAAAACTTTAGCAAGTTTTTCTAATGCTTCATGAGGAGTCTCAAGTCCTGCAATGTGGAATCTAAGATCAGGAGAAATAGACATCCCTATCAAACCACGTGCTTGATCTTGTCTATTTTCCCATTTTGCCGCCTTGTCTTCATCTGTTGGTTTCTTCTCTTGGTTTGTGGCTATTCTGAAGAGACCTTTACTTCTAAGTAAATCTTCCATGTATTCTACCCATTGGAAGTAGTTAGTGCTGTCAAGAATGACTTGGCATGGACTTTCCATTTTTAAAAAAAAAAAACTGAAGCTGAAGATGCTAAAAGTAAGTGTACCAACGGATAGATCTTGAAAAAATAGGCGGTTTTAAAAAAAACGGCTCTGAAAAAGGCTTCCGGATGAAGAAGTTATGGCTTTTTGAAAAAACACTTGTTGACGTTGCCAGCAAAGTGCGCGAATGTGCGGGAATGAAAAAATCCGCCCCCACAAAATGGAGACTTGAACCCAAGACCTCTACTCTCTAAAAATAGCTTTGAACCAATTGATCTATACAAAAAATTTGAGAGAGAGAGAGAGAGAGAGAGAGAGAGGGGGGGGGGGGCCTCGGTTTGCGTGCTTGCCTTGAGAAAGCTCTTTTTCCCTACAAAACACAAAACACAAAACCCAACACGAATATGCAAAGAAAAACGAACCTTGCGGCTCGAAGTTAGCTTTAGCCAAAAAACTAGAAATTTTAAAAAAATCTCAAGGTTAGCTTTAGCCGAAAAACTAAATATTTTTCTCAATGTTTCTGATTTTCCCAGATCACACTAAGGTGCAGGGAAAAGAGCATACGCATGAGAAAAATCCTTCCTTTCTGTTTCTGATTTGCCCAGATCGCACAGAGTCGCAGGGCAAAGAGCATACGCAGAAATGAAAGGTATAGATCCGGTTAAAAAAAAAGGCTAAATAAACTGAGACCGAAATAAGCAGAGAGAAATTAACAGTAAACTGCAAAAAAACACTGTATACCTCCCGATCTGAAAAATGACGCAGCTAGGGCTATCGGAAACCTTTTCGCATGAAACGAAAGGGGTTCCTCACTGGAACAGATGCTCCGAACGCAAAAGAGCAGTCCTCTCGGCCCAAAAGCAGTCAGAAACAACAGATCTAGGAAACGACAGCCACATGCAGTTCTACCGGCTTCATATTTGGATCACCAACGGACGCGACCCTCAAATAGCTCTGATACCATGTAGGAATTTACAGGGTAAGTTCCACAGAAAGAATACCAAAAGGACACCGCTCACAACCAGATCTCAAATCAATACACCAGTATTTTTGACGTGGTTAAAACCCTCAGAGTGCAAGGAGGGAAACAGTCCACGGTCTGTCCCAACGTGGGTACTACAGGCAATTTATTAATCAAAGAATGAAAATTTACATAAGTTTCTCTCATGCACGGATTACCCGAACAATGACCCTCCATGCGCTTTAAATAGAACTCATGGACCAATCGGGTGTCAAGCCACGGATCAAGTGTCGGTAATACCGAGGTGAGAGTGAACCGTCGGATCACTACATATCGTGACCGTCGGATTGTAAGTTACAAAATGTACAACGGTAAAGAAACACACTTTACCTAACTCTAACCTAACTCTATACTAGATCAAGTTGAACTTAACTATATCCTATGTGTCGGACTATCCTAACACCATGTTCTCAACCTACAGATCAACGCAGGAATAGGAGGTGATTATGTTCCGTTTAAAATAAATTTTATAACGACGCTTTAGACACAACTTACTTTTTCACTTTTTAAGAGTCGAGAAAAAGCTAAAGATGACTCTAGTCTCCTTCGATGTTTT
Source organism: Pinus tabuliformis (assembly GCA_031772625.1). NCBI lineage: Eukaryota > Viridiplantae > Streptophyta > Pinopsida > Pinales > Pinaceae > Pinus > Pinus tabuliformis. The sequence continues at coordinate 703,115,641 of CM062808.1, read as the reverse complement.
AACGAGCCCGAAGTGACAAATGCTCGGATGGACTTTTTCAGTTATAGAGTTTGAAAAAGGCCAAAAGAAACTGCTCTGGAGATCTAGGCAGAGGGTGTGCCAAACCTTTCGCAAAACCACAGAATACGTTTTACGGTACGAGTGGTCGATCTTCGTGAATGTTGTGTTCACTGCATTGCGATCAATAGGGCGGCCGACACGGTTTCCTATGGATAAAGGCTTTGATCCTATAGGGGTCTCCCAATATATACGCAATGGTACGTGGGAGCATAAGTCCGTATTGATACTTATCGCTTCACCGTGGAGGAATCACCCAACCACTCAACGCTAAGATATCACGTTTAATGACGCCGGAACACGTCTCTAGCTTAGACCTCTATGTTTTTGCGTTATGTTTCAATGCGTTGTTATGTAAATTCAATTTATTTTAAGGTTGATCTTGTTTAGCAGTTTGCCTTTATGGATCACCACAAGATGTATAGTAACACTCCTAAATGCAGTCTAAGATGATAAGCAAGCTTTTCAATCTTTCAACTTTGAAAATCTTAACTACTGAGGGAAAAGAAAGACATCATCTTTTCACACAGATCATAGAGCACACACTAATGCACTTTTTCCTAAATCAACATGCAAATTGTCATAATGCACATGCACAATGCAAGTATTTCTTTTCTCTTTCTTAATGTTGGTGTGATACAAAAAGAAATCTGTTGTATAACTTTGAATTCAATTTCAAGTGAAAGCAAACAAGCTTGTCCAAAATCAAAAGACACCTTAAGATTTACTTGTTTCGACACTAGAAATATATAAATTCAAACCATATGACGAAAGCGAAAGCTTAATCAGCTATGAACAGTAAACAAACTAACTCTTAAGATCAAAACGACACTTATCACAGGTCTAGATCTAAGAGGCCACAACAAGACTAGTTCACTTTCGTTATGGGAAACTGTAAATGATACAAGAAATACACAAAGAACAAACACAATTTCTTTATACAACCGAGGTGGAATAGTGGTAAGGAAAGTTGGTTTCAGATAGGTACATTGACTGGTAACTGGCAGCAAAAACAAGAGTGAAAACAGGGCAATAAACAGGAGGGAACCCCAGTAGCACTAGGCAAAACTGGTTCAGCGCAGGTAGTACACTGGAAGTTTGACCTTCAACGCAGGTAGCCCCTTCGGGAACTGCGCTGAAATGCAGACTGCCTTCACAGTGCCTGCACTAAAGATTCAAACTTTCGTTTTTCTCAGTTTCCGGGTCACAGATTGTTCAAAAATTCACAGTTTTTGGCCAAATCAGAAGCTATCAGTCAAGTACACACTAAGGGATGAAAAGGAGGATGAAAAGCTATCACTAAGAGCTATTTAGAGTCCTTGTGAATCAGCTCTTCAAACCATAAACATGCCCAGAAACCGAGCTAGAGTAGCTGCCCTCTACTTTGCATTTGAAAGATCCAAATGCAGTTCGATTCGGTACTCCCTGTGTTTATGAAATGAATAGCAAAAAACACAAACAACCAACAAGATACGATCCCCAGCGGAGTTGCCAATTTGTTGTTGGGAAAAGTATCCAATACGGAATGACCCTATCCCACTCTAAGGGTGATAGTACCTCAGCAACAATCAAAGCAAAGCTATTTAAGATTACTTCTTTATGAGATGTAAGAGAGAGGGGGAAGAGATCCACTAACCGATGTCTTCCGCTAATGATTGATCCAATCTTCTCTCTTTGCTGCTTGCTCCCAGCTACTTGCTCTTTTACTGGCCCAGCTACACCAAGATCCTGCAAAATCACAAGAAAGGGAAACTACAAGAAGCATACATTCATAATTGATTCAAGGATTAGAATAAATCAAATATACAAGTATCAATACGCCATTGAGACACATGCATATAGAAGAACCTCAAATGCTTTATTAATGGAAGAAGTAAAGTTCAGGAAGTGATACAACCATAAAAGGCCCAATCCAGCATCATCTCCCAGCAGAAAGAAATCTCCTCTTCACCTCCTTCAAGCAAATCACCCAATAGTTCTATACTCAAACCAACAGCACTTCCTTACAGTCACAAGATTCCAGCCTCCCTAGACCTCATGAGAGAGCTCTATATATAGGAGTTTTGGAGAAAGGATGAGTCAGCTTGAGGCTGGCATGAAGCTGACTAGTGTCCTCTCCCACTTCAGTTATTCTTCAGTTCTTGAGTCCACTTGGAGGTTCTTGCTTCCACTTGGAGATCTAGACCCTCTTACTCATCACTAGGCGAATTCCCTGATCCAAGTGTCATTTTGGAAGCTTCCTGGGCATTGATACCTTGAGGAATGACTGTGCCACTTGGCCAATCTCGCCCAGCGCAGGTAGCCTTCATTGGAGTTGACATTCAGCGCAGGTACCGAGTGGAGCAGTTGACATTCAGCGCAGAGGCTCAGTGGAGCAGTTGGCATGATCCAGAATTAGCTTGTTTTTGAGTGTTTTCAGGTGGAGAATTGATTTTCAGTGCTGTGGTTTGCTGATCTTGTTCCTCTAGGGGTAGGAACAACATGTTTAGGGACTTTGGATCCCTTAGATTATTGACATTTCATGCTTCATGCTGTAAGGCACAAAAATGTCTATAACAAATGGAAGAAAAATTAGCAATAAATTTCCTCCCATATTGTGTTTCCCCCAAAAAGCTTCTTACCTATGTCACTGTATTGGGCTTGGGCCAATTCAGAATGACCTCAACCTTATAGGGGTCGATATTCAGCTCACTGTTGGAAATAATACTGAGAGGGGGGGGTGAATCAATATTATCACATTAATAAAACGTTTTCATTTCCATAATCAGATTCATATATGCTACTTCCACAACTTCTTATGATTAAGTTAATTGATCTTCAATGAGTGCATTAGAACATTATCAACCATATTATCAGATAACAGATGCAGTAATAGAGAATAGATCATCACACATAAGGCACACACATGAACACCATGATATAAGGTGGAAACCCAATGCGGGAGAAAAACCACCTGCTGCAAGTCATCTCAATCTTCTTCTTAATAAGAAAATCCTTTTACAATATTTGTACTGGTGCAGTCTTATACCAGTATGGGAGCTACAACCCCCTTTGCTCTTGTACTAGCCGATCCATTTACTAGTACGCAGGCTGCTACCTGCTACAATGTTCCAAATATCTCCCTTAGCTTTTGTACTAGCTTAGATACTAGTACATAGGCACTGGCCTACAATCTTCTCTCCTGCAGGTACCACGTTTCATCAATTTTCAGACTGGATACACTGAAGCACAACACATAATCTGAAAGCCCACTTTTCATCCAATTTTCATACTGGACCCAACAACAACATTGAAGCTCATAATCAATCAACCTTCTGAATCACCCAATCACCAGATCCATACATTATGAGAGTTATCAACCAGATCTAGTACATAAAGATAAGTCATTAATCATGTTGTTATCTGAACTCAATACCAGTAACCAAACATCAGTTATGCACCCAAAACCCTGCAGAATAGTCAAAGGCAGTTAAAACAAATTTTAAGCAGGGATCGCAACTTCACCGGTATAGATCTGCGGATATCTGTACTACCTCCGCACTGCGCCTTCTGTGGCGCCTCTGTGGCATCTCCACACTGCGCCTTCTGTGGCGCCTCCGCACTGCGCCTTCTGTGGCGTCTCCGCACTGCGCCTTTTGTGGCGCCTCCGCACTGCGCCTTCTATGGCACCTCCACACTGCGCCTTCTGTGGCGCCTCTGTGGTGTCTCTGCACTACGCCTTCTGTGGCGCCTCTACACTGCGCCTTCTGTGGCGCCTCCGCACTGCACCTTCTGTGGCGCCTCTGTGGCGTCTCCGCACTGCGCCTTCTGTGGCGCCTCCGCACTGCGCCTTCTGTGGCGCCTCCGCACTGCACCTTCTGTGGCGCCTCTGTGGTGTCTCCGCACTGCGCCTTCTGTGGCGCCTCCGCACTGCGCCTTCTGTGGCGCCTCCGCACTTCCGCAGCTGCAGCGCTCGAGAGATCACCCTTCACAGATTCGCTTTCAACTTCACTTTCATAGATCAAACATTCAAAACAATAACCCAATATTTTAGATCTTAAGATATTCAGTTGCAAGGATGAATTAGCCAAGTGATCTCCTTTGCTTTATATAGGCAAGCTTCTTCCTAAAATCATGGATCAATACCATAGATAACCAATACAAGGGGCCCAAAAACATGGGGCTCAATAATACCAAGGACTAACCACCATGGACCAAAGGTAAGTTCTCCAACATATACACACTTTTGACGAGGTACCATGGTCCAAAACCATAGGTTCAAATACCAAGGACTAACTACCATGGACCAAAGGTAAGTTCTCCAACATGAAAGTGCGTGAACTTTTTCTCTATATGAAAGAAACTTTTCTCTACATGAAATAAACTTTTCTCTGCATAAAAGTGCATGAACTTTTCTCTACGTGAAATAAACTTTTCTCTACATATAAGTGCGTGAACTTTTCTCTACATAGAATAAGATTTTCTCTTCATATAAGTGCGTGAACGTTTTTGCACTATAATTTATCATCTGAGATGAGTGGGTTGCCATCAAGTACAACATATGTATCACAAAGCCATACTAGAATCATAATGCCAACACTCACCTCCTCCAACAATGTGTCCCAAATACACTAAAGAAGTCTTGCCAAATTCACACTTCGACATCTTTAAAAACAACTATTGTTTTCTTAAGACATCAAGTACTTTGTTCACATGCATGACATGTTCATTTCTGGATTTTTTGAATATGAGAACATCATATATGTACATAATAACAAATTCATCTAAAACTAGTCTCAATACATCATTCATAACTCTCATGAAGTAGCTGGAGCATTTGTAAGACCGAAAGGCATAACAAGCCACCAAAAGGCACAACAAGCCACTCAAACAATCCTTGTTTAGTTTTAAATGTGGTTTTCAAAATGTTCTCTTCAGCTATTCTAACCTGATGATAACCACTTCGTAAGTCTAACTTAGTGAAATACTTTGCATACCTCAACTGATCAAGCAAATCATCAATTCTTGGGAGTGGATAACGATTCTTTACCGTGATTTTGTTCAATGCACGGAAATCCACACACATGCACCAAGTCTCGTCCTTCTTTGGCACCAAGACAATGGGTGAACCACATGGTGAATTATATGGGCGTATGATACCTTTTTTCAACAATTCTTGAATTTGCTTCTTTATTTCCATGCTCTCCATAATTGACACGCGATACATGCCAATGTTTGGAAGTGGAACATCCTGTTGCAGTTGTATCTCATGTTGAATTCCAGGTAACCCCTTTGGTTCCAGAAACATCTCATCATCCTTGCTTACCACATCAAACAAATAAGATTTCAATTTGTCATCACAACTTTCAAAAGATTCATAATCAATGTCATTATTTTTCTTGATCATGAGAAGCACAAAAATTTTACTTGCATTTACTAGTCTCTTCATCTGCCTTGCATTGACCAAAGAAATTTTTAGCTTTTTGCGATGTGCTCTCACAATTTACTCCACCCCATTCTTGAGCAATAAGTATTTGTTCTCATGGAAATAAAATATTGCTTTCCTATCATACAAATAAGGACTACCCAAAATGGTTCTTGATATGTCAAGTGGAACTACATCTAACTCAACTTCATCAATGAACTTTTCAGTAATGTCAAACTTGAATAAGGACTTCCTTGTAACTTGTAAATTTGCATTGTTGACTTTCCAACCCAATGGATATGGCTTCTGATGAGGTACAGTTTCAAGGTTAAGATTTTTGACCAAGTCTTCTAAAATTAATTTTGATTGTGACCCACTATCAAATAATGCATCAATCTTTGTATGATTTGAAATTACCCTTACATGAACAATTCTATTCTTGATTCTTCATTTGGAGTATTGTTCTAACTATGTGAGGAACTAATGCTTGCAAAAACTTCTTTTCCTTTTGACACCATGGCTAAAATCTTGGTCTCATCACTAGAATCTGATCCAAGATCATGTTGTGTGGTAGCGGTCGTCTTTTGTTTTCCCTTATTGTTTGGTTTCTTAGGCCTTAGTTCGGGATGTAATTTCCAACAATGGGCTTCATCATGCCCAGATTTGGAACAATGTTGGCATATGGTTTTCTCCCCTTCTTTATTCACACTTGCATTCTTCTTTCCCATCCATTTTCCTCCCTTCTCTTTTGCCTTGCCCTTGAATGGCTTCTTATTACTACCCTCTTCATAAATGTTCTTTCCCCTTGCTTCAAGGTGCGTGGCTTGCACACATACCTCATCCAAATTGCTTGGATTGAACATAAGGATAGTATGTTTTAAATAGGAATTTAAACCCCCAATATATTTCAACAATTTATCTTGGGAATTCAAGTTTACTCCTAATAACAAAGCCCTCTTTCTAAACTCCTGGGTATAGTCTTGGACTGTTTGGCCCTTGAGCTGCCTAAATTTTTTCCAACTCATAATGGATTTGCATATAGGCTAAAGGGTAAAACTGTCTTTTAATTGCAGAAACAAATTCAACCCAAGAAATGGATATCTTACCATGAATTCGCATTTCCTCTTGATTCTTTTCTTCCCACCAGACTAATGCTGCTCCTTCTAGCCTCAATGAAGCCAACTAGATATTTATGTCATCTTCTTGAAGGTTCTGAATTCTGCAATAAACCTCCAATTGTCAAATCCAATTTTCTAACCTTTATGCATTCACTTCACCATTGTACATGGGAAGTTCAAACTTAATGTCCAATTTGAGTAAGGGAGTTTTTCCTTTTGGGGTTTGGGAATGCGTATGGACAGTTTTTATGGTGGAAGTGGAAGATGTTGTTGTTTGAGATGTTGAGGATGATGAAGATGATGAGGAAGATGAATATGGTGGAGATGGAGGAGACTTTCCTCCATTACGCTTTGAATCCTTATTTTCATATTTTTTATCTCCTGAGCTTCCCTCCCCATGTGGAGGCTCAGAAATATCTCTAGCCATTCTAGTGTTCCTCTCTTCATAGAGGACTCTAACCATGTCAGTCAAGTCATAGAAAGCTTTCTTGAATGCTTCCTCTTCTAAAAGACCTTTAGTCTCTCTTGCTCCAAACATGATGACTTTGGATTCAAGCTCAGCTTCTGGTACTACTTGTACCTCCTCAATCTCAATTGAAGGTAAAACTTGAGGTCTTTCAAGTGCAGCTGGAATTGGAACTCTAGGTGGATATTGTGGCCTTGTGTCTCTCCTTCTTCTGGGCATTACCTCAAGAGTTGCAACCAACAATTTCCATTCTCCTCTTTACAACTTTAACCTTGTAAGCATCACAATTTTGAAACCATTAAAACCCTGCTTGCACAAAACTCAAGAAATCAAGCAAATAAACCTTGCTCTGATACCAACTTGATCTGTTGTTGAATGTTAGTTTTGTTGTGCTAATTTCAACTTCAGATTTATAAACAAATGCTTGTCAATTTCTTCATGTGCATGGTTCTCTTATGGTGTTTTTGATTGGAAGCAGGTAAATTTTATCAATTTTTTATGTGAGATACATGAGCAAAATATTATGAAAAAAAGTGTTCAATAGCAGCAATGAAAAGTACAACAAACCATCAACATGAACACTTAAAACGATGTTTTCATGAAGGATTTCACCCTCCCAGGATACATCTCCTTGGTCCAACTTCCATGGCTTAGGCCTCTGTATTAGCTCAATATGGAAAAAATTGTTGTTTATAAGGCTCTGTTGCACTAACGGTCTTCTCGGTAGAGGACACATGGTAGCATTAACTATCGAGTTATGGTCTTTAATCCACATAGTTTCCAAATGGTTGGCTCAACGGTTACATGGAGGCGAGGTCACATGCAACGTGTTGGAGTTTGAGGTTATGGTTTGTTGGAACCACCGGATGTGTGGTAACCGTAACTGCTAGAGCGTTCACATGGGAGGGTTGGCCCTCCTAACCCCTAACTTCATCCACATTAAACTTTAAATATGTGCGGAGATCTATACGGTTAAGAAACATTGGCATGGTGCAACCTTATGGCTTGTGGTTTATGCAGAGCAGGTCCCGGGTTCGACCCCCCGGCCTGCCATAAAATTTTGGTAAGCACTACACGCCGAGCTAACCTTTAGGGAGGGACACATGGTGGCCTCTGGGCTTGCCACTTGTCCCCTCCTCATTAGTCCGCCATTAACCAACCAAATCATGCCACATCACCACATTTGATAACCAACCAAAATATGACACTTGTCGAAGCCTGATTGGACCATTGACCATTGTTGAACTTGCACAGTCACCTGCCACGTCAGCAATACGAACTGTTGACTATGTAGTGACTATGCATTTTTTTCAAAAAATTATTCTCTTTCGCAAAGTGGAAAAAACTCATTATCTTCCTCATACGAACTCGGTTTTCAATGAAACAAGTTGCGTTGGGATCGTTTCGCTGAGTCAGACGCACTCGTTCAGGTTTCGAGCCATTCTGAGAAAATTGATTTTTGAGCTAAATACTGAGCGCCTAATCATCTTGTGATGTGGAATTACAATTTTCTCCTAATTTAATTCTAGGGAAAGTTAAATCAGGATTTTCTTGTTGCCATTTTCAACAACGCCCAATACCATCCATAAACTTCCAATATGTTTTGCATCCAATATTAGTATGGATTGTTTGATCAAGTCCTTCTCCACTATTGGATCTATCATATGCTATACTACACATTAACCTCTGCACATGTCTGCACCGAATGTTGATCTGGGACATCAGATCAATTTGTTCTTTATCGTCATATCTATCATTTGAAAACCCAAACGATTTCTTATGTGCAGGTTGTGCACCTGCTGTGAATTTGAATTGTTGGATTAAAACTTTCTCTATCATTGGCTCCATTGTGTGCACAAGAGCTTTTTAATCTCCTTACATGTCATGCACCCTATGTGAATTAGTATTGTTGGATTTAAACTTTCTTCGTTGTGCACACTCACTTTATAACCTATGCATATGTTTTGCACCTAACATCAATAAGATTCAATGATATTTGTTGATGGTGAGGAATATTACCTGTTGATTCATAATTCGGTTCATGTGTCATGTTATTTGACCATCTGCTACTCGAGCACATTATTCTCATCCTATAGCTTCACAACTTACTTTACAAGGTCGTGTGATGCTATTTTATTCCCTTGACGGTTACCTTACTTGAATTTCATAACTATTTAGGTAATGAGAATGTACTCTACATGATTTAAATGCTCGAATTTCCTGCTAATGCTCCAATTATACAAAACCTTCACCAAGTGGAACTTTGATTGTACTGCTACACTTCAAACCCAATTTCCTCCTATGTCCAACAGAGTTAGGCTAAGTGTTATATGTCATTGCAAATCTCTCTGAAAAGGATATCTAACCAAGCATTATTCATTCCCTTTTGGATAAGGTAATTATGGGGAAAAATCCTTCAAGGATAGGCTACTAGGTTACATATCCAATGATGGGTCCCTGTTGGGATTTGAAATGTCGAAAAGTATGATTATTACTGTGGGCACTTTGAGATTCAACTTAAAAGAAATGAACCATAGATGCCTGAAATCCAAAAATACATATCCAATACTCAAAGACAAAGACATCAATGACATCATTAGCTTAGCATATTGCTAATAAACTAAATAGGCTCTCCCTGAACTTGACATCACCTGACATAAATGAGAACAACAAGATGTCAACAAGTAATATATAATGTCGAAAAAAGGGTAACTTGAGGCATAAGCGCTCCCTTTACAAGGGTTCTCATGAGGATGAATATGTTATGTAAGCTTAATACTAGTGACATCATACCTATGAAACAAACATAAGACCAATATACCATTTACATTTACACTTACACCTTAATAGATTTTTTAGGTAATATTGTTTTACCTAGGTAATGGCACACCTAATAAGGTTTTACGATAATCCTCCCACACCTAAACTTGGTAAATTGCATAAATTCATAAGCTAGTGTGAATTTTGAAGAATATACTTATTGTGATCCACCAAATGACTTAGACATTGGACATGACTTGTTTTTTATGTTGCAATGACTCTTGTAAATACCTTGGATTGTCACATTTGGTTGCTCGGATCCCCTCCTTGATGATAATGCTTGCATATACATGGTCCTTTAGAGGATGTTGAAGATGACTTCTTCCACTCTTAATTGACGTTATTTGACCTTTCTTGGAGAGTGTTAGATATTATAATGACTTGGCACCCTTGATAAGACATCTTACAATGCATGAGAGGTGAGACATCACATATCTACTATGAAGTGGCACTTGGATGATGGAAGTTGCACCTCTACTATGATGTGGCACTCGGATGATGGAAGTTACACCTCTACTATGATGTGTCACTTGGATGATGGAAGTTGCACCTCTATTATGATGTGGCAATTTAATGATGGATGTTGCACCTCCTCATTATAATCGGACACCTTGATGATGATGTCACACCTTTTAGAGATCGATGTGACCCTTGGAGGTGAAACATTGTGCCTTTTGGAGGTAATGTTTCACTTTTGGAGCCCTTACTTGCCACTTGGAGTGAGCCATCCATTTCTAAAGTGTGTTTATGCCACACATGTGGCCTTGGAGCACACTATTTTATTAGGATGACTTGATAATTTGAGCATGATTATTTATTATATGGAATCATTAGGGGTTTTAATATCGATACACTCTTGTATCATGGATATTTTATGTGTTATTACCTTATCTCTAAATTATGTAAGAGAAAAAACATAATTTTATGTTTTAAGAGATTTTAGTGGATGAGGAAGTGCTAAATATCTCATATAAATAAGAGAATCACTTCTCACACAAAAATGATTGCTACTTGTGGAGATATATCACTACAATGGAGAGATGACTGAATGCACCTCCTTAAGGAGATAACTTGTGGATTAGTTTGCAACTTCAATGGATTTTTTTGGCTATGGTTTATGGTTGCACAATAATTTCTTGAGTAAGTGGTCTCTCTAAGTCTTGTGGATTTACTCACGAATGTTATTAAGTGGAAATGTACTTATCTAGTGGTGAAGGTGTGATCTCTTTGTATTGTTCCTATATAGATCCTTTATTTTAAACCCTATGAATATTTCTAGTGGAGAATCTTCCCGTGAATTAATCTTGAAGTTTGTAAAAGTACTAATTGGAGCTTCCAGGGTTAATGATGGACAACCCTAGTTGTCACCCTAGTTCTACTTACATTTCTTCAAGGGAATCCTTAGTTGAGCCCATATGCCAAAAAAAAATAGCAGACACTAGTCTTCTCCGACTAGTAAATCATTAAAATCCAAAATTAATCAACTATTATACATTTTCAACAATAGTTGGGTTAGAGTCTAGGGTTATTGTGCATTTACATTGTTAAAATTTTACCTTATCATTATATTTTGCGTTGTTTGTTTATTTTATAGCCCTTCTAGTGCTAGATGTCTCATGTTCTAAGGTTATTATATGCATTTTAACTTTTAGATTTAGTTAATTGATTAAAACCTAGTTTAATTAATTATTTGTTTTCATTGATAATTACTTGTAAAAATGTTGTTTTATTTATGGTTGTTATAATTGTTGAGCCTCCAAAATTGCCTTCTTTTTTATAATTTTATCTTTCATTTTCACCTATTTTTTCACTTATTCCCATCTCTACACCTCTTCCATGAGTTAATAGTCATTTGGGCCATGCAAATACTTTGATAAGATAAATGTTCATTATCATCTCAAATATATATGTTTTTCTTTAAAATTGGCTTGATTAGACATAAGCTACCAAATTGTGCATATTCTGCAGTTACTTTAACATTATGAAGTTGAATCAAAGGTTCTTTAGGTTCTATAGGCTGCGAAACATTACCGAGATGGCGATCAACTTATCAGCCACAGGTGGAAGTTCATAGGTTCATCACATCTCTTAAGCCAAACCCTTGGTTAAAGAAATTGTCTCATACCTATAGCAATCAAGATATCAAGTGAGCAAGATCCATCATCAATTCAACAAGGTTCAAGAATGAAGATTTAAAGGATGGAAGCTAATAATGTGTCTTCTCCGATAGTGAATCATGAGAAGGAAGATTCCTATTTTAATTAAGAAACTAAGATGTGAATTTAGATTCTAGTTATTAGGCAGCAGACTCTCGAAGTTGTTAATTTTGAAATCCTATATAAATTAATTTTGAAATTCTATATAAATTCTTCATCTGGAAGCAAATGCTAGTTCAGAAATTGATATATTTTCATACTTATTATCGCGGGGAGAAATTTTTTTACGCATTTCATATAATATAAATCTTTGTGATGACATTACTTTAATCTTTGGTGTTAATTTTAAGTTCATGATTTGAAGTTTCCACGTATTTGTACATTTCAAGAGGGCCCCCTACAGAAGTGTGAGAAATACAATAGTGTTATTTCAATTTCTTATGCTTTGCTCCACTCAAAAAATTTAGATTCATGCTCTATTTTTTTTTAAGATTATATGCTATGTTTTCCTCATTTATATTGCACTCTTTTTTTACTCATTTGTTTTCCTTAATCTTTCACAGGTCAAGCACTTGAGAAAAATCTAAAATAATCAAAAACATTTATTTTGTTGCTCTTGAAATTGCTTAGTCTCACATTTATAGATAGTTGATAGTTATGATTGGCTCTAATTTGGTATTCACACATCAGTAATCTTAATAGGATTTATGCACTTTAATTTCAGTTATTTGCTTTTTAATTTCAGTTATTTGCTTCTCACTTTAAAATAAAGTTTTATGACTTTCCTAGAATAGAGTCTTACAAATTTCTTTAGATTAGATTTGGTTTTAAAAATTTACTTCCAAATCCAATAGATTACATTTATTTTCAAGTTCAATAGCTCATATTTATTTCCAAAGCTTAATAGACTAGATTTATTTTCAAGTCCAATTGAATAGGTTTTGACTTTATGTTCACTAGAATAACATTTTAAAAGCTTTCATAGTATAGTATTAGAATAGCATTTTTGTTTCAATTCAATGAGATACATTACTTTTCAAGTTCTGAATTTGATGCCTTATTATCCTGCCGCATGCAGGTATTACGAGTTTGTTTTTGCGCTCACTGTGAATTACTTCGTTGTTTGAATCAAAATCAAATAACACTTTTTAAGGTTAACATTATAGATAGATAGATAGATAGAGAGAGAGAGAGAGAGAGAGATTTTATTTTATTTTTCTTCATTTTTATTGGCTATTCTCTTATTTTACAATGATTGATTTTTGTACCATAGTCATCATAACAGTTCTAAGGTTACAGGTTGTACAGTGTATTAATAATGATGAAACATTTAATGATACAAACATATACATCATATATTCACCGAGCTTCAATGTTTTACCTATGAATATCTCTATTATCCAACCAGGGCATTAAATTTTGCTAGTTTCTTAGACCCTCATGTCATCATCTTGGAGAACTTCAAAGTGTAAAGGTCTTTTTCATACTCACTTTTAGTGAACTTGGTGTACTTGTGATGTAAAGGAATCGGGATGTATATTATTAGTATTCTTGTGATACAAATTATCACAAATTATAAATTAAAATCCAAAGCATGGGAAATCTTGAATAGCTTTATCATAATATTTTTATCGTTGGATAATGTGCAGTGTATTAAAAAATCGTTTTATTCATGCGTTATGTGAAGTTAATTTGGTCTATATCAATATTTAATGCTATTTTATTTAGTTCCATTGTTATTTTATTATTTTGATTTGTTATTTTATTATTGTAACTATGTTATTTTATTTAGTTCCATTGTTATTTTATTATTATGATTTATTTTTTATTATTATAACTAGTTATAGTATTTAATTTTTAATATCTTTATTTAGGTCACTATTATTTTATTAATATGATTAACCACAGTGTTTTAAAAAAAGTGAAAATGTACTATTATAATTTGGGTCGAATTTATATTTTCAGGCTAAGCAAGTAATATATTTCAAATATAAATACAAATATAATTATATTCAATGCAACATTAACTGCATATTTGAGTTGGATAATGCAACTTTTATATAATGTGATTGCTTTGGAGTAGATTAATTTATAAATAATATTATTGTGTCCGCAATGATACATTACAATATGGAAAACCAGGAAAACTTTTATAGTTGACCGATAGCTCGTGGTATTGTAAATGTAATAATGGAAAGTTGGAACTTTGATCCCGAATTGACATCAGCTCGCTATGTCTCCATTTTTTGGCTCAGAGGGTTGGAAAAACAACTTTGAGGTGCATAAATAAGTATGCAAAAAATTCTCACTTACCAAAACAAAATCTTCTTACTAGGGTGAACAGATTATAGTTTTTTAAGGCTATGTTTGCACAGGCATTGAAATCAATCTCTTGTGCTCTTGCTCTTTAATTGCACAGATCAAGGCTTTACCAATCAGTAGAACCTAAATTGATCGAATTCTAAACCTTTATAATAACTTGCATTCTATGTTTTTACTCTAATTTAACTATATTTAAACTAAGCGGCAGGACTCGCTACTATGTAGCACTTATTAGTTATAGTCTTTCAGAAACAACATGTGTGTGTGCTCATTTATATCTTTTCATGAATAGGTTTCATTTTAGCCTTGCAATCATTTCCATAGGTTAATTTCTTTTTTGATTGAGAATTAATTTCCTAGCATATATTGTGTAAGTGTACTTCACAAATGTATGAACATGGATTGTTAATTTAATGCTAAGCAATTTAACTAACAATTAAATTACCCAACATTTTTGGCATCGTTGTCAAGGAAGTATACATAGGTGTTCACTTTCAATTTAGGATGTCTTTCTATTTACACAACTCTTTTTAGGAGGAGTGGTAAGAAAAGAGGTAAGAACATGTGCATCATGATTGTGGGGTTCTTCCTAATTAAAGTTGTCACAAATTGCATCTCATAGTAGTTGCATTCATTTTTAGATGCATAATTAAATATTCATATTGAAATAATTTAGGATGCATGTATAAAGAACAAGATTTTAGGGGTAGATTTGTTAGAGAATGTAGTTCAATCCCAACATCACCAACCACCCCCACTATACCACGTAGTGCCACACCATCTTCCACCACACACATTCCATCTTTTGCAAGTATATTGATACTCCCTGAGGTATAAAGATGCAAATTATACCTAGAGAATCACCAACTTCATCTACAAATACAATGGTAGAAGAACCTACATCTACAACCAAAGGAGTTATATTCCTTTCTTCAACAAGTGAAGAACACATTGGACAAAAGTTAGATTACCTAGTCAGGAAGGAGAAGAAGAGGAGGAAGAAACTTTTTCAGAAGAACCATTGATAGAAGAACCAAAGGAAGAGGAACTAGTTGAAGAAAATTATGTGGAGGAACCTTATATAAGTTCTGAAGAATCTACAATGGCATAAGTAGAAAGAGAGGTACATCATGGAGAGGAAAGACCATAACTTGGTGGAGGTAGATGAGGTAGAATACCACAAGGAGGTGGTAGAAGGGGTCGAGGTGGAAGAGGATGAAGAGGATATGTTGGAGTTATCATGAAGAGGAGGATCCTTTTGGATTTCATATCCAAGATACTGACATTATTTCTACTATGAAGAGTATTTCTCCATCCATTCTCCCTAACTTCCATGGCATGAGAACTGAGGATCCATAAACATTTCTCTTTGAGTTTGAGTTATTGTGTAGATATTATGATTATTTACTTGATATTCAAAAGTTGAAATTGTTTCCAAATACATTGAAATATGGGGCTCTCAAATGGTTCATGTGTTTAGGAAGTAATTCTATAAGGACATGGGATGACATGAAAAGAATATTCTTAGAAAAATATAAATATTATTGCATATATCATGACCTTAGAGAAGAATTTTTCAAAATGACTCAAAAATAAGATGAAAGCCTTGAAGATTTAGTACAGAGATTTACATATAATGTTAAAAGAGCTAAATTACATGATTTAGGATTTGACACATTAAAAACTCTCTTACTAAAATCTATAAGGGATGAATGGATTGATCTTCTTAACTTAATGGGTAAAGGAGATGTGTCTTAGTTATCTTTTCAAGAGATTTGTGAATTGTTCAAGCATATTTCAAGAGGAAAGTCAAAATATAGCAGTATTCTAAGAGATCCATTTATGTGAAAAGAAAATCTGCATTGGGAACGGTAAGTTGAGCAGAACTTGGTAATTTGCTTGATAATTTTAAAACTGATATTCTTGGAAATCTTAGTGAAAAACTTTATATTCTAAGAGTACAAAACAAGCAAAAAGCTGAAAATGTTGTTTTATCTAGTTTTTGTCCTAGATGTAGAATGAAACATGCATTACGATAATGTCCTCTTGACAGTGTTGAAAATTGTGTTATATGTGTAGAGACTCATGCTACAAAGGTTTGTCCTTCAATACGAGGACTGAAACTTGTTTACCAAGTGGAAGTTGGAACAAGTCAAACATAACAACTTTTTTATGTTGCTCCTAGAAGACCTTGGCAGCCTCATCAAACAGGCATGGCACAAGATCATAACGCACAATTTCATTCATATGCACAACCAAAATTAATTGGAACACACTCCTTCCATGGCAAAATTTTCCACCTCAACAATAAAACTCATATTGGTAACAAGAATGGAAATGTTCTTAAGGTATAAATCCCCAGTATCCTCAATATTTCCAACAATATCCTTAATACCAAGCTCAGTATTATTCTCCACCCCAACCTCCACAACCTACCCAACCGCAACTCCAACCTCAATTGACTACAAGTCAACTCCTTCCATTACCATCCACTTCATCTCCTCAAGAATTGAATCAGTTAGATGCAGAACCACTACCCAATCCCAATAATAAAGTGCCTCAACAACGCATTTATAGTCTCGAAGTCCAAAATTTTCAAGCTTATATGATAGTTCCTCTAGATTTAAATGATGTCCGACTTAGAGTTTTACAAAAGAAAACTCCCCCTATTTTCATTCAAGAATATAAAGAGGAGAAAACTCCTAAAAAGGAGAAATCTCCTTAATAGGAAAAGACTCCTCAAAAGGAGATATTCCTACACAAGAAGATGAAAATAAATAAAACCAACTCCTACAATTCATATAGTTGAGCAACCCTATATTTCCTTACAAAATCCTCCCTTTCCAAAGAGACTACAAATTGATAAAGATGTCGAAACGAAAATAGTTTTACTTGATTCTAACATGCTATATGAGATAAAAAAAAATATTTGCATCAAAAATCCATTGCTTTAAGCTATAAACGAAACCCTTATTTTTGCAAAAACAGTAAATGAGTTGTGTGTTAAGAAACCTGGAAGAAAAAAAAAAGTAATGGTAGGAAAAATTGCAGACATTATGATGGGAAAACAAATAATTGAAAAATACTTAGATCTAGGTAGTCCTGTTGTAAAGATTTGTATCAATGGCATTGAAATTCCAAACACTTCAATTGACTTAGGTGCAACTATAAATATCATGACAAAGAATACTATGGTTAAATTAAGATTAATCAATCTTCAATATACTCCTACTTTGTTGCAATTAGCATACATATATGTTATCAAACCTGAGCATATATTAAAAGATGTATTTGTATCCATATATTCATGGGAGTATCCTATGAATTTTATGTTATTAACTCGCAAAATAAATCTAGGACATCCATTGATTCTTGGTAGGCCATGGTTAGCTACAACTGATGCATTCATAAATTGTAGGTATGGTGATATGTTCATTTATTATGGAAATTCTACTAAAAAGTTCACATTATATCCACCAACAAGAGAAATAATTGAAATAGAGAATGAAGAATGGATTGAAGAAGATGATGAAGAGTATGAATATATTCAACCAGTTTTAACTATCTCACAAAATGATGAAGAAGATCAATTAATGAATCTAATGAATAATCATGATTTTTCTTCATATTGTGAGAAAAATTATTGTGTGCACATGTTAGATCAAAACTTTCAAGAAGAATGCAGTATTGAATACTTTTCATCTCGAAAATCTAAAATATCATTAAACTCAATGGAAAATTTTGGCAATTCTCTAGTAGAAATTTATCCAGGTAAAACATTAAACATTAACAATAACTTGGAGGAATTTCAAAAGAAACAATTAATAAAGATGCTACAAAAACATTCCTCTGCATTTGCATGGGAATATACTGACATGAAAGGAATCAATCCAAATACATATATGCATCATATTTATATACAAGAGAATGCCAAACTTGTAAGACAACCCCAGAGAAGGATGAATCCTAATCTGAGGGAGATTGTTAAAGAAGAGTTACAAAAATTGCTCAATGTGAATTTTATTTATCCCATTTCAAATAGCCAATGGGTTTCACCCTTGGTTATTGTGCCTAAGAAAAATGGAAAGTGGAGAGTATGCATAGACTATCGAGAATTAAATAAGGCAACTCTAAAATATCATTTCCCATTACCTTTTATTGATCAAGTATTGGATACACTAGCGAGAAAGAAATATTTCTCTTTTCTTGATGCTTTCAACAGATATAATCTGATTCAACTTGCACCTAAAGATCAAGATAATACAACTTTTACATTTCCATGGGGTATGTATGTTTATAGGGTACATCCTTTTGGTTTATGTAATGTAGTTGCTACATTTCAAACAACACTATTTTTTTAATTTCCCCGACCCTGGTGTCTAGGATAGAATATTAAATCTCTGATGCTACCAAACCAAGAATCTCAACAAAGTTGCTTTGCACATGTTATAGCACCATTTACCACCCTTGGTAGATTTGATGCTCTATTATATGGCCTAGGGAAACCCTTCCCTACCAGACTTGGTCCATTTTCTAAAAAACAATGTTTTAAATCCCATACGTGGTTATGCCCTATCTAAAGCGCATGTACACGTCGGTCAGCCTATACCCAATCGATGTATATGTGTTAGAACAATAAAAATATATATAATCTCCCTTAATTTGGGAGGGGTTTATGCATTTGACCAGATACCCACCTACTATAGCTCGTGGCCCAACTGTTTCCTAACTTAAAAAAAAAAAAAAAACAAAACAAACAAACAAACAAACAAAACAAAAAAAAACAAAACAAAACAAACAAACAAACAAACAAAACAAACAAAACAAAACAAACAAACAAAACAAAAAACAAACAAACAAACAAAAGCAAACAAAAACAAACAAAAACAAAAAAAAAAAACAAAAAACAAAACAAAACAAATCAAAAGCACTAATTTGGAGAAGTATAAATACATATCCATGGGAAGGCCTAAGGGAGAAGGAAGGATTAGATATTGATATTATAGTTGATGACATCCCTGATCAAGTCTGAAGATATATCTGTGCCTTTTGCACTCCCAAGTCATAGGAAACCCCTGTTTCCTTCTTGAGATGTTCATCATCCCTTCATGACATCCTTGTGTATACTTAAGGAGGAGGATTGTTGAGGCCCGGGCAGGACGGATCCAAAGGACTGTTTCGCTTGGAGTTGGCGAACGACTTAGGTTGTAGTTGTTTCATATTCTCTTTAGCTTACATTAATAAAGAGGTGATGTCTTGTTCCTAATGATTATGGTATTTATGCATTAATTTATGTCATGATTTGCTTATAAAATCTCACATTAATGCTTATTTTCTTACATGATTCTATGATCTAACCTTGATATCATGAGCATGCGTTCAGTTATTTTTGGTGTATATGCTTTGCCTTGAATTAATTGCAGGTCTTAAAGTGCAAGGAAGAAGCAGAGGGTTTGAACCCTACGAGAACAACCTCAAACATAGGACCTACGGGTAAGACCTTTTGTACCAAGTTTAACTATTTAAGTATTAGGACTGCTTGTTTGTGTGTCTCTTTATGTTGTATGCCCTCCACTCTGTTGGGGTTCCCAACCCAAGACCCTAGGGTGATTCTACCCGAAATAGAATTGGCGACTCTGTTGGGGAAATCATTCTTGTTTTTCCTAGATTGGGTTGTTTCTTCTTGATCAGGGCCTACTTGATTGATTTCTTGCTTTTACAGTGTCTATGACTTGTTTTCTTCCTAGGCATCAAGTCTGATCTTTTGGATCAAGCCTGGATTTTTTTTCTTTATTGAGCTTTATATACGCGCTTTTCATAGGATACAGTAGCGTATACACGCTAGTTTCTTCAAAGAAACTCGCGTATATGCGAGTTTCCTTTGTTTCAGTCACATATACATGCTTCTTTGTCTTTGCACAATCGCGTATACCTTATTTTGAATAAAATTTTCAAAATCTTTGACCCAGTTAAGATTGTTTCCTGGTGGTTTTTATTGTTTTATGGTCATTCACTGTCAGTAAAGCTCTTCTTTCATGTGAGTTTTCAGTTTCTAATCTTCTTCTTGTTGAAAAACCTAGTCAACCTAGGGTTTGTTTTTTAGTAAAGTTTCAGTTTGGGCTTTGGGTTCAAGGCTTCTTGTAGAATTTCTTGGTTGTTCTGACTTTTCGAAATAATAAACTGGTTGTAGTTTTGTTTATAACCCAACTTTTGGATTTCTTTGCTTTGCTTTCCTTTTTTGGTTGACCTATTTTGTTTTTCATGGGTTTTGAGTGCCTATTTGGCGATCTTGAAAGTCTTTCTTGACCTTATTTTTGGTTTGTTGAAGTCCTTTATACTGATGTTCAGATCAATCTATGCAAGTATGTAGTCCTTTGTCGTTTCAAGTTTTATTATATTAATGATGTGCATAACTTGCGAATTTTGGGACTCTTTATTCTTGTTTTTGGTCTTGGAATTTTAGCAGTCTTTGTGTTCTCAAAAACTTCTTTGGGTTCTTTAAAAAAGAAAAAGACAAAAACATCATTCTTGCCTTTCTTTTTCTTTTCAGTTTTTTGTTTTTGGTTTCTTCATTATTTTTGAGCAATTGTGAACTTTTTTCGATTAGTTTTTCTTGGTTTCGAGGGAATTTTGTCATTGAATTTGTGCCCTCCTTGTAGTCAAGTTGGCCTATTGATCTTGTGAAGGAACACATTTTCTTATTGTATGAGCATCCATAGAATCTTGCACCATCATTATAGTTTGCATTAAGTTAGTTTGCACTGCAGGCATTTTAGTCTTTTTGTTAGATTTTGAGTGTGTGGAGCGTGTTTTCTAATAATAATAATAAATAAATGCTTTTACAAGTTTATTCATAGAAACTTATATAAATATCTTTTCATCGAAGAAAAATAGTTGCATTTTCATATAGCTAAGTTTCTATTGATTTATTTTGCGTCAAAACACCACAAGTTGCACTCTCATTTTACCCATGACCTAAAGAATAGCCTTTTAAAATCAAGTGCTTAATTAAAAAGAACTAGAACATTTTTTTATTTGTCATTAATTACATCAACAAGTCTAGCTCTTTAGGGCCTTGGAATAGGTGAGTGGAGAGTTAACTCTCCAAGGCCACTCAAACTGTTAAACATAGATGTTGAATAATGAGTGAAATCCAGTGTCATTAGAAAGACCGAGAAAGCTCCTTTCTACTGGGAGTCAAGCACGAGGGAGAGTGAAGACAAGGAAAGAGAGATACCCCCTCTCCTACTTGTTGGATCCTACCTCGAGACTATTCCACCTGAATTTTGATATGAAATGGTGTCCATAGTTGTTATTCCTAGGGACCACATAGGTCGCTGCGGAGGGGAATCCCATGGCACCTGAGGTAGACGTTGCATCACGTTCATTAATACTTTTGGAGGGTACCCTTGCAAATCTTGGGTACTTGCACCTGCAAAGGATTTTGTCTAGGGGTTAGCGTAACTATTTCTGTCACTTTCACTGGTAGGCTGGGTCTTCATTATCCCAAACTATCTTCGAAAGGTCCTTGATTTCACTTTCTTGTATTTTGGTGTCCGACCCTCATCACCCAGAACAGAAATACTTGGAAGTTGATTGATTGATTGTATCTTCTAGGGACTTTGTTAGAGAGTGCTCTTTGGCCATAACTTTATAAATTTTTTGAGTCTTTAATTAGTTCTCTTAAATAATTAAAAGTGGTTGATCGACCAGTTTGTCAGTCTAGGAGGCTTCATGGGCTTTCACCTATGAGTACATAGCCTTCTTTTAGAAGGCGTAGGAGAAATTATATCGGTGATTTCCAATCATTAGCAACAAACGTAACAGAGATTGATCCTCTAGTTCAAGCTATTATTTCACATAATAGACTTGGTGTAAGTTGAGATTTGGAGAGGAACACTCCAGTCCTTTCTAGAGTCCTTTTCCAATCAGAAGACATTATAGAGGTTGAAGAACTCCATGAGTCTCCTATGACTCCTTCTTCTCCTCTCCCTCTCTATTATCTAGAAATTCTATTATATGTCGAGACCCCAACCCATAGGCCTTTGATCCCTAGTCTATATCGGTCTTTTCCTTCGATGTCCACTGTTGGGAGCATGGTTTCAACTATGGGTGCTACTAGTGTACATACTCCTTTCTCATTACAAGGAGCAGGTGCAATTTCCATACCTTCAATCACTCCTAGCACTACAGTCTTTGGCTCTACCTCAGTTCCATCTTTGAGTGGGGACACCCAAGCTTTTTCCTCCAACACTAGTTCTTTCTGTTGCACGGAATGTGTTTATCTTGCGGACAAGATAGACCTTCCTAGAATCTAAAGAAGACCTAACGACAAGCAAACCAACCAGACACTATCTTTCTCTAAATATGTTTCAATAAACAATTAGCAAACAAGTGTTTTTAGGGCCTACCTTTGGTCCAACGCAAGCTTGTGTATGCCCTCGCTCCTTTGATCCAAATGAGATCCTTTTTGCGAATATGCAAACACAAACAAGGCAAACACATTAAATAAAGCGGCCTGGTGGTGTATGCCCTGGTGGTGTTCCAGTCGCGATTATGTTCCTTTTAACGAGCTGAAAGGAGGCTCGGCTATCTTCTCTTGTTTAATGTCGGAAAAGAGCTTAGAGACGACATATTTGGGGACCATATGCACGGAGAACCGTCATGACCAAGCTGTTTTATCTGAACCTGCACAAGAGCACTACCCGCATAAATCCATTCGATATGTGTAAAAAATATATTAAAACATGTATTCGACAAATTTAGGGCTAAAGTCATGGCTAAAAATGGTAAAAACCCAAAAATATGGCCATTTTATGAGTTTTTACTATAAATAGGGGGAGTAAGAAATCATTTTTACCATTTTACCATTTTGGGACGTGAAGGACGTGGAGAAGCCAGAAAGTTGACGGAGTGATTTCCAGCCCGTACGGACACCATTTCGCGAACCGTTTCTTCCAGGTAGGTTCTCTCTTCCTTGCCCTGCATTTTGATCATGTTTAGTAGATTTTTAGCGGTCGGATTTGCCCAATTGGGTGAATTTTTGGCGCATGGATGCGCTCTCGGTCAGCGCGGATATCCCACGCGGGTCCGCGCTGGCCGAATTAAGACAAAACGGGGCCAACTTCGGGTCAGCGCGGAAAACCCGTGTTCTTCCGCGCTGACCTCGAAAAATAACAAAGGGCTGCCATGGCCAGCGTGGCTGTTTTTAAAACAGCCGCGCTGGCGCGGAAAAAAAATTTGTTTCAATTTTGAACGTGAAAATTTCTATGCCAACACTTCTAATTTGTTTTCATGGCTTGTGCAGGACATAATGGCTTTCCAATGGCAGGAAAGAGTGCACGATGTCGAAGATATTGCTGCTTGGGCCAATGTGGATTGCTGCAATGCCATGCGGGCTTGCGGTTTTATGAAATTTTTTCTCACACCTCGCCTAAGAGCTCAGCATGATCTTCTCGAGCTACTGATCAGGGCATGGAACCCGGTGGATATGAAATTCACTATCCGGGGACAGGATATTGAATTTGACCATATGGACATCTTCTTTCTGACTGGATTGTCACGCCGGGGCGCGAGGCCCATCATAGAGGGACAACGACCTGGCGGCGGTCCTCTAGATGATCTGATGGCTCGAGTATGTCCGGGTGCTGAGAAGACACGGAGTGGGAAGGTGGCAATCCCCACAGTGAGAGACATAGTCCTCCGCACTATTCTGTTCATGGTGACCCGGGCAGCGGGAAGCATGGCCAACCACGAGGCTTCAAAGACCCACCTCATGCTAGCTCTCGATTGCCTTGAGCCTACAGTGTTTGATTGGTGCACAGCAGTGACCAACAACATGAAGAGGCAGCTGAGCAACTGTCGTCGCGGGGAGACGAAACAGTTCGGCTATGGGTCTATCCTGGTCCCGCTCATTCTGGAGCGAGTGCCAGCCATGCGGCTGCAGACGATGGCCGTGGATGCCCCCAGGGATCCTCGGGAGACGAGGGCCTCACGATGGGCTCGCATCATGCCACGCGGTGGTGGTGGCAGGCCACATAGCTGGGGAGCATTCTTCCGGGACTGGCTGGACCAGCAGGTTATTTTCGTGGAGGACTGGCCATATGCGGGCATGGATTTCCGCAATGACCCTGACTTGGTGCTACCCCCAGGTGAACAGTGGGATGATGCAGGTATAACACTTGACTTTTTGAGTTTTGCAATGTTTTTGAATTTTTTATGTACATGTCTTAATAAATGTCATGGTATGCAGATGTGGGGCCTACTAGACCGATTGGCCTGGCTGCCACGGCACGGAGAGAAGGACAGGGAGCCGAGGTTTTGGCCTTAGTCCCTCCAGGGGTTGACACATCAGAGACTGTGGCTCGCAACCTTGAGGGGTTGCTGGAGGGAGTGCCTGACTACCAGGGAGTCGAAGAGGTCCCCTTAGAGCATCAGATCAATACAGTGGGGGTGGAACCCAGGGTGCATTGCCTTCTGAGGCGGGTAGCACGAGCAGCTGTGTACTACAGAGAGCATCATCCAGCTCCATAGTTACTTAGGTTTTATTTCCACTGTTATTTTGAGACACATGACTCAGATGTACTGAGATTTTGGACATGTACACTTATTTTTGAGCGCCTTAGTGCACCACACGATATATATATATATATATATATATATATATACATACCGGTTTTTGGATGGATCATTGTTACATGTGATGATGTCTTGTTTATGTTATGCAATTTGTTCAGTACAATTGTGATCTTATGTATGAATTTGCATGACACATGACCCATGGATTTTATATTTTTTAATGCAAGCTTAAAAGCACACACATGCAAACTATGCTTGAAATGATCAACGTATGCTTATTCTTAGATGGATCTTTTACATATGATGATGTGTTTTATATGTTATGCGACTGTTCGACACACATGTTATCTGATGTATCTACTTGCATAACGAACGACCCATCGTGAAATATGCACATATTTTATTTTTATGAAAGCTTGAAAACACACATGATAATCACGTATGCAAACTATGCTTTGAACAATGGATTTTATTTTTGATGCAAGCTTAAAGGCACGTATATACATGCAAACTATGCTTGATAGGAAAGGAACGGGCATGCCCCCAGCATCGTGTCTCAATTCGAGGTACATGCCCCCCAAGCTTCAAGCCATTGAAAATGGGTTGAAGGTTGACAAAATGGTTATTGCGCTCGAATTGCACGAGCTCATGTTTCATTGTTTTAACGAGGTTGACACAGGTGAAAGAACTATCCTCAAAACGCCGTGTTTCATTTTTTAGCGAGCTTGACACAAGACAAGGAACTGTGCTCCAAACAGACTTCATCATAATGAACGGGAAGTGGAGGCCCCCAAGAAAGTGGCTCCGGAGGGGAGGCCAACATCTTGGAAATCAGGACCTAATGCCCCCAGGACACTATGCACGATGGTGTCATCACTGGGTACGGGCATGGGGTGGGTGGCCACGTAGTTGATTTGCGGCGAGGCAGATGCAACTTGTGGATGAAAGCCAGGAGGGAAAGACGAATGCGCGGGAGGGGCTTGTGGACGAACGAACGATAATTGATCGAATGTCACGATTCTTCCGTCGTGTGGAAAGCAGACCACACGGAAAAGTGAAGAAACAAGGGCTCCCATGGCATACACATAATCGCGACCAAGGAGAAGACTGAAGTCTAGAGAACCTTGGGTAACTGAGACGTCTATATAGACAGTCTTGCCCCCCAAAGTAATATGGAATTTCGGGAGGATCCCTAATGGCTGACTCGTTCCTCCGTCAAACGCTGTGAGATGCGGTGCGACAGGTACAAGCGATGGGGAACCCAAAGCTCGCCAAGTAGTAACGGGCATGAGACTAACCGATGCTCCTTCGTCTAACACAGTGCCGGGCAGCGCCTTATTGCAAGCATAGGCAGTGACCCAGAAAGGCACATGGGACGGAAGGGGAGGGGCAGTCAAACGACTCCAATCAAAGGAGATGACCGAACTACTTGGTGGGGGAACCATATGGTTGCCCCCCTGCTCGGAAAGAACTGAATCTAAATTCTCCGGAGAGGTTTCAGGAGAACCTTTATAAAGCTCAGGGGAATCCAAGGAGACGAGAAGAACATGAGAATTTTTCTCTTCCGAAACAGAGTGGTTGAGAGGGGGTGAACTCGAAACAACACCCTTTCCGACCAACGGCGGGTCTGGAACAGGCTGGGAACAGCCAGGTTCGGGAAGAGGGGCCTGGACGAAAGGAGAATCTGAAGCGATCTCTTTGTGAACAGGGGCGCGATCGACAGCTGTAGAAAGACGCTGATAACCAGCGGGGAATGGATTCGGAGGAGCAGCAAGACTTTCCAACACAATAGAGGCTTTATCCATGAGTGGACAAAGGTGAAGGGGATGTTTGGCTTCACAAAGTCGGCAGGGGATTCGACACTTCCCTTTCTCCTTACCATTCCCAACCGACGAGGTAGCATCGCCATGATCATCAGTGGACGATGAAGGGCGGGCCGGATCATGAAACCAAACTTCTAATACCCTGGGAATGCCAGGGCAATCACGAAGGAGATGGTCCTCCTTGCATAATCGACAAGGAAACTTGACCTTCCACGGAGGAGCAGAAGGTGACCCGACTTTAGGTGTACTGGAGTGGATAGCTGGACTTGAGGGGGGAACTGTGTGTGTAGGCTCTCCCTTAGGGGACTTCTTCTTCTTGGTCTTCCTCTTCTTCTTCTTAGCCACCTGGTTATGCGAATCGAGACTTTCACCAGGCGAAGTACAAGAGGAAGACGTAGAGGTAGGCGTCGAAGGGGAGAGATCCACCTTAGGATCAACATGATGTTGTTCAGGTGGAGGGATTGACGGACTAACAGCCGATACGGTAGAGAGCAAAGAGGTTGAAAACAACCACACAGGCAACCCGACAGTTAACCCAGGTAGGGACAACGTTGCCATGTACGGAGCACCAACATTCCCAATAGGAGGGAATTGTCCTGGATTCCCATCAGAGGGGGAACCTGGGTTCGTGAATCCTGGAAAAGTTGCCATAGCAAACGAAAACGAAACCTACTTAAGCTAACGCACACAAGATCTAACTGGGTGATGTTATCCTGGCTAAATTAATTTTAAGACATAAGAACCAAACTTGACCTTTTCATGTTTCAGGAGTCGAGAAAAGGACGAAAAGATGACTCCAGTCTCCTTCGAATTTTTAATGAGCACGAAGTGACAAGACACTCACAAGCACCTTTTCATTTAGGGAGTCTGAAAAGGATCAAAAGTGACTGCTCTGGAGACTCTAGGTATAAGGTTTACCAAGCAACCCGTAAAACTGCCTATACACCTCAGCAATCGTATGAGAGCCAAGGACTTTCCGTACTGCAGTCAATCTTCCCGAATGCTGTGTTCGGTGCGTTACGGTTCACAAGGCGGCAGACTCGGCTTCCTATGGATAAAGGATAAAAGCCTAGTGGGGTCTCCCTATATACGCGACGGTACGTGGGAGCACAGTCCGTGTTAGACCACTATCGAGTCACGGAAGGAGGAATCACCCAACCTAATGTGAAACAACAGTGACTATGTTTAAAGACGCCGGAACACGTCTCTAACCTAGACCTCTAGATATTTTCGTTTAGTTCCAATGTGTTTTTAGATTCATTTGGTTCATTTTACAGTTGATTTTGAGATTAAGTTTCGATTTCAAGCTCTATCGTATGTTCTCTCACAATTACCTAGATGCAAACTATATGCCAAAGAGTTTCATTTTGTTCGATGAATTCTAGCTATGACAGGGCAAATAATTTTAACCAAACAAAACAAATATAAGCAAACAAGCAACTTGATGCAACTAAAGCAAGGAAAGGAAACTTTTTCTTTTGAAGATGCAAATCAACGAAATGTCCTTTTCCTTTTCAATTTTTTAAAGCAAAGCTACTAGTTTGATTTCCTTTCAATGACACAAAGCATCTAAATGAATTTGGAGGAACCGGAACACCAAGTAAACTACTTAATGAAAGCACACAAAGTTCCCGAAACACTCAACCAAAGCTTCCAAATCAAAGGAAAACAAAGTTCTGCACGAGCTATGTGATCTAAGCTCTGCAAGACAAGCAAGGATTGCAAGCAAGGAGGAAGCGAAAAACCACTCGGAAACACAAACCAAAACACTCCAACAATCACTGAACAAGTGCATAAACAAATCTGAAATCGGCTGGTCAAACAAGCAAACAAGATTCCTACGGTAGGCTTGACACACACACGGCCTCTAGATGTCCTAGGGCTTGAGCGCGAAATCAATAGAGAAAAGCGAACACCCGAAGGATAAGAGTCACAACCAGTCAATTAGAGACTCAACACAATCCAGCGACTATAAGAGTAATGATGAAACCACGAACCAAGCAGCGAAAGCAAAAGGGAAGGTATTTGCAAGCTTAACAAACTGAACAAAAACGGAACCCTATGGAACCAAGCTCCGCAATCAAGCAGTTCAGAGTTCAGACCATGAAAAGCAAGTCATAAAACAGGTGGAGAGAAGAAGGGATAGTCACAGCAAGAGGTTCAGGAGGCCAATTTGGTCAAAAATGAACTTTACAGGATCAGCGCGGGTAGCCTTCAGCAACTCAGCGCTGAGAGGAGGAGGCATGTAGCAACTTTGCGACGTCAGCGCGGAAGGACAGGGATAAAGCGTGCTGTCTCAGAAAAATGAGGTCAGCGCGGAAAGAAATCACACGAACGCGATGACACAAATCACAAAGAAGCGGGGGCGCGATGCCAGCACGGAAGGACACGAATAAAGCGCGCTGACTCTGAAAACGAGGTCAGCGCGACTGTTAGACATACAGGCGCGATGGAAAGGATACCAAAGGAACGGGGTCGCGATGTCAGCGCGACTGTTCTGAATTAAAACGCGCTGAGAGCAAAGAACAAGCAAGGCCAAAACAAAAACTTCCCAAACCAAAGGCAAGAGCCTTTCAACAATTAAAATACTTCCCAGAAGTACCCAGAAAGTTTATAAGGAAAGAGACAATCCCAAAAACTCGGAAAAAAGACCAATCAAAGTCAAACACAAAAGTGGACACAAGAGACAAAAAGGCTGATCCCCAGCGGAGTGGCCAAATTGTTGGAGAGGTAAATCCCCTCTACGGATAGAGGCAATCCCTACTAGCCCAGCAGGGGTCTAGCAACAATCACACAATGCTGTTATGCATGTTCCTAATTACGATTAAACAAGAGGTAAAGAGCACCTACTTGGATTCCTGCGCTATCGTTTGACGAAGAAATGTTGCCTTCGCTCCTTCACCTCGGCTGGTCACAATCCTCCGCTATCTCCGCGAATAGATACCTGCACACACGAAGAGGAAACAAACGCAAGCGTGAAATCTAGTAAAAGCAACCATACATCGGTCAGAAAAGATGTAATTCACATTTAACCATAGCATAGACAAATGAGAATGGAACAATAATAGCAGTCATCTATTATTAATCAGAATAGAGAAGAGTACAACCAAATGTTCTGACGTCGGTAACCTTCTCAGGAGGGGCCAGTCAGCATGTATCTCAAGCATTCACCTTTGAGGATGATTCTCCCAAGACAAACAACTCTCTCTCACAAGACAAGTAACACAAAACAACCTTCCCTAAGCAATCAATCACTTCCACACCTAGCACACCAAACCTATAGCAGCAATCTGAGCACTACAAGCTCTGTACAATCCAAGCTATTCCAAGCTATGTCTAACTAGCTGCTCATGGTAATGGTGAGAGTTTATATAGGAGAAGGGGTCTCCTAAAAGGGTGGAAGGATGAGCTTATCTTCAAGGGAAGTTGTTGGAAAGGGTCGAACAGACATGCCATAGAAGGGAGTCGACATTCACAAAGCTAACAACCAAGCCTGGAATTATCTGGAAGGCTGGCTGTTTGAACAAATTCGCCCAAACTGGATCAGCGCGGATTATTAGGAAACTGTCGCGCTGTCGCCGCGTCTCAATAACTGGGACAGTCATGTCAGCGCGGAAGCACACGGGAAAGGCGTGCTGTCGACCATCGCGGAAAAGTGATGTCCTTCCGCGCTGGCAGCGCACGGAATACACTACAGGGCGCCAGTCATCGCGGTTATTTTAGGAACAGACGCGCTGATGAACAAAACTTTGGAAAAATGGGTTTTTGGGCCAGTTCAGGAAGCAGGAACTCAGTGATTGTGAATTCTGGGCACAGCAGGGTGACTGACAGGAAGGCAGTGACAAATTGCTGTGTAACACCTGTATTTATAGTGCAATGGAGGGAAGTTACTAGGTCCTCCTTCAAAGGGATAAAGCCCTCCTTCAAAGGGATAGCTCCTTTAGTCAAGGGATTAGCTCCTTCTCTTTTAGGATGCATGAACCACCTCAGAGCGAACAATCCATGTCAAAATTCCTTCTAGAAAACTCTAGAATTAACCAAAAGTGAGTTTTTTAAGATAAAAATTGTGCCTTTTGACTTTCACAGGGGTCCGCACCTACACCGTTAGGAACAGAGTGGGTAGGTACGCAGCTTTTGTACACAGAAGGTGCGGGACCGCAGGTGACCATGAGAGAAAGTGCGAAACCAGAGTTACATTGATATTTAATGTCTTTCTCCCACTTCTAAAGCTTGATTTGAAGAGCTGAGGTCTTAGACTTGCTTAGGAGGACAGTACAAGTGATGATAGACCCATACTGACTGCAAATAATCATGGTGACGATATTTTAGTGTAACAGATTGCCCCCTAAAGTGCGAAGTCTATAGTAGATGAGGATTTCATTTATCATATAGGAAGAGTGAAGTACTTTATCATTTCGAGGATCATCTTGTGGAAAGCCTAGTCGGAACCTGTAAAAACATTCAATGCAAGATATATATATGAGATCATATCATCGCTGAGGTAGGCATTCCCATACTCAGATCAAAACTAACTAGAAAACTATCTACTGCTCTGATATAAGAATGATCTTGTAAAACATCATAAGTATAGACTCGTGTGAACACAGTATGGACGCAACCATCTGTTTATGAATAGTCCACAACATAATGATTCCTCGCAGCCTAGATGGTGGAAACTAGATCCAGGGTCTTCATTTCTATATCCCGAAATAGTACGATTCTATCCATGCGAATAAATGTGTTGAAGTCGAACATGGTAGAAACCACTTGATTACCAGTCAATGATGTAAACTGTTAACAAGTGTGAGAGAAACCACCAGTGATGTTAATGGCTCTCAAAGTACCCAGTACAATCCATGAAATGTGAATAAATGTGTTGATGTCGAACATGTCACGAAATCCTTCGATCGAAAGTCAATGATGTAAACTGTTGTTAAAGGCAAGAAACCTGCCATTGAGGCATGCATATCTCAAGGTACTAACGATTCCTAGATCATCTTTCTAGATAATGAGCTGATGCCGATAGAAAGCGATCCGTCGTAGGCAAGCCCACAACACGAAATCATAGATCAAGTTGAAGAAATTTAGTTGCAAGGACTGACTCAGGGATGGTCAAGATGGATGACAGATATTTTGCAGATGAATGGCTTATTGGCAGTGACCTCTTGAACACACAACGACACGAAAGATAGC
Source organism: Pinus tabuliformis (assembly GCA_031772625.1). Taxonomy (NCBI): domain Eukaryota; kingdom Viridiplantae; phylum Streptophyta; class Pinopsida; order Pinales; family Pinaceae; genus Pinus; species Pinus tabuliformis. The sequence continues at coordinate 703,083,704 of CM062808.1, read as the reverse complement.
TTGGTAACAATTGACCCAAAGTTAATACCCAGAAACCGGCTGAAGACTTTCAATGGTTTGACCAACTGTTAGGCAAAGGATTTCCCAACCCAGGTGAATAAAAGTGTCGTGTTCAAGAGTGGTTACAAATTATGACAAACAGACTCATTTTTCTCTCTTTTTCCCCACCATTTCTGGCAAGTACCTCTTTATTTTTGACAAGCTTGAGGAGGATAACATTTGCTTGATTATAAGCTCATCCTTCGGATGAGTCCAACTTAGTTTAGATTCGAACCCTAAGAAGGAGTGGTTTGTTCTTGTTTGTAATTGAACAGGTCCTTTACTGTGAAATTTTAATGAGTCCAGTATAGGAGAAACTCGACGTTTTTCAATTTTAGAGAGTCTGAAAAAACTTAAGAAGACTCCAGGGTTGACCTTTTTCGTAAATTTGTGTCTCCCAAGCCCCAAAAAGTATAAAATAATTCTTGAGAGAACCGCTTGATCTTTTACGACCAAGGAGTACTTTTCATTATTAGTGTCACTGATCCGAAAAAGTAAAAAAGCGATCAACGACACGTCGTTTTATAACCAATATCAAATTCGAAACGACAAAAATCTGGCAATCTTTTTATGTTTTTACGGTCAGAAAAGAGCTGTAAGTGGACCATCTTTTAATTTCGTTTTAACGAGTGTAAAAGAAACGCTCGGAAATCTTTTCATATTTTAGGAGTCAGAAAAGGGCTTAAAGATGACTCTACTTGTTTTTTCGTTGAAAATGATAGATTTCGCCTGAATAATCCTTTATTCTGCACAGAAACACAAACATTACTCATACCTATTTGAAATGGATAAAAGCGTTGCAAAATACCTTTTCAAATTGAAACATAAACAAATTTGTGATTTATTTACTCAAAAAACTTATAAAAAGGGCCTTTGTCAATTCATTTTTACCGTTTGAGTTTGGGTGAGAAAATAGTGCTTTTGCTTAGAAAACTTCCCATGAAGATTGTGGAAAATCCAACCATTGGAATTGAGCGTCGTCTTCTCCAGGTAATCCACATCATCCTACTCTTCATTTTCAACCGTTTAGTTTTTTGATTTAGTCCCTCATTTCATTTTTTGGGAGGGTTTTTAGGCACAAAACCCGCGCGCGGGGGTCCGCAGGTTTACCATTGCGGACCCGCGGACCCCGACTTTTTCTCCATTGGGAAAAAGCTTGGGGTCCGCACCTTCCATGTAGACAAAGTGCGGACCCACGCACTGTGTCTAACGTGGAGGGTGCGTACCCCGCAGCAAGGGTTTTGAACCCAAAATTCCTCAAAAATGGACCAATCAAAATGTTTTCTAGCAATCTAATTAATCTTTATACTTGATGCAGAGAGTATATCATGCTAGATTGGCGTGAACGGGAGCATGAGGACGTGGATACCGCCGCATGGAATCATCAGCCTTCACTTGATGCTTTGAGGGCATGCGGATTGTACAAGTTCTGGACCATTCCTGGCATGAGGGCTTAGGTGGACTTCTTACAGTGGCTGGTTGACAAATGGAGCATACAGGACTAGTGTTTTTTCATTAGCAGGCACCAGCTCGAAATTGAGCCGGAGGACATTTATTTCTTGACTGGTTTGCCTAAGAGAGGCGAAGACTTGACTCTATACGGGACTAGGCCAGGTGGCCAGTCTGTCGATAGCCTCCGGCTAGAGTACTGCAACAGCCAGGCTAAAGACAAAGGGATAGACATAAAAACCATATCCCGTCCTGAGCTCATGGTGATTGCGTTTACTGTCACCAGACTTTGCGGAGTTGCCGCATTACATGTTGCCACCGAATCCCAGATGCGTATGGCAGTTGATTGCTTTCAAGGCACCATCTTCAACTGGTGCAATGCTGTGCTGGCCAATGTGAAAGGCCAACTGACCAGGGCCAAGAGCGGACGACTAAAGACCTTTGGTTATGGGGCTTTGGTTGTGAGTTTTGGCCTGGAGAGGGTTCCTATGCTGATCCCACATCATCTTACTGTTGGAGCTGGGCTTCCTTGAGAGCCCAAAATGATGCGATGGGTCGCAGTCATGGCTCGTCACCCGGACGAGAGGACATAGGTTGCTCGGTTCAAACCTGAGTATTTCCAATGGTTGGAAAACCAGGTCTTTGCCATTCAGGATTTCCCTTACACTGGGATAGATTTCCGTGGTGACCCAGACATGGCTCTTCCACCAGGAGAGCAGTGGGACGAGTCAGGTAAAATCCTTTTCAACTTTTCCTATTTAATTTTTTTTTTTTCCATCATCTCAAAACTGATAGTAAAAATTTCAATTGCAGATGTGGCTCCACAGCGACCAGCCGCTCTCCGGCCTTTCGAGAGGAGGCAACTAGTTTCACCCGCGCCAGCCCCACAGGATGAATCAGTAGAGGTTTTGGCCGAGTTGGAGGATCATCTTGAGCGCTTGACAGGGGATATTCCTGAGACCACTATAGACGACATTCCTCGTTGACTTCAGCGCTATGTGATTGGAGTCCCAGGACCTTTTAGGAGGTTCCTTTGCAAGGTGGCCCGGGGAGTGGTTTCTTATAGAGATCATCATCAGTGATAGGATGATCGCCTTTTGTGGGCACATGTGACATTTTTGTTTTTTGTACTTATCATTTTTGCCGATCATAAGGTGTTTTTCAACCTATGATCGAAGACGATGTATTTTTTGACACACTCATATATATATATATATATATATATATATATATATATATATATATATATATATATATATATATATATATATATATATATATATATATATATATCTATATATATATATATATATCTATATCTATATCTATATCTATATCTATATCTATATCTATATATATATCACTCTTACCGGCTTATCCTGTAAATCATGTTATGGAATGGTTTTAAATTTACATGTATGATTATTGCAAATGTCTATTTAACATTCGAGAAGCAATTGCATCTGCTAATGTATTTAAAGAACTTGGAATATGCTGATATTCAATGTAATCAAACTCACGTTCCAAGAGACGCACTCTCAAAAATAATCTTAATAACACTGGATTTCTAATGGCATACACTCTATTAAGCTGTAATACAACGAGTTCAGAATCTAACTTCACTATCAAACTCCGAATCCCAAATGAAATAGATTCAGACAATAACTCAGTCACTGCACTGTACTCTGCAATGTTGTTTGTTGTTTGACCGAGGCTTACCCCATGCATAGAAACTAACTCGTCAGAGGGCGAATAGATAACCCAAGCTGCGAAAGAGATGTTTCGTGTATTACGAAAGGCACCATCAGTAAATCCAATGTATGTTTGGAGAGGCATCGACATCTGCAATATCAAGAGTAAAACCAAGATAAGCAGGAATAATGACGAAAAAACACTCTCTAAGCTAAGCACACTTTGTAAACTAAAATACACCAGCTAGAAAGAAAAACTATCCTAACTAAAAATCTCCATACCCCATTCCTTTAAGCATAGTACCTCTTCAAGTAAAGGCCATTTCTGGGTTTACCCAAAGAGTCCCCATCAAAGTCTACCAACTCATAGGCCCCTTGTGCTAGCTTTCACTTAACAATATAGGGACCATGCCACATAGGAACGAATTTCCCAGTGCCTAATTTATCATTAGCTTGATCATACAATAACACTAGGTCTCCTTCCAAAAAATTTCGAGGGGTCACATTCCGATCATACTGAGCTTTCATACATTTTGCGTGAGTCTCAATTGCCAATGCAGCATCACGTCGATTCTCATCTAATTGAGCTAAGTATAACAAGCGCTTTTCCTCTTCAGAAGTGGCTGGAAGTAACTCGATGGCCATTTGCAGTGACAGGATTTTGCACTCAATGGGTAACACAACTTCCTAACCATAGACTAGTTGGAAAGGAGTGAACCCTGTTGATGTTTTTACTGAAGTTCGGTACGCCCAAAGTGCTGAAAATAGCATGTTGTGCCAATTCGACCAATGAATCCCAATGATTCGTCGGATCATGATAACTAAAACTTTGTTGATGGACTCAACCAGACCATTCGCTTGTGGATAATAAGGGGTTGAACTATCGTGACGTAAACCAAGCTGGCCTGTTAGTTCGGTCATCATAACATTTCGAAAATGTCACCCATGATCGGTGATTATCGCTTGTGGGACAACAAACCTAGCAATTATATGATTGAACACGAAAATTGCAGTTGTCTTGCCGTCTGCCTCGAATGTAGGCATCGCCTCGGCCCACTTAGTAAAATAATCTACCGCAAGGATGATATACGCATGCCCCCCGGCCGAGTGAGGGTTACATGTAATAAAATCGATACCCCGTTTGGAAAAAGGGCCAATGACAATTATAGGGTGGAGAGGAGCAGGTGGAGCGTGCATCTTATGATCAAAAATCAGGCAGTTGTGGCATTTTCGGACCGCCGTAATACAATCTTTAAACAAGGACAGCCAGAAATAGTCAGTGCGCAATATCTTTTGGGTTGTGGCATACCCAAACATATGACCGCCACATGCTCCAGAGTGACAGTCATTTAGAACCCTTTCAGCCTCTTTGTGAGTTAAGCAATGTCGAAAAATAGAGTCTGCCCCACGGCGATAAAGAGTATCTCCAATAATTTTGATTTGTTGGGACTGGAAGCGAATTTTCCGACGTTCCGACCTTGAAGTTTCTGGCCGAAAGGATTGGGTCTGGAGATAGATGATGATATCCCCATACCACGGATCTAAAGTGCTAATTAGAAACAAAGATTCGTCCACAATGGGCTCCTCTGCCACAGTTTTCGTGTCAGCACGCGGGAAGTCACACATTAACTCTGTAAAAACTAAAGATTTCTTAGACTTAGATTTCTCAAACTCCAAGTCGAACTCCTGCAGGATAACGATCCATTTAGAGTACTTGCCCCCTAGCAATTGTTTGGTCACAATGTAAATCATAGGGTTGCAATCCGAAATTACTGTAGTTTTACGTAGTAAAATGTAGTGATGAAAACGTTGGACAGCTTGAACGGCTGCCAATGCCAATTTCTCCACATGTGAGTATTTTAGCTCAGTTGGATTTAACGTTCGACTAAGGTAATATATCACATGTTCTGTTCTGAATTCATCTTCCTGAACTAAGACCATTCCAATGGTGGAATGGGAGGCGGCAAGATACAAAAAGTAATCCTGGTTGTAGTTGGGAGGATGCAACAACGGTGCATGGGTCAACGCGTGTTTGAGTGCATCAAAAGATTTCTGAGCTACCTCATCCCAAGAGAATTGAGTGTTTTGTTTCAACAACCGTGTAAAACCCTTTGTAACCTTGGTGTAGTTAGGAATGAATCGTCGCAAAAATTTTGCTTTCCCCTACAAACTTTGGAGTTGGAGAAGACTTGAAGGAGGAGGCAAATTGATGATAGCTTTGACTTTCGAGGGAGCAACGCGAATTCCGGCTTTTGAAACTACAAATCCCAGCAATCGACCCGTTTCTATACAGAAGACACATTTGTGTGGGTTCAACCGAATACGATAATGCCTACACCTCATAAAGATTGCTTGTAAATGGATGAGGTGATCAGCTTGATGTAATGAATGAGCAAGCAAGTCATCGCGATAGGGTTGCACAATGTGCTTGATGTCATGAAACGCATAAGACATCGCCCTCTGAAAAGTTGCTCCGGCATTCTTAAGCCAAAAAGGTAGTTTGCAATAAGCAAATGTCCCCCATGGACAAATGAAAGCCGTTTTTGGTTGATCGGCAGGTAGAATGTTGATTTGATTGTATCCGGAAAAACCGTCCATAAATGAAAATATTTCGCTGCCGGCACAATCATCAATGATTTGATCGATATAGGGAGTTGGGTAGTTGTCCTTTGGAAAGGCTCGATTAATGTCCCTATAATCGATGCATATTCTTATTGTCCCCTGTTTTTTGTTAACCGGAACAATATTCGATACCCAATCCATTAACGGGATCGGATAAATGAAACCTGCTTTCAACAGTTTTTCAACTTCTGCTTTAATCGCAGCAGCTTTTCGTCGGTGAATCTGATGCAAACATTGTCGGACGGGTTTAGCGTCCGGGTAAGTCTTGATCTCATGAACAACAATCGCGGGATCAATTCCTGGCATTTCCTCATAGGACCAAGCAAACATGTCGCGGAATTCTTGAAATAGGGCCTTATATAATTGAATTTCGTCATCTGTACACGAGGCACCTATATGAATGTTCTCAACAATTTCGGGCTTAACCGAAATGTCAATGGGAATAGTTCAAGAGATGTTTCCCAAATTTAACTCTGAATCGGGATGTTTCATTGGATTCTGAGGTTCCTTGACATATTCAGTCGTAAAGATTGATGAGAAATCATTTTCAAAGCGATCATCTTGAGGTAAAAACAAAGATCTGTGATGGATATCTTCCCATGGTAAATCATCTACACATAGGATTTCACGAATTTGCTCATCAGAGTGAACAAGTTCAGAAAACGTAGTTAAATCCGAGGTTGATGTGAAAAGTGATTCCTCATGGACCACATTCATTAAGTCATTTTCGGTTGAACACGGGTCGGCAAAAGACTGCACGGCTTCATAGGCAATTTCATATGGACTCAAAGGCATGGAATTACCAAATGAGTCTATTTCAAATTCAGAAGGAACGATCCAAGGGTCGTCATAAAAAATAGTGTCTAATGTAATCATATGAATGGTTGCAAATGAAGATGATGCGTTGATTGGAGGAAAAGGAAAAGTTCCCAGTAAACCGGCATCTTTAACTAATCCTACTCCAACATCCTTATATGGGATAGTCGTTTTACCGACATGCTGAATACTTTCCGAAGAGGCTAGGTCGGATGAAAAGTAAGCCAGCTGGTCTATTGTTACGATCTTTCCATTATGTGGAAAGTTTATGACTTTAAAGACCGATGAAACGACTGTTGTCATAGCATATGACCAACTTCAACCCAAGAGAAGGTTGTAGTCTAGAGGGGCATCTAGACTAACGATTTTTCCTTCAACCCCTATAGGCAAATCCTGTAGAATGCCAAAAGGATGAAACCCACGGCCATCAAAGGCCTTAAGAATTGTCGGGGATTGATTTAGTGAAGGAGAACCAAGCGATCTCCAACATTGTATCGACATAACACACGTTGAGGCTCCCTCATCAATTACAGTCCGATGAATAGGCCTGTTTTTTACTATCACTGGGATCTGGAAAGCCATTTGAGGAGGCAAATGCGGTGTACTATTTTCTAGATCAAAGATTATTAGGTTCGGGTCCTGAACATCAACAGCTCCTATAGCCGACAAAAGTAATTTACGTTGTGCTGGGCATGATTACAGCACTTCCAAAGCCAACATTGCTGAGGGTGAAACAACTAAATCCTCAACAATGTTATAATTCTGAGCCGCTCTCGCATGTGGATTGAAAGTTGACTTTCGAAGTATACCCTTGGCGGGCGATTTGATTACTAAGTCTGGATTAGGTTTCTCGATCTGTAGTGGATCGAAACCAGGAGCTGAGGTTGATGGATTTGAATGAGAAGATTCTGCTTCTTTGCCATCAACAGGACTTTTACTACCATAATCTTGCGATCGAGTCGCAATCCTTACATGGGACATCATCAATATGGGTTCTTCATTGGCACCCAAGGAAGAACCTATCATCTTATTGTCTTGACTTGGAAATGGATCCTTCAAGACAGCAGGAGTTTGGGAACCTTTGACGATCTTAGCAACCTCCGCTCGATGAGGGCAGTCTCTTGTAAAATTTTCTTCGTCACAATGAGACGTGGATAAAAGGTTTGTGCTTTTCATCATTGGATTCCGCCTTTTCAGGTTTCTCCTTTGAACTTTTGTCCGTTTTATTCTTCTTCTTTCCTTTCTTCTTCCCACCGGATTTTGATTTAGCCGTAGATGACTCTACAACGTGAATATCGGCAGAAACCTCTGCAGAAGAATCTCCTGTCGGGGAATCAAGCAGGGTTTATAGGAGAAGAATTCTTGGAAGACTTCTTCTTACTTTTAGTGTTAACCGTACCAATCATACCGTCAGCGGCATGAGATCCCGAAGGAGCTGCAGTGATTTGATTTGACTTGGGAAGATCGGGGATCTTTTCGTGTAACGTACCTGACTGAGTATAGACCAAGTCAAGGTACTGTGCTTGAGCAATCACTTTCTCTTCAGTAACAACTCTGGCTTTAGCAACATCTTCAGTGATCCTTGGCAACAAAGATTTTACAAACCACTCAGCCAAGATTTGATCCGGAATAAATACCTTCACTAAGCGTTGTCGACGTCTCCACTCATGAATATGATCTGAAATATACGTGGATGTCGATTGTTTTAGCGAAGTTAACAATTCCGTGCCATTGTCATACCTGACTGGCAACTGAAAATGAGTTAAAAACGAGGTAGCTAACTGACTAAAATTATAAAAAGTGCCTCGCGGTAACTCAATGTACCACTTGGCCGCGAGACCAATTAGAGTGCGCTGGAAAAGTCTAAGACGGATCGAATCATCTGTGATGGAGTTAGACGCACACCAGAGGTGGTAAGTCATCACATGGTTCGGGGGTCCTCTCTAGATTTACCTTCGAACTTGGGAATGTCACTGGGCAACTTATTCGGCATTGGCGGCCAAAACGGAAGATAATTAATCGGATCGTTCATTAGGCGTGACAAGTCTGGTAAGTCCAAAGTTGCGATAAACGGTAACTGCCGATTAGGATCCCTAAAACTCTGGGTCATGAGACCATCCCCAGGAGGAGGATATTCAGGATAACTAGGAATAGGAATCGTGTTCGGGATATTGTATCCTCCCGGAAAACCAGGATTAACTGGACCATACTGGGGTTGTTGAGGTTGTTGATAAGTGTACCCAGGATACGGTTAATACTGATAAATTGGCTGCTAGACAGCAGGACCGAATTGGTATTGTCCCTGGTACGGTTGATAGGTGAATTGTGGTTGACTTGTGACAATCGTACTTAAACCAGGTTGTCCTACAGGCATCTGAACCATAGTTTGAATCGTGGATCCAGATGGTGGTAAAGATGTCTGAGGAGTAGATACAGGAACAGTAGAAACTGGAGTTGTCGATACTCGAGAAGTAGGTGGGGTAGATTGAACAGATGTTGTGACAGTTGCAGCAGTCGTTTGAGATGGAGTACGAGGTGCAGTAGGCCCAGACTGAGAAACTTCCGAAGGTACAGAAGTTTGAATATTAGACTTGACTTGTTGCTGGGGTGAACCAGAAACTAAGGGTTGTCCAGTTTGAGATGACAACTGTACATTTGGCTGCAACACCTGTTGAGTTTGCGATGGATCCCACACTATGTTCATTCCGGGGTACTAACCCATAACAGGTTGAGAATATTGAGGACCATAACCAGGTTGAGGGTAGGATTGATAATTGAAAGGTACATTTCTCGTTCCTTGAACATAAGATTGACCTTGGGGTGGTTGGAAACCTTGGTTCGAGAACTGACCTTGGGGTAGATACCCCTGAGGCATGTACTGATACTGGGGTTGACCTTGAGGTATAAATTGATACTGGGGTTGACCTTGGGGTACATATTGAGTCTGGGGTTGATCTTGAGGAACGTATTGTACCGTAGGTACGTACTGTCCTTGAGGTTTCCCCCCAGATGCAAATTGTGTACCTTGAGGTTGCCCCCCAGGCGTTAATTGAGGCTGCCCCCCAGGCAGTAACTGGCCACCTTGAGGTTGAGAATTGGGAATAGAACTTGACATCATAAGAATGTCCTCTACGCTCAACGGCTTTGCACCATTGCTTCCAGTGAATAACCCTTGTTCACTGGGTTGAGGAGATGCTCCCGAAAAAGTACCAGAAAGTGACTGATACCCAGAGGGAACAGAAGTACCGCCATACAAAAAAGATTCAGGCGATTGAGTAAACATGGACGACTGCCCTAACATATTTACGGGAGTATAAAAACCTCTAGGATGATAAGGAGCACAAGGTGGTGAAAAACTTAACACTGGGTTTTCCAAATAATTAGTCAAAGAAAGATACCAAGTAGTACTTGTAGGTGGACTGTAAAAAATTGATTCACGCTCCCTTAGATCAATAACCGGTTGATTTTCAGGGATAGGGATGCCTACTTCTTCTTCCGGAGCAAGTTCTTCAATAGTTATCAAACCAGAAGGAAGATTTTCGGTGATTACTCTTTCTACCCTAGGTGAATTAGGAGCACTAGAAGTTGGAGAGACAAACCCCGATGTTGGAGTAACAAGTTCAGATATCTCAAGTTCTTCTCCTATATCACTAGTAGATGAAAAGCTACCAGCAAGTTCGGAAACCGAAATAGATTCAGGATTATAGCCTGTTACTAGAGTTTGGTAATCAGGATGTACAACCAATGAAGACTCTCCTTCTTCAGGTGACCCAACTTTACTGCCACTAGGAGTTACAAGGACTTTCAAGCCTTCAAGATGGCTCGGGACTTCTTCAGGAGGTTGGCCCCGAAGTCTACGAGACTGTCTTGGTAATTCAGCCACAGTTAAAAACTTTTAACTACTTCACGCGCAAACAAAGTAAAATCTCAATGAAAACCACCTAAAGCCTCTAAAGAACCAAACAAATTTGAATCACATGCCTAAAGAATCTAGAGATCAAACACACACAAACAGTAACTTTTCAGACCGAAAACACTAGTTGGTGATGAAATCCAACGGTGCATAATTCAGTACAGAAATGGCGGTTGGAACAGTTACCCCGGCAGCCTGCTTAATGAATAGACTGGACCAAGTTCCTCCACTTAACCATCTTGAGTGAAGTGAACCCCCCAGAAAATCCAAGTGAGTCTAGCCGACGTCTGCTCCAGGTATAGTGGGATCTTCCCACCACTGTCACCTTAGGAAGAATCCTAAAGAATATGGTCACTAAGGCTACCAACTAAGACAAATACACCTAGGGGAATAGTCTACGATCCGATACGCACGCAAGGGCAGAGTAGCAAGCTCAATCCCCTTGAAGGCTCCTTGACATAATCCAAGGTTTACCAACAAGTGACCCCAGGCTCCTCGACAATGGTTAATCCGAGGTTTACCGTTTTTAATACGTGAATATCTGGCGTTGTTCCCAATGAGGAAGGATTGATTCCCACACTGGTTTAGACACGATCTCGTGCTTCTCCTTAAAGAGGAGCTTTCCCAGAGCATAAATGCAACAATTGGATGTCTTCCTACCACAAGATACAGCTACTTGTTTGTTTTTACTGTCTTGGAGAGTTAATTACTCTCCTACTCCAAGACACTAGCCTAAGCTAAGTTGATGTATCAGAGCCCTAGAAATAAAATGTTACTAGGTGAATTTTACTTTAAGCATTAATTTTAGTGGTTGTTGTTTAAGTCAAGAGGTGGCGGAGATGAAACTCGTGGTGTAAAGACTCGACTTGAAATCACTAAAACGATGCACCTAAGATGATTCAAACAATCTTTTCTCTTCGATGAACTTCTAAACTAAGAAAGAGTTTGAGAATGCAAATACTTGGTAAACACAAATCTTTCTCAATTAAACAAATTAAAAGAAGAGCTTTTCCTTTCCAAAGCACTCAAAAACGAGACAACTAGCTATTTCACACAAATTTCCCTTTTCTTTTCAAAGCACTCAATCACTACAAAAACAAACTTTTCAAAAGAGATTTTTTATATTTTGTAAATAAAACACTCAAAACTAATGAAAATGACTAACTTTGAGAGCTACAAACTATAAAAAGCTACTTGAAGTCAAAGCCTACTAAAAGTCTTTTTGAGGATGTTTTACTTAGCTAAATGTGAGCTAAGGACTAATTTATGCAGAATCACAATTAGTCAAAAAACAACCAGATCTTTCGTTTTCTTTTTAAAAATGAAAATCCAAACTTTTAAATACAAGCTTTTCGAAATTTTGAAATGAGAAAACTCAAAGCGGATTCCTCAACAAGGGGAGATTTCATAAATGGTCAGACTCATAAGAAGACTGGTACACACCAAGGTAATCTGAGGTCCCTACAGCTTCTAAGCTCAGAGCCACTACACAACCAAAAACGAAAAACAAACCCAACAAGAAAAATTCCTAGGAGTTCCACCTAAAACCCTAATGCTAATTAAATTAAACCAAGGAAAGTTTTTGACAGGGAACAAGCAGGTCTGGGCAATGGCTAAAACCTATAAACAAATTCTAAACTGATAAAAAAGAGAAAAATTTAAAATTTTCCAAATTTTTGATAGGGTACGCAAGCAACCTGTTTACACAGGTGTGTCTACGCTCTTTGCACAAAGCAAAGGTGTGTACAAGTACGCACTGTGCTTAACTCAGAGGGTGCGTACCTCTCCCAAAATTATGAAAAATGAAAACTAACTCAAAAATAATTAAATTCACCCAATCCCACAATCATCAAGTCAAAAACAGAAACAGAAAATACAGTTTCTCAGGTCAAAGTATAGACAAAGAAAACAATCAAGTCCCCAGTATGGTCGCCATTTTGTCGCACGGAATGTGTCGATCTTGCGGACAAGATAGACCTTCCTAGAATCTAAAGAAGACCTAACGACAAGCAAACCAACCAGACACTATCTTTCTCTAAATATGTTTCAATAAACAATTAGCAAACAAGTGTTTTTAGGGCCTACCTTTGGTCCAACGCAAGCTTGTGGATGCCCTCGCTCCTTTGATCCAAATGAGCTCCTTTTCGTGAATCTGCAAACACAAACAAGGCAAACACATTAAATAGCACCTGAAAAACTAATTGCATAAAACATATTTAACATGAAAGTCAAGGAGTCCATGAAACAAATAACATAAGATACTTGTTGAGAAAAATGAGTTTGATTGTATTAATTCAAAAGAAGAAGAACCTTACAACCTTTGCCTTGACGCTGTACAAGCTCCTCCCAGGGTCCAACAAGGTGTCTCCTCTACTTTGACAAGCTTCACTCATTCTCCAATGGAACCAAGAGGTATGTGATCTCTCCTCTCAAGCTCAACCAAAGAGTCTCAATTTCACCAGCATTTACCCTCAAGATGTTCAGCTTCTAACCTCCCTAGACCTCACCCCAATGCCTGTATTTATAGTGCAATGGAGGGAAGTTACTAGGTCCTCATTCAAAGGGATAAAGCCCTCCTTCAAAGAGATAGCTCCTTTAGTCAATGGATTAGCTCCTTCTCTTTTGGGATGCATGAACCACCTCAGAGCGAACAATCCACGTCAAAATTCCTTCTAGAAAACTCTAGAATTAACCCAAAGTGAGTTTTTTAAGATAAAACTTGCGCCTTTTGACTTTCACAGGGGTCCGCACCTACACCGTTAGGAACAGAGCGGGTAGGTACGCAGCTTTTGTACACAGAAGGTGCGGGACCGCAGGTGACCATGAGAGAAAGTGCGGAACCAGAGTTACATTGATATTTAATGTCTTTCTCCCACTTCTAAAGCTTGATTTGAAGAGCTGAGGTCTTAGACTTGCTTAGGAGGACAGTACAAGTGATGATAGACCCATACTGACTGCAAATAATCATGGTGACGATATTTTAGTGTAACACTTTCCCCTTTGGAATGCCTTCCAACGCAATTCCTTTGGTTCCCTTAACTTTTCCATTCGCTTCTTTCACGTCTATGACATCCATGGCGAGTGGGCCAGCTTCTTTTAAGGGTTTCCCTTTTTGGAGTGGTCATATGCCACATTCTAACCTGTCTCTAGGATCAATACCTTTTCCCTCAGGTCAGGGTTATAATAATTTCCAAGGATGGACTAATCCAGCTGTTAGCAGCTTGGGAGTTGGGAATCAGTTCTCTCTCGGCTAACAGGAGAACATGTCGTACTCCTCTGTGAGTTCATTTCAGAGTTTTTCTCCCTTTTCTAATGCATGGAACCCTTACCAAGGGCTCTCTTCTCCATTTAATACCTCACTAGGGGGGAATTTCACTGGATATGGAAATTTTTCGACAGGAGTTGGACAAACTCCAAATTTTTCTAGGCCACAAGGTTTTCCTTATGGTTCAGACACTTCTATGAATCACCTCAAGAAACTTGGTGCCTTCACAAATCCAGGATATTATTTTCAGAACATTGGGAATTCTGCCCAAAGTGGGTGGAATCCTCAAGGTCCTCTGCGCTTACCTTTCTTGGAAACTTAAAACTTGTCAGATCTATCAAAGTTGACTAACGATCCTATCCGATACAACCTGATTTGGCCTTTGTTTCCAACCGAAATTCCATCGAACATACCTAAATACGAAGGGAAGACTGGTGAAGATCTGAGAGACCATATAACCACTTTCCACTTATGGTGTTCGTCGAACTCCCTGATTGATGATTCAATCAAGTTGAGACTTTTCAACGCACCCTAACTGGGAATGTGGGTAAATGGTATATTGAGCTTCTAGGGGGGAACTTTGCTTTGTTTGGTTACTTAGCCACAGTATTTTTAAACCATTTTCATTTGCCCATTCATTATGATGTTGGAACTGAGCTCTTAGTTAATTTCCACCAAGACCAGACAACCCACATTTCTGATCACATCCAGGAATGGAGGAGAAGGAAGAGGCTCATTAAAGCTGATGTTCCCCAAGAATTCCTTCTTGAATGGTTTTTCAAATCTTTGTAGCCTGCAATTTCTAAGGGTGTATCGCTCTCCGGTGTATTCACCAAGAATACGCTATTTTTAGAGCCCAGCAGCTAGAACTCATATATTCTCAATCTGTGATTCTTGAGAAAAAATTTCCTGATGCTCCTAGATCTAAGGTTGATCTTGCCAAGCCGAAGTCGGGTCCCAGTGCCAATGGGCTAGTGAGATCAATTGATAATAGCATGGCTAACCTGCTAAAACAATTGCAGTAGTTTTCTTTGCAAATTGTTTCTTCTATTCAAGCTTCACCATAAGTTCCCATGCCTTCTCAACCTTTGTCTATCAACCTTGTTCAAACTTCTAACCCCAAAGGAAATCAACAATTCGATGGGAAGAATAAAGGATGTGGTAAGAAAAAGAATCAGGATGGGAAGGGTAATACAAATAAGCCCGACAATGATGTTGGGGAGGGTAAAAAAGGGTCCAAGAAGAAAGTGAATTTTCCATGCAAGTTATGAAATGGTGACCATTTGACTCATATTTTCCCAAAGATTCAGGACACTCAACACTTATTGGTTCAGCAAGTGTCTTCTAGCTCCCAGGATGTGCTAACTAACCCTTTTCCACAAGGGCAGAAGTTGTTAGTTGGCGCAAATGCTAATACTGGTACCCCCGCTTGGGGCAGGGAAAATTTTAAGAACCCCCCCTAAATTTATAAATATAATAAATGGGCGAATCTCCATGGTATATAGGAAAAATGGAAGGCGATTTTATCAATAATATAATATGTATATATAATTTTTTGGCAAATCTCTCACCAGGCATGGCGAATATTTTACTCAATTATAAAATCTTGTAAGATCTTGGCGAGTCTTTCACTAAATAATAAAACTTTGTAAAGTCCTAGTGAATCTTAGCATAGGCTATATGCTGGTTTAATTCCCCCATTTAAATAGGCTACATTCCAGGTGAATACCATGGGTCAATACCATGTGCCATTTTGGTGAATACCATGGGTCAATACCATGTGCAATTTTTATTTTTATTAATTCTAATATTAGGGTTAATAATGGTTTTTTGCATGGTATTAATAACAATCTAGTCCATGGTATTTGTCCCATAGTATTTTGGCCATAGGTTTCACCTAAATATAACCCATTTTTTGAGTGTTCATAAATATAAGGTGACTTATGGAGTAAATATAAAAAAATGTTTTATTTGTTTACCATAACTCTCGTTTATTTATATTTTTATTAATTTACCATACCTCTTTTACAAATATGGTATTTGGCCCATAGGATTCACTTAAATAAAACCTCTTTCTTGAGCCTTCATAAATAGAACGAGGGTTATGGACTAAATATAAAAAGAGGTTTTATTTATTTACGATACGTCTACTTTATTTATATTTTTATTTATTTACCATACCTTTTGAGTAAGTATAAAAAGACGTTTTATCTATTTACCATACCTCCACTTTACTTATATTTTTATTTGTTTACACCCTTACATGTATATAAGGTGACTTATGGAGTAAATATAAAAAATGTTTTATTTATTTACCATACCTCTCATTTATTTATATTTTTATTAATTTACCATACCTCTTTTATAAATATGGTATTTGGCCCATAGGATTCACTTAAATAAAACCTATTCTTGAAAATGGGCGAATGGAAGGTTGTAAGTCCTAATTTCAAGGGCTAAATTTACCTTTTTTACCCTCTCCCTTAAAATAAGGTGGGCTATTTGAGGTGATTTGTAAAAATGTACTATGATACAAAATATTCGCCCACTAAAAGTTTAAAACCCCTTAATTTCACCAAAGGGAGAACATTCGCCCCTAAAATTATCCTTGGCTTGGGGCAACCAGGAAGGGGAAAATCCATCAAATGTTTATATGATGAGTTCACATGTTGACATTTCTACATAGTCACGTGATTATGATGAACCGGAATCATCTAAGGCCAAGAGTACTCCTGACATTTCAGAGCCACTCCATATCGAGAGGCCCGTAGTTGAGACTATACCTCGGATGTCGAAAGGCTCCGCAAAAGCGTTCGACAATCAACCCCAATGCCAAGGTGGCTCAGAACTACACCATTGTAGAACCTCTAGCTCAGAGTCCTTGTGCCATGTCAATGTTAGAGGTACCCCAGTCATACCCAGCACAAAGGAGTGTGTTTCTCACTAAGATCAAAGCATAGATCCAAAGAACTATCTTATCCTTACATTCCACATATCGAATATCAAGAAGAGACTCCCACATCATACAGCTTTTCAAATCAAGTCTACATACTAAAATACCAATATCATTCGTACCGTAGTTGATGAGGGAGCTTCCACATGCGTAATGCCTATATCATGTTGGAAGGCTATTGGATCACCTCAGGTTGTTTCATCGCCTACTTTCTTAACAGCATTTGATGGTAATTCTCATACGATGCATGGGATTACTCCAGCCTTTCCCATCTGTGTTGGGGGCAAGGTTGTAAATATCGAAGTAGAAATAGTTGATGCAAATTTGGATTATAATCTCCTTTTGGGAAGAAATTAGGTTTACGAGATGGATGTTATTGTATCATCGTTATTCCACATCCTTTGTTTTCCTCATGAAGGGAGAATTGTAGCGGTCAATCAGATGGATTATTGTCCGAGTGAATCCAATGCATCTTTTGAACCTACTAAACAATCCTAAGCAGCCTATTGAGAATCTAGGAGTTGGGATGTATTCTTTCTTAATGGGTACCTTTGATTTTCCTGCTCCTATTGCTCGAATTAATGTTATTTCATCTTCCAAGGCACCTTCTGGAAGAGAGTTCTTTAGAACTCATTATTTTTCAGAACCTTGGCCCTTACCCTCTTCTACCTCCACATTAGATGAGGGGCAAGTGGGTGGAATGGCATTTGCTATGTATGTAGCTGAAATTGCTTATCAATTTATAATTAACACTACATACTATGATCCTACTCCTCTTTCACCAGAGGATTTGGATGGGGATGTGGCTCCTGCCTGGACTCTAGATTAAACCTGTTATGGATTGCCTAGATATGGTTTTTCCATCCAAAGAAGAAATTCTAGAAGCAATGACGGGTATTGACAGGCCATGGGATGATTTGCATCATCAGTCATATTTCCTCCTTGATTTGCAAGAAGTAGAATGAAGCTTGCCCAGTCCTCCATCTACTGGTGATGTTCACGCAGTTTTAAATCCTTTGAGTCGAGCATAGTTTTCGGTCAAAGGTAACATGTCTTTCATTTCAAAAACTGTTCCGGAAACCATCACTAGGAATCCCAACATTATTGAGAATGTCTTCATTGGATCTTATTGTTCCCCTGAATAAAGTCAAATTTATACCAATATATTTAAAGAATTTCGAGACGTGTTTTCTTGGTCTTATGAGGAAATCCCTGGGATAGATCCATCTATTGTCTAGCATGAGATCAAGACATATGAAAATGAAAAACCTATTGTTGGCTTAGGGGGTCCTGACCTAGGTTCAGAGTTAGTTGCGCCAACCAACAAATCCTTACACTACTAGCCCTTTTGGCAACAACCTGCGTAGTGCAAGCTGGAGTCTCACCCAAAGCAGTATGGGGGGATGCAAGAACCAAGTTTTTGCATCCAGAGACTAGCGTGATGTCTTTTAGCTCTTCACATCTACCTTCATGCAGATTGATAAACTCTTAGGGCACGCTACTACAACTCTGTTAAAATAGCCTTCAGACCTTTGCAAAGGTCTACGATCAGTCTTTGTGAACCCTTAACAGTCAATTTATCTACTTACGCGCATTAGAGAACAACCCTAAATTAGTATTCATGTAGATATACTTAATTTATTAGTAAACATTATAGAGATCATCAGAGTCTTTGCGAAACTACATGAACATGATTTGCGTACATTATTAATAGTTATTCAACAGAATCACGCAAAATTCAATCCATATTCCATAAAACGCATTATTCATTGACATCATATATCATAAACAGAAGTAAACAAAAATACACAATAATTCTTCGAAAACTGTCTTTATTGATCTTCAATTCAGGATTACAGACCCAAAACTACCCTGCGCACTCAGCTGCAGGGGTCTATGCACTTAGCTGTGGACTCTACCTAGACCTTTGTGCACTCAGCTACAAAGCCTTTCTTCTCCTATCTGACCCACTTCTCTTCGCTATCACTTCTCTTCTATCTATCCATTACATCCCATATATCTAACATATTCCTTAGACTCTCTAAGACACACCTATTTGTAGCCTTTTTCATACAATCTCATGGTCCACAGACCATGGGTAGATCTCAAAACCGACTCAAACTTTACATAAAAAAGGGGATAAAACCCCTTTGACTCCTAATCATCTACGTGCTTCACATCCACAAATCACGGAGACTTTACATTAATTACAAAAATGTATCAAACTTGGGTTATCTTAACCCCAAAACTGACCCAAGGGACCCCATCCCAATAGGCCCACAACACAAAGATTGTGACTCACCCTCGAGTCACTCGGTTGGCACTGCAATCTTGTTGCGAAGATCCCCCAACTCCACCTGGATTACTTTGACTTTGGCAAAGCTCTGAGTTGTTGCTTGCTCGACTTCCTCAATGAGTTTTTTTGTAGTTGGTCCTTCGACTGCCAGCCTCATCGTCTGTTGTGTTTGCTAAAACCCTTTTAGCTTATCCTGGATAGTGGTCGTGACTTGATAAGCTTCTTCCAACCATGGCTATAGCCTGGCCTTTAGCAAGGCCTCCTTTTTCTACGCTTCCTCCACCTGTGCGAGGAGTTTCTTTCCTTCCTGCAGTTTAGCAAGGCATTGTGCTGGTGTAATGGAGCACACAGTGGCCCTGACTTCATCGTATTACCACTGCAACTCCCTTACTTCTGTGTTCAGTGTCTGCAGGTTTGGATCCTCCTGCAGATTGGTCACTAACTCCATCGCTTTCTCAAACAATGTTGTACAATCAGCAACTATGGCATCCAAGGTGGTCATTCCTTCCTTTATCATGGCTCCACGCTGCTCCCGGACCTCGGGCAGAGTTGTGGGTTGTAGCTTTAACTATAGCTTTGTGATCATCATGTTAAGATCAAACTAAACTCGGCCAACCTCTGCTTTAGCTTCGCGCACACCAGCAGCTAATTTTCTGATCTTTTCTTCTGGTTGTGCATCCTCCAGGATGTGAAGCTCAGGCACTATCATGCATGCCTCTATGATTGCTGACTCAAGTCATGAACTTTGCGCATGAAACATCTCCTTTTCCTTTAGAGCCTATATATTTTCAGTGAACATCAGTTCATTGTTCACTCTATATTCACTAATGAGGTTGAGGGTGCGCTGCTCCTGGGATCTCAATTCATCTGCCACCCCTACATGCAGCGTGTGGAGGGTGTCGTTGGAGAGTGTCACTATGTTCAGCCTGATGTTCTTGATTGTGCTCAGGATAATGCGATCATCGGTTGACTCTGCGCAAAGACCCATTTGGAAATGCAATAGTCCTAAGGTTTAGGGTCCTTACCAACTTGGCTGCTTGGCTTGTCCCAGGTGCCAAGCTCACTTGTTCCATGCTCACTTATCTGATGCCCACCTGTATTCTGCTTGCTTGGATCTATAGCTCTCGCAGATCCTTTTGGATGCTCCCCAGCGGCTACATGTACTGCTCCTCGAACTGTTGCAGCACCTCGGTTGTGGTATCCCTAATTTTATCCTCAATCTCATCAAGATCTCCTTCTGTTAATACTATGGGATCGACTGGTGACTTATCTAATTTCTACTTTTTCCTTGTGCCTTCCTATTGCACCTTACCACATTTCTTCATAATGAATGGGGTGCTCTGCCCCTCATCTCCGTCGCTGCCTTGCCCTAAAAGTTTCTCCTCATCTGTTTTCGGCGAAGGTGACTTGTCACCTTTTTGTGACTTGTCACCTTTTTGTGACTCACACTTCTCTTGTTCTACCTACTCCTTGGCAGCATGCTCTTGCTCCACTCAAGCCTTCTCTACGACTTCCTTCTTTTTTCTACATGGCCAGGTTACGTGCAGCCTGCTTAGTCGCCTCCTTCCTTTTCTGAGCAACAGAACTTCCCGAACTCGTGCTTGTTCCAGCATCTAAGTCTAAGGGGGCACGCCACTCTGTAGGCCATCTTGTTACCACCTCCTACACATATGTTTCTATCACCAAATATGGCAAGTCATGCCATTTCTGCTGTGGATCCTTCCGCGCTTGAATGTACACTTTGTGGAAGTTGGCCTTGAATGCCGCGTAGGGTGACAACTGCGTCTACAATGTTGGGGACAAACTTGGACGTTGGTTAGTGGCCATGCAGAGACTCATTTCCATAAGGACCCAAAATATTTTTGTCTCTGTAATCCGCGTGGGGTCCTTTATAGCCCATAAGGAAGTGAATTGTGTTGCCTCTAGAAATCCTTCCTCAAGCAGAGGAAACTGGCTGTCCTCCGGCAATTCCCATGCGACAAGCACAATGGACAACAATAACCAAGCGTAGTGAAACGACTTTGTTTCATCCTGGGCTTCTCGGTAGTTCGCAAGGAAATCTTGATAGAGGTATCTCTACCAATTGAATTGTACGCCCTTCGCGCACTAAGCAGCCAAGGAAACTACAGGCGCTAGAACTTCATCCACGCGACATTTTCTCATCACCTTCCCTACTAATATCTGGGTGGAAAATTGAACTGTTGGGTCTGTTATCGACAAAATTGAATACCCTCGTGACTTCTTCACAAGGCCGTAATCTCTCTTCATTCTTTCGGCAAGGTCCTTTTCCCCCGTCTTTCCACCAAACTCCTTAGCCAGGTTCAATCCTTCCTACAGCAGGTGCATAATCCTATGAATTAGCATGTCTGTAATGGGTATAGGCCCTCCTAGCCATAGACAACCATCGTGCACCAATGTGAGAATTTGGCGCACACAGATTGTATTGATGGGGTGTGGTGATAATGGGGCACCCACGGTAGATTGAGTAACCCCGAGTTCTCGACACCGCGGACCCATTCCTTTGTTTCCAATTCAGTAACACCTAACTTTGCGTAGTAGACACACCTCATGTACTTATCTGTCTCTAAGTGTGGAAACCTAGCATGATCTACGAGGTCCCAATCCTCCATTTTCAACAGGGGAATCCACACAAGCCGCGGACCTTCAAAAGGGACCTGCTCTGGTAGCATGGGCATGGAAACGGTGAACTTCTCGGAATCTGGGTCCCTCAGGACCTTCGCCTTTCCCTTCCGTGGAGGGATATACTGTTATGAAACCAGCTCAAGAAAAGATAGAAAAGATAGATCAACGCCTTAGAATTCAGCCTCTTCGAGGGGGCAACCTCCTTTACATTACATAAATGAACAATTCTTCGATGATACAATTGAAAAGACCTCCTTTCTATATATAGGAGTCTAAGGGGTCATAACATAATCAGAGCCGACATAACAATAATAATGTAAGGGCACAATAATAACAATAGTGGGCTTCTATGTGGACAATAGTAACAATATGGGCACTACATGGGTACATCAATATAATAAGTGGGTTGTACTAATAACAATAAGGGGTTACACTAGGATTATAGGGGCCTAACATGCCCCTCTCCTTCAAAAAGCGTTGTCCTCAATGCTTGAGTAGTTCTTGATGCTTCTGTATAAAATTCTTATCCTCCCATGTGGAATCTTCAGCGGGTAAGTTCTTCCACTTGATGAGATACTCTAAAATTGATCGATTTTGTAGCTGTGGAGTTCTTGTTTCTGTGACTGCTCCAGGTTCCAATATGATTTTTCCTTCCTCTTCAATTTCTGGCAATATTGTTTGAATTGGGATCTTTTGCAACTTTTGAATAAGTGACCATACTTCTTTGTCCTTCTTCCATTCATCCCTTGCTTTGTTTATCCAATCTGGTTGGATAATAGAAATAGCACAAAACAATGCTTCCACATCCTTATCCTTGAAGAGCCTTCCCATTCGGTAAGGTCGCCATTTTTTAAGTGCATGTAGTATTTCCAACATTTCCTTCTCATAAACAGCTTGCTTGAGATGTAGCTGTAAAAGTACCCAATCACCTACATCAAAATATTTTTCACTACGATGTTGATCTACCTGTTGTTTCGTTTGATTTTGCACCGAAGTGGCGTTATCCTTTAAAATTTGGAGAACTTGTTGTTGATGCTCGATGTGATCTTTCACTGCTTGAACCTTTTTCTTCTTGATATGTCCTTCTATCTCTAGCAAGGATAATTTTAGGGGCGAATGTTCGCCCTTTGGCGAAATTAAGGGGTTTTAAATTTTTAGTGGGCGAATATTTTGTATCATAGTACA
The DNA here is from genome assembly GCA_031772625.1 of Pinus tabuliformis. Taxonomy (NCBI): domain Eukaryota; kingdom Viridiplantae; phylum Streptophyta; class Pinopsida; order Pinales; family Pinaceae; genus Pinus; species Pinus tabuliformis. Next base: position 703,060,832 of record CM062808.1, on the reverse strand, counting down.
TTTTTACAAATCACCTCAAATAGCCCACCTTATTTAAAGGGAGAGGGTAAAAAAGGTAAATTTAGCCCTTGAAATTAGGACTTACAACCTTCCATTCGCCCATTTTCAAGAATAGGTTTTATTTAAGTGAATCCTATGGGCCAAATACCATATTTATAAAAGAGGTATGGTAAATTAATAAAAATATAAATAAATGAGAGGTATGGTAAATAAATAAAGCATTTTTTATATTTACTCCATAAGTCACCTTATATACATGTAAGGGTGTAAACAAATAAAAATATAGGTAAAGTGGAGGTATGGTCAATAAATAAAACGTCTTTTTATACTTACTCAAAAGGTATGGTAAATAAATAAAAATATAAATAAACTAGACGTATCGTAAATAAATCAAACCTCTTTTTATATTTAGACCATAACCCTCGTTCTATTTATGCAGGCTCAAGAAAGAGGTTTTATTTAAGTGAATCATATGGGCCAAATACCATATTTGTAAAAGAGGTATGATAAATTAATAAAAATATAAATAAACGAGAGGTATGGTAAACAAATAAAACATTTTTTTATATTTACTCCATAATTCACCTTATATTTATGAACACTCAAAAAATGGGTTATATTTAGGTGAAACATATGGCCAAAATACTATGGGAGAAATACCATGGACGAGATTGTTATTAATACCATGTAAAAAACCATTATTAACCCTAATATTAAAATTAATAAAAATAAAAATGGCACATGGTATTGACCCATGGTATTCACCAAAATGGCACATGGTATTGACCCATGGTATTCACCTGCAATGTAGCCTATTTAAATGGGGGAATTAAACTAGCATGTAGCCTATGCTAAGATTCACTAGGACTTTACCAAGTTTTATTATTTAGTGAAAGACTCGCCAAGATCTTACAAGATTTTATAATTGAGTAAAATATTCGCCATGCCTGGTGAGAGATTCGCCAAAAAATTATATATACATATTATATTATTGATAAAATCGCCTTCCATTTTTCCTATATACCATGGAGATTCGCCCATTTATTATATTTATAAATTTAGGGGGGGTTCTTAAAATTTTCCCTGATCTCTAGAGTTTGAGGAGTGATAATTTCTTCCAATCCTTTACAACATATGGTTGGATTCATTTCTTGATGCTCGATGTGATCTTTCACTTCTTGAACATTTTTCTTCTTGATATGTCCTTCTATCTTGATAGTTTGAGGAGTGGTAATTTCAACCAATGAATTACAAGATATGGTTGGATTCATTTCTTCTTTCTCGATGTGATCTTTCACTTCTTGCACCTTTTTCTTCTTGATATGTCCTTCTATCTTGAGAGTTTGAGGAGTGGTAATTCTTGCCAATGCTTTACAAGATATGGTTTGATTCATTTCTTCTTTCTCTGGGGTGGGGTCCTGGCGTATATCTTCTTCTTTTGATGTTTCTTGATTCTTTTCTTCCTCTTCTTCATATTCTATGTAAAATAATTTCTTCTCAGCACCCTTATGACCTTTAGTGCATTTGTTATCACAATTGTAACAAAGCCCTTTTTCTCTTTTTTCTTCCAATTGTTGTGGTGTAAGCCTTGTAGGTTGTGGAAGGCTAGGAGAAACAACACTTCCATCTTTATAGTTGTGATGGGTATGCTTCCTGGTTTCCATAATTTTGCTTTCCATTATGTCACAAAGCCCTTTTACTCTTTCTAATTGTTGTGGTGTCGCTTTAAAGAAGGTGTTGCTCTTTGTATCCTCATAATGTGTTATCATTTCCTCCATGAAAATTGACCACGTAACAAGTTGTTTACGAGAACAAAGCCATTTATACCATAAAAATTGATCTGGTTCTAAGCATGAAGATGCAATACATACCTTTTGTAACATTGGTACACCATGTAGATCAAAATATTGCTCCATCTGAAGTATCCAATTTACTGGATCCTTACCATCAAACTTCCTCATCTTGATTTTTCTTGATTTTAGGAGCTTGATCTTGAAACAACTGTAACTCTGTACTTTCCGATCTTTAAGTTTTGAAATTGCAATATATAGTAGCCCTCTGTGTCCTCTTTCCAATGCCACCAGTCTGATCCAAATTGGATTCTCCACGAAAGAGTTATGCACAATCTCCCAAGATGACCTGATTATAGACCTTTCTAGAAGAGCGAACTTGTATGAAGTGACACGTGTCAATGTTTCGACCTTTGGATCTGAAAAATACATACAAGAAACTAAATTCTGTCCTCTTTCTGTACCTTCTTACAAAATTTCAATCCGATCCCCAGAGATAAAGTTATGACGATTTTCCCCAAGTCACCTGTTTTGAATGTAATTCAGGAGTCTGCAAAAAGACCAACTTCCTCAGATCATATCTCCGCAAATATCACGCGAAAAGCTTTGAAATTTGGACCCAAGGTTCAGCACGATTTCTTCTCAAATGGGTTTTTTTTGTGACTTCTAAAACATCACAGAAAAAACGTTATAGCGAAAATGCCACAATGACCTGTTTGGAGCAGCGAAACCCTAGAATCCAAAGCTCTGATACCAAATGTTATGAAACCAGCTAAATAAAAGATAGAAAAGTTAGAACAACGCCTTAGAATTCAGCCTCTTCGAGGGGGCAACCTCCTTTACATTACATAAATGAACAATTCTTCAATGATACAAATGAAAAGACCTCCTTTCTATATATAGGAGTCTAAGGGGTCATAACATAATCAGAGCTGACATAACAATAATAATGTAAGGGCACAATAATAACAATAGTGGGCTTCTATGTGGCACAATAGTAACAATATGGGCACTACATGGGTACATCAATATAATAAGTGGGTTGTACTAATAACAATAAGGGGTTACACTAGTATTATAGGGGCCTAACATATACTTGGGTACCTTCGTTATAGGTTCCACTCCTTCAGTGTCAATATATTATGTTCCCTAGCCTTCTTCCACCTCCAGGTCAAAAAATTTCTCTGGATGCTTGTCTTAGTGATTCATGCACCGATACTGGCTTTTTCTACTTGTCCTTATTTGGTTTGGTTGTTTGGTTTTCTATGGTAGGCGTAGGCTTTGGCCTAGGCGACCTTGGTGCCGTAGGCACAAGAGTGGAGCTTCCATACTTACCACTTTTGTGGTAGCTCCCTCGGAGGCAACATCACCACTAGTACTCAGTTTTAGCGGGACTTGGTCCAAGCATTTTCTCTAGAATAAACTTCTGATTTAGCTTAGACAACTTAGCAAACATATGGCTCGCGACTAAATCTTCCCAATACGATCAGTTCATAGGCGACAGACAGCGAATCTCACTAACAATTATGAGGGTGCAAAGTGTTCTATGTTGGACTGGAAAGCGTAATTTACAGGGAATTTTTAATTCAAATCTGATCATTCCCCCCAATTTTTGATAATAAACGTTGTTTTGGCAATAGATCTTCAAATATTTTTTCCTTAAATGCCGCCATCCCACTCCTCTTAACCATCTTCTAGCCGTCAAGTCATGAACAGTGACTCCAACGATCACTTTTTTGCTGGATTGTGCGGCACTTCCCTCCATGGTGCAGCTTCCTGTGCGCATCTTCATAAGTTTCAACTTCATCTCTTTCTGCACAACCTGCTCGTTGTGTTGTCCTCCAAACCGGGCAGTGTCGTTTATAGTCCGACACCCCCTTGCAACTGTCTCGAGCACTAAGACTATCCTGTTTCCATATAGTCATTGCGCAGGATTCCCTATATACAATTTCAATATGCTTCCATTTACTCTCCCTGGAAAAGGTTCCCCATTCGGCTTCACAAGCTGAACTGCACCTCCATCTGTAATTTCTTTGATAATGTACAGCCCTAGCCAATGCATCTGGAAATTTCTCGAAAATTTAGTGAATTTACATTGAAAGTGAGAAGCTTGATGTGGCAATCATGCCATGCTTTTTCTCGTTCCTTTCATACTTGTTAATGAAATCATACCAAAAATCAATCCTCTTCGAACTCCATTCGTTGCATGAGCCGTTCCCCCAAGGCCTCACAATCTACCATACCTCTGAGAGTTGTAATGCACAGACTAGGCACAATATACTCCATCGCCATTACAGCTTCTACACCATATACCTATATGAACGACGTTTTCCCTGTCAGCTTCTTACAAGTAGTCTTATAAGCCCATTATATTGTGGGTACGCGCACATCCCAGTCGTTCTATTGTGTATTACAGATATTTGTCAGCACGTTCTCCAAAATCTTATTAAAGGCTTCAACAATTCCATTGGCATGTGGGTGATATGATGTACTCTTCTAATGGTAGACCTGAAATTCTTCAGTTAGCGCGTTGATTGTTTCGTTCAAAATGTGTTTACCCCTGTCACTCGTCAACACTTTCAAGCAGCCAAATCTGGTTAAGACATATTCAAACAAAAAAAATTCTGCCACAACCCCTATACAATCCTTGACCAACTATGCTTCTGCCCATCTAGTGAGATATTTCGTCGCGATGATGATATAGCGTGCACCTGTCTTCTTTGCTGGGGGCTGAATTGGTCCAACAAAATCAATCACCCATTTCTCAAATGGCGACAAATATACTTGAGAATGCAATGGATACTCATCCCTTCACGATGGTATGCCCATTCTCTGACATGCATCGCATGCCTTACAATATGCCTTGGAATCCTTATGCAGTGTTGGCCACCATAGACCTGCACACAAAATATTCTACGCAGTCGCCTTTCCTGGATAATGACCTCCCGTAGCCCATCCATGAGCTTCAACGAGAATGTTATCCCTCTCAAAATCTGGCACATATCTTCGCAATATTTCATCTGCACCCATCTTATATAGATGTCCCACAATAACTGAAAAATTTTCCACACGCACTACTAATTCCTTCTTTTGCTGACTTGTATACCCTTTCGGTGTCATCCCCGTAGTCAAGAAGTGAATAACATCTGCAAATGATTATCCTCTACGCGCACCGTGAAGAGTTTCACATCTGGAAACCCTTCCTCCATATTATTGGGCTCCTCTCTTGTTTCGATCCGCGACAGATGATCAGGTCCCACATTTAACCTCTCTAGCTTCACAATTACTTCAAAGTCATACTCCTGGAATAGTAGCAACCAGTTGCAGATCTTCCCCCCCAACACAACCTTATTGGCCACGTATTTCAAGGTAGAATGATATATATATATACATTTTGAAATTCCCTCCTAACAGATAATGCCTGAAATTTTGCAGCGCGTACACCATGGCCAATCCTTCATGCTCACTCGTTGAGTAATTATTTTCTGCCTTTGATAAGTTCCTACTCGCAAAGGCTATAGGATGGTCCATTTCTCCTTCACCAGCCTGTGTTAACACTGCACCCAATGCAATGCAAGAGGCATCCACATGTACATGAAATTCCTTCTTCCAATCAGGGAATACCAAGATCGGCGCAGTGACCATCTTTTCTTTCAATACATCTAAGTTGCGCTGACATTCTTCATCCCAATAGAATATTGCATCCTTCTTCAGCAGTTTCTCCATGGGCACGATGATTTCAGTATAGGCTTTGATAAATTTTGTATAATATCTGGTATGTCCGAGTGTCACACTGATCTTAGTTGACTCAACTCCCGGATTTAACCAAGATATTTTACTTCCGTGATGTTGTTATAATTGCATTTTAGAAGAGCATAAATGAACATATATGCATGCTTAAAGAAATGGAACATAATTAAGATCAGTAAATCATAGACATGAGACATTGATAACGGAGTTTGTCCAATGTATACTACGTCTCCAGGCCCGGTGTCAAGATGGTGTTGGCCGCTTCATTCAGTGCTGGAAATGGTGAAAATGTACATGGACTATGTTTTATGTCATACAAGGACATGTTCCCTCTACATGAGTGGCAAAGTCTCTCCATGAGACGTTCTGCTACAGGAACTATCACTCACAACAGACCTCCTATCAACATGACATAAACTTACATGGTGACAATGAGTATCTCACCATCATGGCATCAAAGGGATCTCGACCAAAACACACGTGGTGATAATGACCATCCCACCATCATGGCAACAACGGGATCTCAATCAAAACATACATCACAATCCATGATGAACACATCTTACATGAAATAGACACAAAGATTCCACATCATACATCAAGCAAGAATCAAAACAACATCACACATCACACAAAAAAAGATCAAATAAGTATATGATAGCAACACTTCATATACCTCAACTCTACTGCTGACTGTAGAATGACAAACTCAACTGCTGGATCTGAATGCATCATCAAAATCTTGGTGTCACATGGCATAAAATCGACTGTCTACAGTCTGGAATCTGACACCATCACTCCAATCTGGAAAATTTCCAAAAAATTGAAGCCTTAGATGCAAAAATTGACTACACCACTGAATTTCTGTCATCAAGAGGTGTACAATCGACTATCCATTTTCTGAATTCTGACACAGGCAAAATTTGGGCCTGTAAGAATCTTTTAGATTCCCTCACGATTCTCCAAAGATTCCCTCCTCTGGGTTGACTAGATATCTGCAACTCAAATGAGAAAATTGATCTCACCTTTGAGATCCTTGTGAAATTTTGAGAAGAATGAGTATAAAGTTAGCTGCTTTCCGGATCTGGGAAATTTCGGCCTCCAAGGAATCTAAAAGATTCCCTTAAGATTCTCAAAGATTCTCCTCCACTAGGAATCTCCAATTTTGCTGCTCAAAAGGCGAATCTGACCTCGCCATTGCATTCCCTGTGAAAATCTGAAGAAAAATGACTGTAAACTTGATTACATTCTGACAAAAATAATTTTTACCTCCCAAGGAATCTTTAAGATTCTCTGCAAAAGTTTTGTCTCGAAAAGTGTGCCATCATTTTGCCTCCTAGAACTGCGTCATGGTTTTGTCTCTAGCCTAGCTCGCGGTTCCGCTGTTTCATTCAGCCTCTGTTCTATGTGTTCTACACTACCCCCATGGAAAAGAAGGTTTAAATATCTCTCCCAGGCGGAAATATCAATGAAAAAAGTCATTGGCATGCTACTAAAAAATAAACAATGGTTGAGGAGGGGTCAGGGGATCAAATCCCTTCCCTCACATTTTAATACATTGAACGTTGAAGACTCCATTTTGAAATGGCGCGGTTACGTTGTTGGTGTATTAAATGGCCGCATTTACATTGGGTTGGTGTGATGTTGTGTTTATGTGTGTTGTATTGATGTGGGCGCCTGAGTGGTGGGTCGGCCATTCCGGCCAAGCAGGATTGAACCCTGCCGCCCACAGTTTGTATTATCATATATGGTATGCAGAGGTTGGGTGTGGGTCGGGTCCACCGAAGGTGGCCTACCCACCCCGGTTTTATTTTTAATACGGTATAACCATGTTATGTGGTGGTTGGGGGGCCAGCGGGGGTCATGGCTCATCGACCCATATTTAATTTAAAAAATTGTTTTAATGATATGGTTTGGATCTGATGGGGGTGGCGGGGGTCATGGCTTGCCACCTTTTTTAATGTTTCTTTAATTAATAATAGTCATTTTTTATTTTTTATAATATAAGGGATATTAGACAAATTAAGTATCCAACAAATTTGCCCAATTTCGGGAGCTAGGTTCCCACGCTGGTTGATGGTGAATTTGTAGGACACCTAAACCTGGCCCACTACCCAACTTTGACCAAAAATTTGATTGGATCTTTCCTCCTCATACGAGCTCGGATTTGAGTGTCATTTGCACCTTTGGAATCAGGGCGACGAGCACTTCGATCTGGTGCTGGTTTGGGAGAAATCTGACCACTTTGAATTTCAACCCTTTCTGAGTCATTTAGGACTTCTGCTTGTGTCTGGAGCCACCTGGATCAATCCTCCCCAATGAGGAGCTTTTGGTCCTCCAAAAGCATGAAAATAATCTGTCACTTCTTTGTACCCTGTCTGCACTTACAAATGTCTCATAAGTCAGCCTTCCTTCTCCTTCACCTTTGTCCTTCTAAGCCATAAGCGATGAGCCAACACCTGCAACCTCTGCAAACCTATAGTACAATTATGCAAATTACATGTTTGAATTACATGACCAACTAATGACCCAAGCATTCCATACTTTCCATGATTTTATAACACATACTCGATGGTCAGTTTTACTTCAAAATGGAAACAATACCCTAGCTATGAAAACAAGGCAAACATAACATTGTTGCTTCAACAAGTGATGGAAAACACATCATCACTGCAACACATTATTTTAAAAAATAAGGCCAAACACTATGGTTGCTTTAACAAGTGATGGAAACACAACATCACTTTCATAGTTTAAATGGATCACAAAATAAAACCAGACATAATTGTTTCTTAACAAGTGATGGAAAACTCATCATCAATTTTACAGTTTAAAATGCAACACATGATTGGAAAAACAATTAAAAAATAATAATACCATGACATTCTATCATGCCTAGAAGAACCATTTCTCACTTATCAAGGTGAATGGGTCTCCTCCTTGTGGCGCATTCGCTGGACAAACAACCGTTTCATCTAGTTCATGCACTAACACTTTGTCTTTAACACGCTGCTCTGGATGGAGCCTCCATGTTAACGGGAAAAGTGTCTATTCAGAACGACCCTATCCCACTAAGGTGTGACAGTGACCTTAGAAACAAACAAATAAAACTACTTTCGTATTCTTCTTTATGAACTATAAATGAAGAGGAATAGGATGAACCAACCTGTGTCTTGCGCTAGTCCTTTGATCGAATCTCTCTCCTCTTTGACAGCTTCCAGCTACCTGCTCCCTTACTTGCCCAGCTTCACCAAGTTCCTGTAAGATCACAGAAGAAGAAAACTACACAAAGACATGGATTTATATTCATAAATAGCTTAGGATCAGATTTAAGCTAAACATACAAATGTAACAAACATCAATGATACACAAGCATGTAGGAGAAACTCAAATAGTTTTATTGATATAACAAGAAGATCCAGGAGGAGTTACAACCGATGATTCCTGATCCAGCATCAACCTCCCAGCAAAGAAGCCCCTCTTCACCTCCAACAAAGCATAAATCACCCAATACTCTGATATCTATCTCAAAACCAACAGCAATTCTCTGCAATGTACAAAATTCCAGCCTCTGGATCTCTGGGATGAGGGATCCATATATAGATGTATGCAAAGAGGATGAGTCAGCTTATGATTTGACTAGTGTCTTCTCTCTATCAGTTCTTGCTTCCACTTGGAGACTGAGAGCCTCTTACTCATCCTTGGTCGAACTCAGTGAGGCAAGTGTCATTGGGGAAGATTCTGGAAGCTTCCATTGTCTTTCCACCTCGCAGAATGACACTGCCATTTGTCATTTCCCGCTCAACGCACCCTGGTAGTGCATTTAGGTGCGTTGCAACGCACCTAGCTAGTGTATTTGGGTGCTATGCAACGCAGCTAGCCAATGGAGCAGCTGAAATGATCCTGATTTGACTGATTCTGAGCAGTTTCTGGTGGAGAACTTCTGGGAGAAGCTGTAATTTGTTGACCTTGTTCCTTTAGGGGTCAGAACAACACTTTTAGGGACTTAGGATCCCCTGGTTTATTGACATTTCATGCTTAGAGCTGTAAGGCACAAAAATGTCTATAACGGTTTCCCCCTAAAGTATGAGGTCGTTTATCGGGTGAAATGCTTTATTAGGAGGATTCGAAGTTCTTTCAATGCTAGGAGGAGACCTGTAATAAGATACAATAAAATACATTATCTTCATATTGTTTTCATGATCTAGCTGAGGCGGGCATTCCCATGCTCAGATTTATAAATTCATTTTCATGTACATAGGACAGATAATCGTCTAATGGTAGACTATGATTCTGATAGAGCCATCATCCTTTTGGTAGGATGATTATCTGTGTTGCAATGTTGTACATTTCAATGTCTTTATTTTCCTGAATATATATCGCAGCCCAGATGGATGAAACTAGATCCGGGGTCTTCAATCTCGTCCGATCTGCACTCTAAGTACAAGTCGATCCATGTGAGAAATGTTTTGAAGTCGAACATGGAAAGACATCGCTTGATTACCAGTCAATGATGTAAACTATTAACAAGCGCGAGAGGAATCACCGATAATGATGATGACCCTCAAGGTACTACAGTACAATTCACGTGGTGTGAATAAAGGATTTGGCGTCGAACACCACGCAAAATCTCTCGGTCGAAGGTCATTGATGTATACCTATCGCCAGAAGTGAGAAACTTGCCATTGAGGCATGCAAGCTTCAAAGTACTGAATGGGGTGTTCCTAGATCAACTTCTTGGATAATGAGCTGATGTCTATAAGAAGCGATCTGTCAAAGGAGGGCCTTAATGAATCCCACATCAATGACACAGAACGGAGCAAATGATTTTGATGGAGGTGAAAACAATCTGATGATATATGGTTCAGGATGGCGGTCATGAAAGAATGAAGTATAATGTATGGTAGTGGATGGGACACAGGTGACTTCTCTGGATGACTTCTCTTGAACATGTCGGCGACACTTATGTGATGGATTGGTAGCATTTACCCCAACTGTGGATGGTATGGCGTGACCATGGTGATGTGACCGGTGAATGAAACAACCCAACCCGATTCAGACACGGAGTGGAAGTGTCATGTTCAAGAGCGACTTGCTACCAATAAAGATTCTTTGAGTTTTCTTCCCAATTTTTCCCCAGTCATTGCTGACCAGTACCTCTTTATTTTTTTCAAGCTTGAGGAGGATAACATATGCTTTTTCTATAATTTTCCCTTCGGGCAAACCCATCGCTATGTTTTAACGAGCCTAGCGATAGTGAAACTCGTTCTCGTCTAAAGACAAGTTTTTCGCTATTAATCTTTTTAACGAGTTTAACGACAAAGATAACTCGGTCCTTTTCATTTTTAGAGAGTTTGAAAAGGTACGTAAATGTAACTCCAAAATTCATTTTTTGTCATCTAATCCCTTAAGTCTGAAAAAGTATAAAACATACAGAAGGGATGAATTTTCGATAGTTTTAACGAGCTGAACAAAACAAGCGCTCGATCTTTTTGTGCAATAATCCCTCGGGTCCAAAAAGATTAAAATCTAGAGGAGGGATAGCACTTCGGTCGCCTTAATGAGCTGGAAGGCCAAAACTCGACAATCTTTTCATATTTTATGAGTCAGTTGAAAAGAGCTTAAAGAAGACTCGTCTTTTGAGGAACGAGTGATAAAATGGGTAGCAGCTGATTCCAGGTAAGGTTTGGAATTTTCCAATCACGGTAGTGTCACAAGGATGGCTAGTGAAATCACTCTTCGCAGTTGTTCCTCAAAATGGGTAAACAATCAAATGGAGGTGAATGATCGGCCAATGAAAAAGTGGAGGTGATGGTGCAAACATGACCAAGGCTTTAATGGCTGAAATGCTACATTCACGGTGGTTATTTACCGGGGAATAGTTCATTTTTTAATGAGCTTAAACGCGGGTGGAAACATTTGGTCATGTCTTATGTTTATTTTTTAACGAGCTTGAACTATGTGCTAAAACTGCTCGATTAATCCAGTCATATGATAAGAAAGTCTCATATAAAAATGGCAATTTTTAGATTTTTTCCCCACATCCTTTCTTTATGCAAGTTAGGTGACGACTAATCCTACGAGTTTAAAAGGTTAGAGGTCCTAAAAATTTAAAAATTAAATAGCTGCCCCTCGCTTGCACTCCAAAAGGTTTGCATGCCCCTAGGTATAAAATATGGTTTCAAGGTTACCCCTCAATTTTCAGACAAAACATTTGTTCTATCAGGAAAGGCCTACCTCTTACAGGTTACCCAAAGATTGTTCTATTCGCGGTGCAAACAAAACACTTCTTCGGCGATGTCTACCGAGATAAACAAAGGTGAGCGACGATGCCCACCAACTCACATAACTTTGACAAGAGAATCTTATTCTAGAATAACCCCTCTTCCACCGACGGACGGGGTACAGACTAGTCATATTCTCCCGCGGAAACCTACCCTATACCCGAAGTTTTCCTGCCGAAGCAGACCAGGACGCATGCCCCCTGGGTTTCAGTCATATCCCTCCGAATTACTCGCGCTTATCGGGAGGACGGACTGGGGATTGAGACATTTCTTGCATGAAGAGACCATTTAGGGATGGTATATGACTATTTGCTATGCGTGATCCGGGAAATGAAAGTTGGTCCACGAGCTTGACCACTCTTCCTTCGTGCGGAAAACACATTACTCTAAAGAGTGAGGAGATGATGGCTCCCATGCAATAAATATAGTCTCGTCCAAGGAGTAGGTTATAATCCAAGGGTCCTTGAACTACCATTACGTTCATGTGAACTGTCTTCCCTCTCAATGTTATGGGCACATCGGGAAGGATCCCTAAAGGTCGACTGGTTCCTTTATCAAAGCCTGTCAGATTTCTCATCTCAGGCAAAAGTGATGGCGAACCAAGCGCTTTCCAAGTAGTAGAGGAAAGGATACTCATAGAATCCCCCTCATCTATGATGGTACCAGCCATGACCATTCTATATATTTGAACGATAATTCGGAACAGTACACTTGCTGGTAAACGGGGTCTGCCTAGTTGATTCCAGTTGAAGGAGACAACTAGGTTGCTTGGAGGTGGGACTGAGTAGACGGCCGGGTACGGCTCTGATGAACTTCCTTCCTTCAGTAAAGGAATGGGTAGATTGCCCCCATGTTTGTCGGAGTCTATGTTGATGAATAGAATCTGGACGGTGTCATCCTTGTTCTCTTCAGTGACTGTATCATCTGAAGATAAAACCTCTGAAGGCAAGACCGGGTCAACTGCCGCCTCGACCTTTTGACTTTTGTCTGGTATGGATTCAGTTGGTTTATCTTCAATGATAGGTGCTTCAGCCGACCACTTGAGCACGCCAGCTAGATTCTCAACTAGCGATGGACTCGGCAAGAGTTTTTTATATCCAGGAGGAATTCGTAACGGTGAAACTGGACAATCATCCAAAACTCTTTTAGCTTCATCTGAGAAGGGACAACGGTGGACGGCATGATTGCCTTCGCACAGTTTACAAGGAAATCTAGCTTTCCCTTTTTGTCCTGGGGCTTCACTTTCGCTAGTTGACGGTGTGCTTTCAACATGATCATCAGAGGTTGATGACACCGGATTGTGCAAACGAGGAGACCATTCCCTTAGTATCCGAGGGATGTAAGGACAATCTCTGTGACAGTGGTCTCCTTTGCAAATGACACATGGTGATTTACGCCTGGTCGGTGCAGTGTGTGGATTTTCGTTAGACGACACTCATTTCCCCCATTCGCCTTTGGCTCTTTCTTCTTCTTCTTTTCCTTCTTCTCCTTAGGAACTTGACTTTTGGCTTTTCCAGCCCCATCATGCGAAGAGGAAGGAGGAGAGGAAGAATTAGAGGAAGTGGAAGGTTGGTGGGCAACTCTGGACTCGTCTAATTGCTGATTCGATTGTTCAGGAATAGTGGTGTTCTGAACGACATTGGTTGAGAAGAGCCATACCGGCAAGCCAATTGTCAGTCCTGGAAGCGACAATGTGGCCATATGGGGTGCACCAACATCTCCCCAAGAGGAGAAGGGACTAGGATTTCCACCAAGGGGAATTCCTTGGTTGGTAAACTCCATTTTCTCAACCTAAGATCAAAGTAGGAAAAGGGTAATGAATATTCCATTTAAAATAAATTTTTAGACGCTTTGACACAACTTGTTTTTTCAGTTTTTAAGAGTCGAGAAAAAACAAAAGATGACTCTAGTCTCCTTCGATTTTTAATGAGCCTGAAGTGACAAGTGCTCAGATGGACCTTTTCCGTTAAGGAGTCTGAAAAGGAACGAAAGGGACTGCTCTGGAGATCTAGCTAGAGGGAGTACCAAACCAATTGCAAAACTGCAGAACACTTTTTACGGTACGGCAGTCAATCTTCCTGAATGTTGTGTTCGGTGCATTGCGATCAGTAGGGCGGCCGACATGGCTTCCTATGGATAAAAGGTTTTAAGCCTATAGGGGTCTCTCAATATATACTCGACGGTACGTGGGAGCACAAGTCCGTACTGGCACTTATCGTCTCAAAGTGGAGGAATCACCCAACCATCAGTGAGGACAACAGTTACCAGGCTTTACGACGCCGGAATACGTCTCTAGCCTAGACCTCTAAATGTTGTGCGTTAAGTTCCAATGCGTTGTTAGATTCATTCAATTTATTTTAAGTTGATCTTTCTTATGAAGTTTGCCTTTTGGGTTCACCACGAGATGTAGATGTAATTCCTAAAATTCAATCTAAAGATGATAAGCAAACTTTATCTCTTTTCAGTAATGAAAATCCTAGCTACAAGGGGAAAAGAAAGACACAATCTTTTCGCAAAGAGCAAAGAGCACACTGTAAATGCACTTTCCTAAATCAAGCCAAACAGACTGTCAATATGCAAATTCACATGTGCATGTATTTGTTTTTCACTTTCTTAATATTGATGCCTAAAAAGAAAGATGATGTACAAATCTGAATTTGCTTTCAAGTGACAAACACAAACAGGCTTCTTTTCGAAATCAAAAGGTAGAGATGATTACGACACTTTATGATTTTGAAATAAATACTCGTTTCGACACTAGAAAGTCACAAATTAAAACCAAAGGCAAAAGTAAAAAGCATAATCGACTGTCAACAGCAAATAAACTTTCTCCTAAGATCAAAATCGACACTTGTGACATATCTAAATCAAAGGACGACAGTATGACTATTCTACTTTTCCAATGGAAAACTGTAAATGATGTAACAAACACACAAAAACATCTACAGTCTTTTTGTACAAAGGAGGCGGAATTACGGCAAAGAAAAGGGGTTTTTAAACAAACACATACACTGATCACAGGCTGCAAAAATCAGAGACAAAACTGAAAAAATGAAGCAATGAACCTCAGCTGCACAGGGCTAGGCTGATCAGCGCACCTGTTACACAAAGAAACTGCATTTCAGCGCAGGTAGCCCTCTCGGGAAGTGCGTTGAAATGCAGAACCTCTTCACAGAGCCTCCACTGGGGCAGAAATGAGAATTCTATCCAGGTTCTGGGTCACGGTTTGCAGTTTAATCTATGGTTTTTGGCCGAGTAAAAGCAATCAGTAATGCGCAATCAGAGGGTAGATTTAAAGGAGGTTAAGAGCTATCACAAAGGGCAATCAGATCATTTGCGAATCAGCTGTTCAAACCATAAACAGATCCAGTGAATGGATTGAAGAAGCAGATGTCTACTTTGCATTTGTAAATGGAAAATGTAGTTCGATTGCTACTTCTAAGTTTATGAAACAAACAACAAGAGAAACACAAACAAACTAATTAGACAATCTTCCCCAGCAGAGTCGCCATTTTCTTAACGGGAAAAGTGTCTATTCAGAATGACCCTATCCCACTAAGGTGTGACAGTGACCTTAGAAACAAACAGAGAAAACTACTTTCATATTCTTCTTTATGAACTATAAACAAAGAGGAATAGGATGAACCAACCTGTGTCTTGCGCTAGTCCTTTGATCCAATCTCTCTCCTCTTTGACAGCTTCCAGCTACCTGCCCCCTTACTTGCCCAGCTTCACCAAGTTCCTATAAGATCACAGAAGAAGAAAACTACACAAAGACATGGATTTATATTCATAAATAGCTTAGGATCAGATTTAAGCTAAACATACAAATGTAACAAACATCAATGATACACAAGCATGTAGGAGAAACTCAAATAGTTTTATTGATATAACAAGAAGATCCAGGAGGAGTTACAACCGATGATTCCTGATCCAGCATCAACCTCCCAGCAAAGAAGCCCCTCTTCACCTCCAACAAAGCATAAATCACCCAATACTCTGATATCTATCTCAAAACCAATAGCAATTCTCTGCAATGTACAAAATTCCAGCCTCTGGATCTCTGGGATGAGGGATCCATATATAGATGTATGCAAAGAGGATGAGTCAGCTTATGATTTGACTAGTGTCTTCTCTCTGTCAGTTCTTGCTTCCACTTGGATACTGAGAGCCTCTTACTCATCCTTGGTCGAACTCAGTGAGGCAAGTGTCATTGGGGAAGATTCTGGAAGCTTCCATTGTCTTTCCACCTCACGGAATGACACTGCCATTTGTCATTTCCCGCTCAACGCACCCTGGTAGTGCATTTAGGTGTGTTGCAACGCACCTAGCTAGTGTATTTGGGTGCTATGCAACGCAGCTAGCCAGTGGAGCAGCTAAAATGATCCTGATTTGACTGATTCTGAGCAGTTTCTGGTGGAGAACTTCTGGGAGAAGCTGTAATTTGTTGACCTTGTTCCTTTAGGGGTTGGAACAACACTTTTAGGGACTTAGGATCCCTTGGTTTATGGACATTTCATGCTTAGAGTTGTAAGGCACAAAAATGTCTATAACACTCCAACATGTGGCTCTTTGATGACCACTTCTATTGCAATGACTTCAGTAGCTCTTCTTCCTCCATATCTGCTTTACCTTCTTCTTTGCCTACTATTGAGAGGGTTTTTCACGCCTCATCCTTTTTCGTGCTTCCATCCTCTTCCAACACTCGACAAATACATGGTTATGTAAACCACAAAAAGTACATGTTTTTCGATGCCTTGATTTATGTCCATCATTAACAAAATCATTGTAATCGAAATGAACATTCAAGTATCGAGACTTGTTATACATTTCCTTGTTGTCTCTAGCATCATTATGGCGATGAGAGCTTGCCTCTTCTATTTCCCTACAATGGGCACTACCATGGGATGATGGTGATGTGTTCCAATCATTCTCTTTCCTTAATGATTTCAACAATGTCTTGGAAGCATCTAACACCCTTGAGCATTCTACTTTGGTGTATCCCAAGCCTGCAAATCAAGGTCTCTATACAACCTCCAATGGCTGAGTAATGCTTTGGTTATTAACACCAAGTTCTTCTTCCTCCTTTTACCTCATCTTGGTAAGGAGACTCTTGTTTGTCCTTGTAATAGGTATCTCCACATTTCCAACAAAAATCATACTATGTGAAGATGAAATTGAAGGGAAATCAACATCTTTTAACTCCACTATCGATTTGGAAAGCACTGATGAGGGATTCTCATCATCTGTTGTTGGTGGTTCGCTGGTGTTACACTAAAAAATGTCACCATGGCTATTTACAGTTGGTATGGCTCTATCAACAGTCATACTTCCCTCTTAAGCAAGTCTTATGCCTCTGCTGTTCATGTCAAACTCCAAGAAAGAGAGAAAGTCTTTATAAATATGTTTATCTCTGGGTACGCAGGTTCTCTCAAACCTTTCCTGCGGGTACGCACCTATTGTTCATAGGGTCTGCGTCCAAGGACGCTCTGTATCTAAAGGGGCAGGTGCGTCCCTCTGAAAAGGTTAAAATGCGCAAGTTTTATCTTCAAAAACTTACTTGTGGTCATTTCTAGAGCATTCTAGAAGGTTGTTTGATGTGTATTGAGCGCCTCCTGATGGTTCATGCACTCCTATCAAAGAGGAACTTATCCCATCAATAAGGGAGTGATCCCATCCAAAGAGGGGACTATCCCATTGATGGTGGACCTGATTAACTTCCTCTTGAGCACTATAAAAGAGGCATTGAGCCAGAAGGAAGGAGGTTGAAAGCTATAGATTTCTAAGGGTAAATGCTGCAGGAATTAGGACTCCCATTTAGAAGCTTGTGAGGAGAGATTGTCATCTTTACTTGTTCTATTTGGAAGTGGGTGAGCTTTGTCAAAGTAGAGGAAGACTCTTGTGGACCCTGGAAGGAGCTTGCACAACACCAAGGCTCAGGTTGTAATGGTTCCTTTTGATTACCTTTAATGCAAATTGGTCCATTCTTCTCAATAGCTTGTTGTTAATGGGTTATTTCATGTACTCCTTGGTCTATGTGTTGAATATGCTTTGTTTTATGTTATAATCAGGTGCTATTTAATTGTTTGACTGTTGGTGATTGCAGGTTTTGGAGAAAGGGAGGAGCTCATCCGGATCAACAAAGCTTGGACTTCTACAACAGCGTTTGGACAAAGGTAAGAACGAAACACTTGATTTCTCATATCATAATGTATGTTTAGAGAAGGATAGCTCCAGTTTGTTTTGTTTGTCATTAGAATGTCTTAGACTTCTAGGAAGGTCAGTTGTGTCCGCACCCTTGACTGATTCCGTGTGACAAATTGGCGACTCCGCTGGGGATTCCATTGATGAGAAAAGTCTTTTCCTTTGTGTGAACTTTGCTCTGAGAAAATTGGTTTATTTTTCTGGGTTTTGGCTCTGTGACTTTGTCTCTGGGTGGGTTAGCTTAGGGTTAGATTCATTTGAGTTTTTCTTGAATTTTCCAGTAGGACGCACCCTCTGGGTATTGCACAGTGCGTCCCTGGACGCACTGTCGCTGTGTGCACAGTGCGGGCCCGCACCTGTTTTAACGGGTTGCCTGCGTCCCCTGCTAAAATTTGAAAAAAAATTCCATTTTTTGCATTTTTTCTCTTAGTTTTTGCTTTTTTCTTAGTTTTTACTGCCCAGATCCATTAGTCTCCTGTCAAAGATCTTCACCTAAGCTTCTTTCATTGGCATTCCTACTCTAAGCTTTCATCAATTGGGTGTTTTGAGTCTCTTTCTTGAGAAATTCTTGATTTGTTTTCCTTTGGTCATTACTTGGAGGTTTCTCTCAGTCTTTTCACAATTTTGCATCTTTTTGCTTCTGTTTTTGCAAAAAAAAATTCCCCCTCATTCGCCGGGGGGGCTAAATTGTGTATGAGTGTTAATCGCCTTTGAGTGTTTTTACTTTTGATCTTTGGAACTCTCACCCAATTTTCTCGACTTGCACTTGATTGGTTCTTAGATTACATTAGAATCATCTTGTGTTTGAGAATTCTCTTGCATAGATCACATTTGCGTAATTAGAATTCTCCCTTTCGGAATATGAATGAAAAATGTGCATAGATTACATTTGCATACTTTTCAAGTGAATTGTGCATAGATGACAATTGCATAGTTTACATTCTGAAAAATTAATTGTAGATTTAGATCAGCTTTCTTTGATTTGAATTTACACAAAAATAAAAATAAAAAAAGGGTTTGGAATTGATTTGCATTAGTTTGTCTTGATGAAATTAGTGCATTAGAGAATTTTTTATATTTTCTCTTAGTGATCAATTTTTTGCATTGTTGGAAGTGAACGGAAACTCTCTCCTTACTTTAGTTAGGATTCATCGAATTGAAAAGATTACATTATCATATTCGATTGCATTCAGTTGGGTCGGGTCATAACACCATTGGTTTCATATCCATTTACCCATTCGAGTAATAACAGCCTTAATAACACAGCGCTTAATTAAAATTCATCTAGTAATTTTTACATTTCTAGGGCTCTGAAGCACCAACATAGCTTAGGCTAGTGTCTTGGAGTAGGTGAGTACTTAACTCTCCAAGACAGTAAAACCAAACAAGTAGCTGATCTTGTGATAGAATCAAATCCAATTGTTACATTTACACTCTGGGAAAGCTCCTCTTAAAGGAGAAGCACGAGCTCGTGTCCGAACCAGTGAGGGGATCCATCCTCCCTCGTTGGGAAAGACGCCAGACACACACGTATTACAAACGGTAAACCTCGGATTAACCATTGTCTAGGAGCCAGGGGTCACTTGTCGGTAAACCTTGGATTATTGTCAAGGAGCCGGCAAGGGGATTGAGCTTGCTACTCTGCCCTTGCGTGCTGTCGGAGTTTAGACTGTTCCCCCAGGTGCATTTGTTGCGGTTGGTAACCTGGGGGAAGTCAACCAACCAACCATGGCTGTAAGTGTTAGTTGTGTTGAGGAAAATTCCGACATGCACCGTAAACCCAAATACCCTTGCAGGCTTTGTAAGGGTGACCACTTCCTTGTGAATTGTCCTGGTATTCCAAAGGTCTTGGAAGTATGGTCAGAAAAATCTCATCAACTTTCCATTGATCCATCAACCAGTGATAGTCAGGTTCCTGGGAAAAAGGGTAAAGTTAGGTTTCCTTGTAAGTTATGCAAAGGGAGTCATCAAACTCACGTTTGCCCTCACATGGATGAAGCCTCAACATTGTTGGAAAACCTTACTGTTCCACAACAAGAATTTCCAACTGGTTACCGTAAACTTTCTCCCAACCTACCGTCATCTAACGGAGTGATTGATTTAAATTCAAGTATAGTCGATCACACTCTCCCATTGGAGAGTGAAACTCATGTCACTCAGGTTGATGATCCATTAGTTGATCAAGTGGTCGATTCAATTTCACATTCGGTCGATCCCACTTTCCATTTAGAGAGAGAACTTCATACTGCTCAGGTTCTTCTTGTTACATCATATTCTTCTATGCTAGGGGGCATTTCACCTGTTTCTATGGAACCCCCTCCAAGCACTGAGGTCTTTTCCTTTGATTGGAATAGACTGACAGAACCTCGTCTTCCTTCCTCCATCCCTTTCCAAATCGTTGTCAAGGCTGGTGGTAGGGACATACATCGTACTCAGGTATATGAAGGTGCTTCTGTCAGTATTTTATCCTCAACTGTTTGGAAAGCTTTGGGTTCCCCTCAGCTTGCGCCTATTACGCAGAATCTGAAAGCTTTTAACATAACCATTAGTGAACCTTTAGGGATCCTTCCTAAGTTTTCTATTACCTTGGAAGGTAAAACTGTCTGTATTGATCTTATGTTAGTTCGAGGTCCCTTGGATTTCAATTTACTCCTTGGGCGAGACTATGTTTATGCAATGAAAGCTGTCGTATCGACACTCTTTCGTGTGATGTCTTTCCCTCACAATGGCAGTATTGTGACTGTAGACCAGCTTTCGTTCCCTAGTCTTGTCTCAACTACCAATAATATGAAGACCCTAAATGTTCCTGATTCTAAAGTGGTATCTACCCTGCCACGGGTTAATTATGTGGCAACTGGTCCCATGTTTTCAGTTACTGATGTAAGTGAGCCTCTCACTGTTAATTTAGATCCGGTAATTGACATGGAAAACTCTATGGGTTTATTCGAACACGATGTTCTTATCCCTTTTGAGTCCCTTGACATGTGTTCCTTCCAGAGAAGTATTTTTCCTTCTAATGAAGACCTCTTGGAAGCCATGATCAAGGTGTGTCCATTGACATGTCTTTCTTTCGGTTGGAAGCCATGATCAATAAGCGAGGATAATTTTTTTCTTGTATCAACCTCGTTAAAAAATGAAACAAGGAGTGCGAGGATAGTTTTTTTTCCTGTGCCAACCTCGTTAAAAAATGAAACAGGTGTCCGTGAGGATAGTCTTTTCTAGTCTCAACCTCATTAAAAAATGAAACTGGAAGTCATGAGCATAGTTCCTTGTCTTGTGTCAAGCTCATTAAAAAATGAAACAAGGAGTTGTGAGGAAAGTTCCTTTTACTGTGTCGACCTCGTTAAAAAACGAATCAGTAAACGAGGATAGTTTGTTCCTGTCTCAACCTCGTTAAAAAATGAAACTGGATGTGTGAGGAAAGTTCCTTTTACTGTGTCAACCTCGTTAAAAAATGAATCAGTGTGTTTGAGGATAGTTCTTCTACTGAGTCAACCTCATTAAAAAAATGAATCAGCTAGATTTTAGGATATGTAGCTAGATTGTAGAAAGTAGGGTTTTTGAGGATAGTTCCTGTTACTGAGTCAACCTCATTAAAAAATGAATCAGGTTTGAGGATAGTTCCTGTTACTGAGTCAACCTCGTTAAAAAATGAATCAGGTATGAGGATAGTTCTTTTCTTGTGTCAACCTCCTTCAAAATGAAACAACTCCCTTTTCAAGTTAAATATTGAAAGTAAACCTTCATTTCATCCAGCTGGTTGAATGCAATGAAGCCTGGGGGGCATGTACCTCGCTTTGCATCATTATGCTGGGGGCATGCGAACTTTTTGAGCATAGTTCCTTGTCTTGTGTCAAGCTCGTTAAAAAATGAAACAAGGGTAGCTTAAGTAGGTAGATTGTAGAGTAGTTATGAGCATAGTTCCTTGTCTTGTGTCAAGCTCATTAAAAAATGAATCAAGGATTTTAGAGCATAGTTCCTTGTCTTGTGTCAAGCTCGTTAAAAAATGAATCAAGGTTTTTAGGATAAAGTTTTTGTTAGGTAGATCGTAGAGAGTAGTTACGAGCATAGTTCCTTATCTTGTGTCAAGCTCGTTAAAAAATGAAACAACTCCCACAAGTCTTTCCAAGATCTTGAAAGTAAAGCTTCATTCCATCCACCTCATTGAATGCAATGAAGCTTGGGGGGCATGTACCTTGATTTGCGTCATTATGCTGGGGGCATGTGAACTTATAACAAGCATAGTTTTTCGTTTCAAGCTTGCGTAAACATGAAACTGAATCTGAGCATAGTTCTTTGCTGGGGGCATGTGAACTTATAACAAGCATAGTTTTTCGTTTCAAGCTTGCGTAAACATGAAACTGAATCTGAGCATAGTTCTTTTCCTGTGTCAAGCTCTTTAAAAAATGAAACAAATCCTCCTCTACTTGAGTCGAGAGATTGACAAGATCTAGGTTAAGTTGTATATTTAGGTTAGTTATTTTCGTTTTGCGTAATTTTCTTATAGTTGTAGGTCGAGTCTTTCAAGTGATCTCGTAACTCAACCTTCATTTCATCCAACTGGTTGAATGAAATGAGGCTGGGGGGGCATGCGCTCTAACAGTTATGCTTAGGGGGCATCAAGCACAGTTTTATCTCTGTTTCAAGCTTGTGAAAAAATGAAACTACTTTGAAGCATAGTTTTTATCTGTTTCAAGCTTTTGTAAAAATGAAACCTATTTCGAGTCAATTTCAGTTATTTTCAAGACTCGTTAAACTCATGAAAATACCGAGATTATTTTGCTATCTTTCATTCTCGTAAAACAAATGAAAATGCCAAGTTCTTTCCGTCTTTTCCTGCTCGTAAATTAAATTGAAAGTCGGTCATATGAGTACATTTTTATCCCTTTTTCGAACTCATTAAAACTTATGAAAAAGTGAAAACCATGAGTACATTTTTATCCCTTTTTCGAACTCGTTAAAACTTACGAAAAAGTGAAACCTCAGAGTCATCTTTTAAGCCCTTTTCTGACTCCTAAAACATGAAAAGATTGTCGAGCGTTTCTTTTACACTCGTTAAAACGGAATTAAAAGACGGTCCCCTTATAGCTCTTTTCTGACCGTAAACTCAGGAAAAGATTGCCGTGTTTTTGTCGTTTCAAACTCGATACGGAAATAAAACGACGTGTCCTTGATCGCTTTTTACTTTTCAGGTCAGTGACACTAATTATGAAAGTACTCCTTGGTCGCAAGATCAAGCGGTTCCCCCATGTATTATTTTATACTTTTTCGGGCTTGAGGGACACAAATTTACGAAAAAGTTCAACTTGGAGTTTCCTTAAGTTTTTCAGACTCTCTAAAAATTGAAAAACGCCGAGTTTCTCCTATACTGGGCTCGTTAAACATTTCACAGTAAAGGACCTGTTCAATTACAAACAGGAACGAACCACTCCTTCCTAGGGTTCGAATCAAAACTAGGTTGGACTCATCCGAAGGATGAGCTTATAATCAAGCATATGTTATCCTCCTCAAGCTTGTTAAAAATAAAGAGGTACTTGCCAGAAATGGTGGGGGAAAAGAGAGAAGAATGAGCCTATTTGTTACCTTTTGTCTCAGAAGAAACTTTATTACCACTCTTGGACACGACACTTTTCATTCACCTGGGTTGGGAAATCCTTTACCTCACAGTTGATCAAACCACTTTTGAAAGTCTTCAACCGGGTTCCGGGGATTAACTTTGAGTTATTTAGCACCAAACCATTTGTCGTGTCGTTATGTGTCCAAGAGGTCTGCAAACAAAACTTTCATCTGCAAAATACTTGTCATCCATTTTACCATCCCTGAGTCAGTCCTTACAGCAACATTTCTTCAACTTGAACAATGATTTTGTGTTGTGGGCTTGCCTGCAACGGGTCACTTTCTATCGACATCAGCACATTATCTAGAGAGATGACTTAGAAATCGTCAGTGCCTTGAAGTCTGCATGCATCAATGGCAGGTTTCTCGCCTTTGACGTCATTTTACATCATTGACTTTCGATCGAAGGATTCCGTGAAATGTTCGACATCAACTCATTCATTCACATCTCATGGATTGTACTGGGTACTTTGAGAACCATTGATATTACTGGTGGTCTCTCTCACGCTTGTTAACAGTTTACATCATCGACTGGTAATCAAGTGGTTTCTACCATGTTCGACATCGACTCATTTATTCGCATGGCTAGAATTGTACCAATTCGAGAAGTAGGAATGAAGACCCTGGATCGAATCTTTACTATCCAGGCTGCGAGGAGTTTTGTATTCATTATCTAAGTAGACTAACCATAAACAGATGGCTGCGCCCATACTGTGTCTACAAGAGTCTATGATTATGATGTACTACAAAATCATTTTTGTATCAGAGTAGTTAGTTTGTTAGTTAAAATTTTAATCTGAGTATGGGAATGCCTACCTCAGTGATGATATAATCTTATACATGTATTTTGTGTTGAAAATTGCAGGTTCTGACCAGGTTCTCCACGAGATAATCCTCGAAATGATAAAGCGCTTCACCCTTCCTAGATAATACAAAACCCTAATCTATTCCAGGCTTCGCACTTTAGGGGGCAATCTGTTACACTAAAAAATGTCACCATGGCTATTTACAGTTGGTATGGCTCTATCAACAGTCATACTTCCCTCTTAAGCAAGTCTTATGCCTCTGCTATTCATGTCAAACTCCAAGAAAGAGAGAAAGTCTTTATAAATATGTTTATCTCTGGGTACGCAGGTTCTCTCAAACCTTTCCTGCGGGTACGCACCTATTGTTCATAGGGTCTGCGTCCAAGGACGCTCTGTATCTAAAGGGGCAGGTGCGTCCCTCTGAAAAGGTTAAAATGCGCAAGTTTTATCTTCAAAAACTTACTTGTGGTCATTTCTAGAGCATTCTAGAAGGTTGTTTGATGTGTATTGAGCGCCTCCTGATGGTTCATGCACTCCTATAAAAGAGGAACTTATCCCATCAATAAGGGAGTGATCCCATCCAAAGAGGGGACTATCCCATTGATGGTGGACCTGATTAACTTCCTCTTGAGCACTATAAAAGAGGCATTGAGCCAGAAGGAAGGAGGTTGAAAGCTATAGATTTCTAAGGGTAAATGCTGCAGGAATTAGGACTCCCATTTAGAAGCTTGTGAGGAGAGATTGACATCTTTACTTGTTCTATTTGGAAGTGGGTGAGCTTTGTCAAAGTAGAGGAAGACTCTTGTGGACCCTGGAAGGAGCTTGCACAACACCAAGGCTCAGGTTGTAATGGTTCCTTTTGATTACCTTTAATGCAAATTGGTCCATTCTTCTCAATAGCTTGTTGTTAATGGGTTATTTCATGTACTCCTTGGTCTATGTGTTGAATATGCTTTGTTTTATGTTATAATCAGGTGCTATTTAATTGTTTGACTGTTGGTGATTGCAGGTTTTGGAGAAAGGGAGGAGCTCATCCGGATCAACAAAGCTTGGACTTCTACAACAGCGTTTGGACAAAGGTAAGAACGAAACACTTGATTTCTCATATCATAATGTATGTTTAGAGAAGGATAGTTCCAGTTTGTTTTGTTTGTCATTAGAATGTCTTAGACTTCTAGGAAGGTCAGTTGTGTCCGCACCCTTGACTGATTCCGTGTGACAGCTGGCTATCGTGGCGCATTCCCCAACTTCTTTCCAAACATACCCAAGTCTTGTTCGACAGGGTAATTCTTCTACTTTGATGGGATTGACAATTCCTTGAACATTAATGCCCAAGCCTTTCCCTTCATACCCCATTTTCTTGAGCAATTTGGAGCCAATTCCTATGGTATGATTTTCAAATACAATGAAATCATCATCAGGAAACATACATGAATTCGAATAATTACTTTTTTCACATGGGTCATGTTGCAGCTTTTCCAAGGCCTCGTCCTTCGCTTGCAATTGTTATAGCAAACTTTGTTTCTCCTATTTCTCTTCCTGTAGAAGCATCTTCAATTCAGAGTTATCTTCTTGAAGACTATGGTTGTTGTACTTCAGTTCTTCTAGGGCCTCTTCCGTGGCTCGCAACTGAAGCTGCAATCGTTGCTTTTCCTCAGTATCTTCTTGTAGAGCTTCATACATTATGTCCATCTTTTCGAACACTCTGAGCATGGTCTCGTACATCACTTTTTCGTCCTCCATCGTCACACGTTCCATTGTTCACACTCGCAATTCACATCCACGTGAAGACTGCTCTGATACCAAACTTGATCCGAGTTGACTCAACTCCCGAATTTAACCAAGATCTTTTACTTCTGTGATGTTGTTAGAATTTCATTTTAGAAGAGCATAAATGAACATATATGCATGCTTAAATAAATGGAAACATAATGAAGATCAACAAATCACAGACATGAGACGTTGATAATAGAATTTGTACAGTGTATGCTACGTCTCCAGGCCCGGTGTCAAGATGGTTTTGGCCGCTTGATTTAGTGTTGGAAATGGTGAAGATGTACATGGACTATGTTTTCTATTATACAAGGAAATGTTCCCTCTACATGAGTGGCAAAGTCTCTCCACGAGACGTTCTGCTACAGGAAATATCACTCACAATAGACCTCATGTCAACATGACATAAACTTACATGGTGACAATGAGTATCTCGCCATCATGGCATCAAAGGGATCTCGACCAAAACACCCATGGTGATAATGAGCATCCCACCATCATGGCAACAAAGGGATCTCAATCAAAACATACATCACAATCCATGATGAACACATCTTACATGAAATAGACACAAAGATTCTACATCATACATCAAGCAGGAATCGAAACAACATTATACATCACACAGTAAAAGATCAAATAAGTACATGACAACAACACTTCATATACCTCAACTCTACTACTGACTGGATAATTACATACTCAGTTGTTGGATCTGAATGCACCATCGAAATTGTGGTGTCACATGGCATAAAATCAATTGTCCACACTCTGGAATCTGACACCATCACTCCAATCTAGAAAATGACAATCGAAACAACATTATACATCACACAGTAAAAGATCAAATAAGTACATGACAACAACACTTCATATACCTCAACTCTACTACTGACTGGATAATTACATACTCAGTTGTTGGATCTGAATGCACCATCGAAATTGTGGTGTCACATGGCATAAAATCGATTGTCCACACTCTGGAATCTGACACCATCACTCCAATCTAGAAAATGACCTAAAAATAGAAGGCTCAGATGCAAAAACTAACTACACCACTGAATTTGTGTCATCAAGAGGTGTACAATCGACTATCCATTTTCTATATTCTGACACCGGAAAAATCTGGGCCTATAGGAATCTTTTAGATTCCTATGTGATTCTCCAAAGATTCCCTCCTCTGGGTTGACTAGAGATCTGCAACTCAATTCATAAAATCAATCTCGCCATTGAGATCCTTGTGATATTCTCAGAAGAATGAGTATAAAGTTGGTTGCTTTCTGGATTAGGGAAATTTCGGCCTCCAAGGAATCTGGAAGATTCCCTCAAGATTCTCAAAGATTCTCCTCCACTGGAAATCTGCAATTCTGTTGCTCAAAAGGTGAGTCCGACCTCGCCATTGCATTCCTTGTGAAAATCTAAGAAAAAATACTATAAACTTGATTACATTCTGACAAAAAGAATTTTTACCTCCCATGGAATATTTAAGATTCTCTGAAAAATTCAGTCTCGAAAAGCATGCCATCATTTTGCCTCCTGGAACTGCATCATTGTTCCATCTCTAGCCTGGCTCGTCATTCCACTGTTTTGCTTGGCCTCCATTTCGTTCCATTTCGTGTGTTCTACACTACCCCCGTGCAAATGAAAGAGAAGGTTTAAATATATTTCCCAGGCGGAAATATCAATGAAAAAGGTCATTGGCATGCTGGGTAAAAATAAATAGTGGTTGAGGAGGGGTTGGGGGATCAAATCCTTTCCCTCACATTTTAATACATCGAATGTTGAAGACTCTGTTTTGAAATGGCACGGTTACGTTGTTGGTGTATTAAATGGGTGCATTTACTTTGGGTTGGTGTGATGTTGTGTTTATGTGTGTTGCGTTGATATGGGCACCCGAGTGGTGGGTTGGCCATTCCGGCTGGGCAGGTTTGAACCCCGCCGCCCATGGTTTGTATTATCATATATGGTATCCAGAGGTTGGGTGTGGGTCGGGTCCACCGTAGGTGGCCCGCCCACCCCGGTTTTATTTCTAATATGATATAACCGTCTTATGTGGTGGTTGGGGGGGCGGTGGGGGTCATGGCCCATAAGCACGTATTTAATTAAAAATTTTGTTTTAATGATATGGTTCGGGTTTGATGGGGGTGGTGGGGGTAATGGTCTACAACCCTTTTTAATATTTAATTTTTTAATTTTTAATTAATAATAGTCATTTTTTATTTTGTCTAAT
The DNA here is from genome assembly GCA_031772625.1 of Pinus tabuliformis. Taxonomy (NCBI): domain Eukaryota; kingdom Viridiplantae; phylum Streptophyta; class Pinopsida; order Pinales; family Pinaceae; genus Pinus; species Pinus tabuliformis. The sequence goes on along the minus strand of CM062808.1, from coordinate 703,032,379 downwards.
ATAAGGGATATTAGACAAATTAACTATCCAACAAATTCACCTGATTTTGGGAGCTAGGTTCCCACGCCAGTTGACGATGAATTTGTAGGACACTTAAACCTGGCCCACTGCCCAACTTTGACCAAAACTTTGACTGGCACTTTCTCCCTCATACGAGCTCGGATTTGAGTACTATTTACACCGTTGGAATCAGGGTGACGAGCACTTCAATCTCGTGCTGGTTTGGGAGTAATATGACCACTTTGAATTTTGACCCTTTTTGAGTCCTCTAGGACTTCTGCATGTGTCTGGAGCCACTTAGATCACGCGCGCAACTGCTTAATGTTCCTTAGGGCCTCCAAATTCACGATCACTGCAACTTTTGCATGGTCCACCATCATCCCTTGTTTGCACACCACGTGACCCAACAAGATTCCAAAGGGAACACAGAAGATGCATTTCTTCAAATTCAGTGCGATCTGGTATCTACGACACGTATCCAACATCAGGCTCAGGCTTGCTACATGGCACTTCACTAATCTAAACATTGTCCAATCGTCAAAGTATACTTCCAAGAACTTATGAATGAACTCCATAAACGTCAATATGACTACGCGGGAAAATATCGCAGGCACATTCTTGAGTCGAAACGGCATCATAGTGTATTGAAAACATCCCCATTCCGTCGTGAAGGTTGTTTTGCTCCTATCCTCTAGCACAATCTTAATTTGATGATACCTAGAGAACCCATCAATAAATGAGTACGCCTCCTGACCTCCAACATTGTCTAGCACTTCATCTATAAATGGTGTCGGGATTGGGTTGTGAACACACGCATCGTTAAGCTTCCACAAATCTACATAAATCCTTATTTCACCCTTCTGTATCTTCTCCTGGACCACTATCAGGCTTAGCCAATCAGATTGTTCAACCGGTTCTATAATGCCTACCTCCAGCATATTATCCAACTCCTGGTGAACCTTTTCCTTGTACTTAGGATTAAGGCGACACGACCTCTGTTTAATAGGCTTCGCTTCCAGCTTTAGAGTGATCTTCATAACACCCAAATCTCCAATTATGCCTTTCAAATCCGAGAACTTGGTAGGGAATAGATCCTGGTATTTGTGGAGTAACTCAACAACTTTATCCATGGTAGTGTCATCCCAATAGTCTCCAATCTTTGCAAACTTGAGTTTTTCTTCAGTGCCAATATTTACTTACTTTGTTTTCAACGGCATGGTGATGTTCGGGTTGTCTATTTGTGGGCCCTCTACTTTGTGATGCCCTTCTACCCCTGGAATATTAATGTTCCTTCTTCATCCTCCTCTTCAGCGGTTACATTATAACATTTCGTCACATGGCACAGCTGGATGCTCCAATCCGGTTGGACCCATTCCATGGGATCTTGCGGCGTTCTGAAGATAACTACCTTAACCTCCTGTAGGGCTTCAACAATGCTTGCGAAGTCATATTCAAAACTAAAGGTCAATAAGAACCCTTCCCTCTCCCACTCTGCGGTGTCGTGGTGGAGCTTCATTTCCAGATACCAGTTCATGGGAATTGTATCCAAAGTATGGAAACATATGTGTACCCACTCCAGATGTGGCTCTGTTCTCCATGCTTTAGTCCATTTTGCTAAGTGATCGCACGAATCATCCTTCCCGTTATACTTCTCAGTCAATCAAGTGTTAGGATGTCCAAACCGTAACCTCATCATCCTTCTGTAATCTCGTCATCCATCAAAACTCTCTTTATGCGTACCCCACCATCGTGCAGGCGTAGCGCGTAGTTCCAAATATAATTCTTGGAAGCAGTGATCCTCATGGACTTCGCCCTCAAATTCATCAAAAAACTTATCTACATCATTTAAACCATCATAATAGGGTAGTTTCTGTAACAATCCAAAATAAATATCTAGTTTAACATTAATTTAAATGAGAGTGGCACTTACCTAGCCTAATAAACATGTAATTAATTAACAATTCGAATTGAATGAATAGAGCTTACCTGTTTACCTGTGGTTGAAGTAGGCTTACCCCAACAAGGTTTTGGGGACGACTCTCCACCCAACCGTAGGCTCAATTGTGCAACGTCTTGCTACAACTCGCCACCCCCGAGCCCTCAATCAACGTACTGCTGCCAGTGACTCCTAGGTCTTAGTATACCATTCTCCCAAGAGAATGAAAGACAGAATCTCGGAAAGATGGGATGAATCCCCCTCTCATCTTCCTCGCCATCTATTAAATAGAACAAACATTGGAAGAGGAACCACATGCACACACTCCATGTGTCTCATGCCACTTTCTTTTGTTTTCTTTCTTTTTGATAGTTTCCTTTTCTTGTTTTATTTCTTTCCTTGTGATAGTTTCCTTTTCTTGTTTTATTTCCTTCATTTTGATAGTTTCCTTTTCTTGCTTTATTTCCTTCTTTTTGATAGTTTCCTTATTCTTATCTAGAGCTTTAGTATGGTTATTACTATTTTTATTTTTATTATTTTTATTATTTATTTCTTTTTATATAATTTTTAATATCATTTATTATTTAACATTTATGATTTATTATTTTTATTATTATCAAGTGATTTATTTATTATTATTTATAATTTATATTATTAATTATTATTTTTGTATTATTTATTTTTTATTATTTTTATTTATTATTTAATTTACTTCATGTTGCCAACACCCTCTGCTGAACTTGTATAACCAGCAGGCATCGAAAGTCCCCAACACCCCGGGAAATCTCAAGGAATCTCTGTCCTTTTTCCCACTTTCGGCACCAGGCTAAGCCTGACCCGGTCTGTATCCTAGTCCAAGGCTGGCCTCAAGGCTCGCGCCTGACTCAGACCTCATCTGCCCCAAGGCAGGCATCCGGTCTGGTACTCAATGACCCCGGGCATCTGGCATGGCTGGCCCACTCCCTCCACAACTACTAAGGCGCACAGCTCCAGGCATCAAAGTCCTTTACATCCCTTCCAGACTTCGGCATCCCAATCCAATAACAGACACCAAGCCTAGAACATCAGGCACTTGGCCTCCTCAGGATGGTCCCATAGCTCTTCTAGAGCTATCCATCAAGAGCTATACACAAGACAAAGGAACCACTGGCATATGTAGTGTTGATTGAGTTTGTCCCCAGCCCATATGGTGTTACTTATTCTCTCTCATGCGTATGGGCTCACACGATATTATCGAATAAACCAGCCCTTTCGATCCATTTGTGGAGTCCTGTGAATCATCACACCTCAACATGCAACCAATGCATTAGCTATACCATCATAGTATCATAGAAAATAATCCCCATGCCAAGTCTTTCATGTCATCATGAAAACATTCATCATTGTTAATCGCAAAAATAACGAACTGCATGCTCATGTATGTCATAAATTTGTATGCAACTATCACATGCTTCACCTCATGAAATACCATCATAAGTTATAACATCAACATGTTTGCATCAAAGATATATCATGACTTCACGTAATAAATGAAACACATGTCAGTATACATCTTATCATAACATCATGATCTCTATGAATATCATACCCATTATGAGCATTCAACATCGTTATAATAACAGATAAATAAAGAAGCATCACATATACCCTCATACCATCACATCATGAAACATCATTAATATGATAACCATCTCAATACTTATCAAATATAGAACAACAATGCACTTTAAGCATTATTATCATGAACTAATTTCATTTAATTATATAAACAATGAATACTAACTATGAATTAAGATTATTCAACATCCCTCTAAGATCTATGTTATCTCATGAATACTATTATTGTCATGGTTTCATCAAGATACCAATTGCTTTCCAGTATTCATTTTCACTTCTTTCAACTAGGAAGCTGACAATTCATTAAGCACATCGTGAGTCTCATCAGCTTTGAAATTTAATCTCTCGTCATATTTTCTTCCTTCCTCAATATATTACTAGCCTTACAACATTCCTTAAATTATTAATATTGGACAGCATCGTTTGTTGTTCAACCAGTATAACTTCCTATATATATATATATATATATATATATATATATATATATATATATACATATATATATATATATATATATATATATATATATATTATACAACCTCTTTAAGATATGTGATTGTGTGGCATTTGATGCGCTATAATTAGATATACAAACCTTCTTTGAAAAAAAATATAAGGATTTGTGTATTTGCAACATAATTCAAATGTTTCATTTTTACTAAATAATTAAACTTTATGAAAATTTTAAATGCATTCCAAATCGAAATCTAGAAAAACAACCTTTCCACCACATTGAATATTCTATTGGATCTTCTTGGAAAACGGATATACATCCTTAGTGTGTCTTTTCAACAACGAAATTTTAACTAAAATAAGATATTAGTTTATTGATTTTCATAGTTTGTTTGAATCTACAAGTAAGATAATGTTGCAATAAAGTCAATAATGAATTTATTACTATGTATGGATAAGGATAAAATAAGAAAAAGGAAATGCACGAAACAATAATATTTCTTAATCGAGAGTTGTAGAAAATTAATATGGACCTATGGTTAAGATTAAAGAGTAGAAACTATTATGTCATCAGGACCAAACTCTGATAGACATTCAAGAAGAACCACAGGCCAGTGTAAGAATCTGGCATGAATTAATTGAATACAGGCCAGTGTAATGCGTTTGAGAGTTGCATACCATATTGCTCAAGCACTAGACCACTGTAATAGTGAAGATCATCGGATTTATCATCATTTAAATACTTACAGGGTCCTCTTTGATGAGGTGAGACCTAAAAAATAGACAAATCTTTTGATTGTGAATAAAAAGTGTACCTGTTACATGTTTATTTCAATTCATATACAGTTCACAATAAGGGAGAACGACTATCATTCAAACAGCAAGGGGAACGACTATCAACTATTTTCAAAGTCTAAAAATCATCATGTAATATCTCATTTGTATATTGGGAAGAAAAATCACCCAATCTTGCCTTGTAAAATCATTATTTGTTATGTTGAACCTATCTCATAATTGGGTAAACTCTGAGATTGGGGAATTGGTTTTAACTTCTTGCGATTCATAATTATATTATTGTTTTCTAATCATATAGATCACGCATAAGAGTCACATATGAATCGATGATGATGTAACCAAAAAAAAAATAGGGATGAGGGTTTCGTAGAACCACTAGAAAAATTTATGGAAAAAAATTATTGGAGACGTTCGTGGAAATAGTTGAATTGAATATCTAATAATAGCATGGTTGTTATGTTTATAACAGGCCAGATATTGAGTGGTCGACATCTACAAAACCATGAAGTGGAACTTAGTATGGCAACAAGAAGACAAAATAGGTAGATCAACGTCTACATATTTGTGAAGTGAATTATAGTATCATGGCACAATGGAAGAAAAATAAATGGGCAGAGTAGAGAGATATAGAGTTCAGAACGCATTACTGTCAACACACTGCAATGTAGCTTTACAAAGAATTCAGCTATCAAATATCAGTTTAAGCCTTCAGGGTATGTATAAACCACTGAATATGAAATAGTAGAAAGGGAGAAAAAAAATAGGAGAATTTTAAGATGCACCAAACTGCATTGATCAAAAATCAAAAGAGCCATGATCATACAACACGCTGAATGAAATAGGAAGCAAAAGATTTCAATAAGATGGCACAAAATACATTATTGAAAGTCAAGATGCCTTGGCAATTCTACACAAAAACAATAAAATGTATCGACCCAAAAGACACTGTAACATAAAGCAATGCTTTAGAAATGGATCAAAATCCATGCTTCAGAACAAAATGCAAAAGAGATTGTTTCAAATCCTGATTCTCAAAATAATGCCGTTCCAGAGGAGGTAAACATCATGCACCCAGTAGCAATAGAGTAGAGATATACACAGTAAGATTTGAAGCATTGCAACTACGATATATATCCCAGCCTAGAGAGCATTTGTTAGTCTGCTTATTACACTGCACTACTGCTGGTGCTTATTGATTGCCACAAGATTTATTATTAAATGAAATGAAGAACAAAATGCTTTTCTTTGTTGTTAAATGTAACACTTCAATTAACAGGTAAAATTTCAGGCCTAGGATTTCTACATATTCCAATTGGTGATTGGAATCACAACATTTAGCATATCAACTGAAAAATACCTGCTAGGCTTTCAGGGAAAAACTGCATTCTTACCAAAATGCTTATATGAATCTTAAAATGCTTATAAATAGGCAAGTTACAATATGTCTCCAGATAAACCCACACAGTTAAGGAAACACATTGTTTACCAAAACACTTAAGCTAAAATCCTTCCCGCTAAGATCCATTGACGCAGCCTTTGACTCATCGGTTTGCATTCAACAAATTCCAAGTTGACAAGTACAGGGAGCCTTGACAGAGTGATTGAAGGAAATATAGAAAGGAATTCTAATCATATAAAAGGATGGTTTCTCTCAAATGTTTTAGAAAGTTTTCCTCTGCAACGTTTAAAATATAAGAAACCCCTTAAAATATTTGGATTTTGATTCGACATGTCAAACTCTAGACTCTGGATTGAAGTAAACATGTTATTGAGATTATTTTGATCGCAGTATCTCTTGGGAATTTTAATCAAAAATTCGAACGATGATGTATAGGTATAATAACCAGATACTCTATAGAGTTGAGATGCAAAAATGTTTTCCAACCAGACCAACTATAATAGAAAAGGTAATTCGTTATTCAACATCACTGATTATATCTGTAACTAAAGTCAAACCTTGAATGTAAAATACCCCGCAATACCGTCTAAAATTCTACATGTTTTACATTGTAATAGACAGAGTTACAGGCAGCATGCAGGATCATGAAAACGTGGATAGTTATCAGGTCAGAAGTTCGAACTGTGATAGTTATCAGGTCAGGTGATAGTTATTGGGCGGTTCTATATGGAGGACTGCTTCGCAGATGTGCGCTGTGTGTTGTACAGCAATGGATGGGATTGTAATGATTTGCATTGTGTTATTTTTAAAAATAGAATCAGCATCTTAGAAAATTTTAGAAGTACTCTCGGAAATACTTAAATTATATAAACTTAAAACTACAAATTTCTCAATTTCTAGTTAAAATTCACAAACAAAATGAACCAAACAAATCCAAAAAAATATAAAATAAATTGCAGCCATTATACTACTGAATACTGTTGTTACTATTAAATGCATGAACCTGTGGCGAATACTGAATACTGCTATTACTATTAGATCCATAAACCAGGGGCAAGCTCGGACTCTTATCAAATCTCGTGCAAGGGAGAATATTACGGCATGACAGTGGAGAGTATTGGAATCCTATGAGACTGACATGTTACTTGACAATTTTCCAATCCCAATAGAAAGCATCCATTATAGGAAAATAAACATCACATAAACTGTTCCATTATAGGAAAATAAACATCATATAAACTGAAATGAAGAAGTAGCCCAGTTACAATAGATGCACGCAGGCAAATGGTCAGTCCGTTGAGAAAAGAATATGTTCTAGGAAATCCCTTTACAGTGTACCTGCATGTAATGTAATGCAAGTTGTCGTAACAGGATTTTAGCTTAGTTATGTTTTGAAATTGGTCTACACTCCACATTATTCGTTAAATAGGCATATTCTACTGAGCACATCAGGACTTGTAGTATCAGTAGAATGGCAGAAATGAAAGTCCGAGTGGCAACGATACCAAATTTGATTTTAAATTAGTCCACACTCCACATTGTTAGTTAAAATGGGCATGCTTATTATTAATAATTCTACGGAGCACATCAGAAATTGAAGTAGCCTTAGATTGGCAAATATGACAATCCGACTGGAATGATACTAAATTTAAATTTAGCTGTGCTGGACATGAACTGGAAAGTGAATCCTTGAATCGCGATCGAATAAGGTAGGGGTAAATTTTTATTCATTACCCATGGAGCTTTCTTCCAAAGTTTCAGCATAAGTTTGTTTGTTTATTTCTGCACAATTTGGGATCCAGTATGATGTGACAGAGGGTGAGGATTACTATGGATAAAATTTCAATCAGGGATATCGATATACCAGTGTAATATTAAGTATTTCAGTTGTTATGGACATTAAGTAGATGACAAGCACAAGCCAACGAATGATCACAAAACATTACACCGACACAGCTGGTAATTTTAGTACTAGAGTGCGGGAGGATGCTCTTACATCATGCCATGGACTTGCACCCCAAAGCCAGCATCCAGATTGGCAAATCCTTTTAGTGTGGAAAATGCTTAGCACAGAGAAAGTTCACCCTAGATTGGTGTTTGAATGACTAATTATTTCTCTTACCAACTGAAGCGGAATTTTCCATAATATTTGAGCAGTATAATAAATGTTGAGATGTTTTAGAACAAACTTCTGCTTATACTCGTTAGTATCACGATTACAAGTATGAAAGACTGTCTTTACGATTACTTTCTAGTTATATTTGCTCGTCCAAATGCAGATTGTTTTCCTTGGCAGTAGATGTCGAATGAATTAAATTGAAATTGAAAATGATCATTATTGATTTAGCAAGGTCTTTGAAACAAACGCTACAGGAGGAGCAGTTATTCAATCACTCTGCGTCCATGGTGTCCATCACGTCCCCTTCCTTCTGTTGTTGACTACAGATTAAGTCATTTAAAGACCTCCCTTTTGCTGGGAGTGACGAGGTGGAAACTACCATTCTCTTAGCATGCAATTAATATAACACATTACAAATTAAACATCACTATCATGAGTCATGACATAAAAAGTGCAAGTGGTCCATGTTTGTTGTGCATGCAGTGCTCTTTTATATAGGGTATGATCCTTCTTGAGGACCAGCACGAGTAGCTAGTAGCTACTGCTATAACTCGAGACACACATCCCTGTCTGCGTGGATATTTTGAAATTTCTTCTACTGACCTCAGTCCAGTAGCCAGAAGGTTGGGCTTGAGATTCAAGAATAAATGAAGATGAAGAGCCAATTCAAGGTACGAGACAAAAGGCCAGATGTCCCTGGTCCTTTTTTTCTTCTACAATTCATATATTCATATGCAAAACTAACAACCTATACACATTTGTCTCAATAGGACAGCCTCAATGCTGTCAAGCCACATATTAGACTGATGATGATGTCACCCCTCTCTAGCTAAGTGATTAATTGAGGAGCGTGCCACTATTAATAATTCTCGGAATGCCCCCCAAGTATGTAATATCTACTCAGATCGATTTAGGCGTATTTGACAACAACATAAACATCACTTATCTTAGGAGGAATATTACATACTAAAAACTTCAGTTAGCTTATCTTAACTCATGGATGAGTGCATGCATGCGGTAGTAATGATCTCCGTCACATATTGAATAACACCATACAATCTGAATGGTGCGGGAGTAATGATCTCCATCATATATTCAATAATGCCATACAGTCAGAATGCCTCACCTCCTCTGCCTCACCACAGGTGTTGGAAGCCAAGATAAATTTCATAATGAATATAAGATTGCCTATTTCATTTATGAAATCACATAAGCTATGTGGGTGTAAGCCTAAGTATAAATTTTTCTCCCTAGTATAAAGTCAATGTTTACTTACAAACAATCGCGTGTACTATCCATTTCTTCATTAATTTTTATCTTAAATGTTTTCTTTTTTACAGATTCTGAAAACCCGTAGAGTCTAAGTTGTGGAGAAAGGTAAAAGGAGTTGAACAACCCAAAGAATCCCAAAAAAAAAATTTGAAGATGCCCTTAGGCCCTAAGGGTTGATCCAAAGCTCTGATACCATATGTAACAGTCCAAAATAAATATCTAATTTAACATTAATTTAAATGAGAGTGGCACTTACCTAGCCCAATAAACATGTAATTAATTAACAATTCGAATTGAATGAATAGAGCTTACCTGTTTACCTGTGGTCGAAGTAGGCTTACCGCAACAAGGTTTTGGGGACGACTCTCCACCCAACCGTAGGCTCAATTGTGCAACGTCTTGCTACAACTAGCCACCCCCGAGCCCTCAATCAACGTACTGCTGCCAGTGACTCCTAGGTCTTAGTATACCATTCTCCCAAGAGAATGAAAGACAGAATCTTGGAAAGATGGGATGCATCCCCCTCTCATCTTCCTCGCCATCTATTAAATAGAACAAACATTGGAAGAGGAACCACATGCACACACTCCATGTGTCTCATGCCACTTTCTTTTGATTTCTTTCTTTTTGATAGTTTCCTTTTCTTGTTTTATTTCCTTCTTTTTGATAGTTTCATTTTCTTGTTTTATTTCCTTCATTTTGATAATTTCCTTTTCTTGTTTTATTTCCTTCTTTTTGATAGTTTCCTTATTCTTATCTAGAGCTTTAGTATGGTTATTACTATTTTTATTTTTATTATTTTTATTATTTATTTCATTTTATATAATTTTTAATATCATTTATTATTTAGCATTTATGATTTATTATTTTTATTATTATTAAGTGATTTATTTATTATTATTTATAATTTATATTATTAATTATTATTTTTCTATTATTTATTATTTATTATTTTTATTATTTTTATTTATTATTAAGGGGAGGGATATTACAGTTTCCTTACCTCCGACAAAACACATTTCATCAACTTCATCATCATATTGCATCAAGGTGTGGATACTTCATGTTGCCGATTTTGCCAATCTTCCAACTCTTCGTCTGAATCAGAGATGCATGAACTCTCTCGATCCCATGCAATCCGTCCATCTGTCGTTGGGTTGATCCAGTCCTGGTATCGCATTGTTATTTTTTATATTTGATCTAGTTCATCCTCACTTTTGTCATAATCGTGAACTGGTTCAGTATGGTGCGCCCCTTCTGCAGGGTCCAACGGCGCTACAACCCGAAGCAATTTCCTTTCAAATGACATTGTCCTCTTATTGAGATTGATGGCCCCATTCATATTAATGGCCTTGTCAATTCCCAAAAGCGTGGGGTATGGGTTACTGTCATCGACGATCTCTATAACCTCAAAGTCAGACATTGCGCTCGCACCTTCTATAAAATGTTACTCCATATAATCATCCCATAGGGATGATCTTCTGTTGGTTCACCATTCTGAGTTGAATTAGAGACCACTGCAGCGTAGGTCTTCCCATCCTTTCCCATGTTTGTTTTGCCAAAACATTCGCATCAGATCCTAGATCCAAGATGACCTGATCCATCTCATAGTCACCTATCTATGTGATGAGCCTCATCTCATGCCCTGTTCGTGCCTTATGTTTGCCAATTTTTCTGACTATGCGGTGTCCATCAGGGGCTTTCTCCTTGCTGGTGCATTTTTTTATTAACTCCTACAGGCCTTCCACAGCTTTACTATCACGTAGCAGTTATGTGCAGGTCTCTAAAAATGTAGTAAGCACCAAGGGATCAACCTCTGCAGGCGCACTAGTTTCTTGTACCTTGTTCTGGCTTTCTGAGGTGGAGGCCTGAACAAAGCTTTTCTTGGCTTCCATAAATTAAGTTTCCTTAGCACACTCCAGTTCAAAACCAACTTCCTTCTCTGGGGCCTTGTAGACCCATCCGTCCTCTTCAGGTTGTTTATCTGTATCCTCGCCATTTTTTATTCCACTCCTCAGCACTATATTCATGCTTTGATCCTCCTTGCAGGGCTCAGCTCTCATCATCTGTAATTTCTGCATAGGTTGCTAAGGTTGTGCTTTCTTCTCTTGCATGTTAGCTATAAGCAACGAGCATTCTTCTATAGTATGGTCAAACTGGCGGTAGTATTGACATGATGGGCATGTATGATTCTGTAAGTCTCGTGCATGGTGCCCTGGCATTCCACAGTTGTAGCAGATGAGTTGACCACAGCCTCTACCAGGTCCTCCTCCTCGCGCTCCCTTGGCACCTTGATCTGGAGGCCTAGTTTCTACTTGCATCCAATATGTAGGTGTTCTTTCCATCATCGGCTCGTAGCTTCGACAGTGGCACTCATCGTGGCCCACTGATTTACAGAAGTTACAGAACAACTTCTGAGGTGTTTGGACAAATTTTTGAAGTAAATGACAATTATCCGTCACATGTTGTCCAACAACCTGACAAATAGCATACCATAGCGCATCCCCCATTCTTGGCCCTGTTGGGGCTTCTAGCTTCAGGGGAATTGGTCCCCCTCCTGTAATATAATTCACAAATATAGAACAGTGGTCTTTATCGTGTCCCTGGATCTTGCACTTTAGACACCAGACTTCAACGTGAACCTCTGGTTTAGTCTCCTTGTCTTTCCTTAAGATCTGCAATTCTAAGCAGAGTTTGTGTAACTAAGAGTGGATATGTTGTACCCCCAAGATCATGTCCTAAATAGGCATTGCATGCAACCTCATCGTGATCTCCAAGACTTATGCTTGTGTTCCTATCTTTTGTTGTGACAAAACAATTCTTAGGTGGGGTAGGAGTGAAGCTATAAATCATTCATGATGTTGACTATCTGAGAGTTGCATGTTAGCTTCTTGAATTTGACACTTCAACCTCTGATCTAATTCCCACGGTGTCTCATCAACCCTCATTATGATTTCTTTAAATCCAACTTCTGATTGAGAGTCAGACTTAGACTTACTAAACTACTTATTTAAAGCTGCCTTAGTCTCTGCTAGTGATGCAACAGGATTATCAGAACAAAACTTAATATACCAAGTCAGCGTGTGATCCTGCAGAGCAATAACCAACTATGCCTTCTTGATATTGTCATTAGTAATCTGTTGCGTTGTCCACACAGCATTTGCAACAAACTAGAACTGTTATGTATCTTCACTCCCTATGCCTTTGAAAATCGACAGCTTCATGCTGTTTGCCATTTTGAATGGCAGGGGTGGAGGTGGAGGCATGGGTGAAGGTGTATGCGGTGGAGATGGACGTGGAGGTGGAGTGGATGGATGATTTATTTGAGGAAACCCCTGAGTGATTATCTGAACAACACTTCGCAGTGGAGTTTGTCTGCCCCTTTGTCATCACTTAAAGGAAGTAAAATCAACGGACTATACTCTGGTCCTGATCCTTCACGATTTCTAAAGAGTCGTCCACTTCACGTAGCTTCGAACATCAAGGTAATGGCATCACTCATTTTCACATAACATCATTTTAATCCAAGTATTCAAAGATATTAAATACTTACCTCACGGTCCTTTGAAAAATCTTTGCTCAGCTTCGTTGTAGATGATTGAGGTATCAACTGTAAATTTTATAACAAATCCTCCTATAATTCAATCAAGCCAATGATTGACAACCCGCACGATCTTGTTTTCAGAAGCTTCTAACTTTCGAACTAATTCTGGAGTCCAAACTATAGGATTATCAAGCTTCCACCTTCCTTGATTGTTTGTCAATTTAGGCAACCACTCATATAGCTCAATGGGGAAGGTGTAGAATAAGATCTCGTGTATATATATATAGATACATGTTCATTGATTCTTGTTTTCATGTGTCACGAACTCGTGAATTTTCCGATCCAACCAATTTTCAATTTCTTTCTTGGTCAGATTCCAATGATGCGACATCACACATCTCTTTCAAGCAGATCCTAGTCCCAACAACTGAACCATTTGCTGGATTAGGGGGTCCTGACCCAGGTTCAGAGTTAGTTGCGCCAACCAACAAGTCCTTACACTAATAGCCCTTTCAACAACAATCTGTGTAGCATAGGATGCAATCTCACCTGAAGCAGTATGGGGGGATGCAAGAACCAAGTTTCTACATCCAGAGACTAGTGTGATGTCTTTTAGCTCTTCAGATCTGCCTTCGTGTAGATTGATAAACTCTTAGGGCACACTACTGTAAATCTGTTAAAACAGCCTTCAGACCTTCACGAAGGTCTACGATCAGTCTTTATGCACCCTTAACAGTCAATTTATCCACTTACACGCATTAGAGAACAACCCTAAATTAGTGTTCGTGCAGATATATTTAAGTTATTAGTAAACATCAGAGATATCATCATAGTCTTCGCGAAACTACATGAACATGCTTTGCGTACATTATTAACAGTTATTCAACAGAATCACGCAATATTCAATCAATATTCCATAAAACACATTATTCATTGACAGCATATATCATAAACAAAAGTAAACATAAATACACAGTAATTCTTCAGAAACCGTCTTTATTGATCTTCAATTTAGGATTACATACTCAAAACTACCCTGTGCACTCAGCTGTAGGGGTCCGCGCACTCAGTTGCAGACTCTACCTAGACCTCTACGCACTCAGTTGCAGAGCCTTTCTTCTCCTATCTAAACCACTTCTCTTCTGTCTGTCCATTACATCCCATATATCTAACATATGCCTTATACTCTCTAAGACACACCTATTTATAGCCTTTTTCATACAATCCTATGGTCCGTGGACCATGGGTGGATCTCAAAACCGACTCAAAATTTACATAAACAAGGGGCTAAAAGCCCTTTGACTCCTAATCATCTACGTGCTCCGCATCCACAAATCATTGAGACTTTACATTAATTACAAAAATGTATCAAACTTGGGTTATCTTGACCCCAAAACTGACCCAGGGGACCCCATCCCAACACCTATTCGCCAGAAGCTTTGATTGGTAAACCCTAGGAAAGTAGTAGTTATCAAAGCTAAGGTTGAAAAGTTGCTTAAGGTGGGTTTCATATACCCAATTTCTTTAACTGAGTGGGTCTCAAATCCAGTCCCAGTTGACAAGAAGGAACACTCTGTGTGTGCATTGACTTTAGGGACTTGAATAAGGCTTTTCGTAAATATAAGTACCCCACACCATTCATTGATAAGATTATTGATGAGTGTGTGGGCAATGGTATTTTCTCTTTTATGCAGGGATTTTCCGGTTATAATCAAATCATTATTCGTTTGGAAGATCAAAATAAGAAAGCTTTGATTTTCCCCTAAGGTACATTTAAGAATATTCCTTTTGGCCTAAGGAATGTTGGAGCTACCTTTCAGCGGGCCATGTCATATGCTTTCCATGATATCAAACATATTATTGAAGCCTACTTGGATGATTTAGCTTCTCATTCTCGAAAGAGAATTGATCATCCCAAGCATCTTCGATTAATTTTTGAATGATGTCGTTTCTACAAAATCTGGTTGAATCTGAATAAGTGTGTTTTCGCCATCACGTCCAGTCAGTTTTTGGGATTCATCATTTCTACTGAAGGGATTCATGTAGATCCCTTCAAGGTTGAGGCAGTACTTCAGTCGCCTCCCCCGTCCACTATTTGTCAACTTCGGAGTCTTCAAGGAAAATTCAATTTATTAAGGAGATTTGTCGCTAATTATGCTGAGATTACTACAGGATTTATGAGACTGCTCAAGAAAGGGGTCCCATTTCTATGGGACGATTTCAGGCAATTCTCATTTGATGCTTTGAAAAAAGAATTAACCTCTAAAAAAAGAAGTTTCCTCTCACTTTTTCGAAGGATGAACATAGAAAGTTACGTCACTTCGCTAAAAGCTATATTATTATAAGTGACACTTTATATCATCGCAGGGTTGATTCAATCCTTAGATGTTGTTTAACCTTAGAAGAAGTTGAGTCTATGCTAAATGATTTCCACAGTGGAGCTTGTGGTGGTCATCTATTTGGGCTTGCAACAACCCAAAAAAATCGTGCAGGCTACTTTTGGCCCTCAATCTTCAAGGATTGTGTTGAAGCAGTCAAGATATGCCATCCTTGTCAAGTTTATACTCGGAAAATGCGTGCACATCCAGTGTTTCTCTTTCTTGTGATTATCATCGGTCCATTCACGAAGTGGGGTATTTATTTTACTACTTGAAATCTAACTTTGGCAGGAAATCATAAGTATATCATTGTAGTTTTTGACTACTTTAGTAAGTGGGTCGAGGCTATGCCCACTTTCAAGAACGATGGTGAAACAACAACCCTGTTTCTCTTCAACCAAGTCATTTCCTGGTTTGGTATTCCCAAAGAGATTGTCACTGACCATGGCAGTCATTTCCAAAACCAGATGATGTCTGAATTGGCTCTTAAGTTGGGTTTCCAGCAGGAGCATTCATCTCCTTATTATCCTCAGGCCAATGGGCAAGTTGAAGCCGTGAATAAATCCCTAAAAATAATCCTGCAAAGGATGATTAACAAAGCTCGATCTAATTGGCACATTATGTTATATCTAGTGCTTTGGGCATACCGAATTTCAGTCAAGACTGCTACAGGTTTTACTCCTTTTCAACTAGTTTATGGGTTGGAATCAATTTTTCTTGTGGAATGTGAAATTCCTTCCCTTAAATTAGTTGTTGAACTTCTTCTAGATACTTCTAGTATTGAAGAATGCCTCATTCATTTGGAACATCTCGATGAGCAGCATCGAGATACATCCATAATCAATGAAGCTCATAAAAAGAGAGTAAAAGCTCAATATGATAAGGTTGTCCATCCTAGGGTTTTCTCTGAAGGCAACCTTGTCTTGGTTTATGACCAAGACAAAGACGCCTTGGGGCAAGCAAGTTCAAATCTATGTGGTACGGCCCTTCATTGTTAAAAAGGTATTGAAAAAGGGAGCTTATGAGTTGGTTGATTTTGAGGGAAACGAATTGGCGG
Source organism: Pinus tabuliformis (assembly GCA_031772625.1). NCBI lineage: Eukaryota > Viridiplantae > Streptophyta > Pinopsida > Pinales > Pinaceae > Pinus > Pinus tabuliformis. The sequence goes on along the minus strand of CM062808.1, from coordinate 703,015,809 downwards.
AGCCCAGAAATGGGCTCTATCTTAAAAAGTATTTTTCTTAGGCTTCGGCCTAGCATTTGCTTGGTTGTAAATATTGTATATTTGTGCATATCTATCTATCGGTTTCGTAGTGATGTCGATATTTTTGATCTGCTTTGGCAGGTATTGATGGACGATTTGATATATCTAGGGTTCACCGATGGTGCTAGTAGACACACCCAAAACCTTGCTTCCGTGGCTTGGGTGATTTATTATCCATCCAGCCAGTTGTTGGTTTCAAGAGGCATATGTATCGGTCCTACTTCAAACAATGTTGCCGAATATATTGTTGTCATTAATTTACTATCTGAGGCAATATCTCTTGGTATTGATTCATTAGTAGTATACTTGGATTCACAACTAGTGGTATCTTAATTAAATAACATCTATCATGTGAGAGATCCTTATTTATATCGTCAATTACTGAGAGTGCGTTTATTACAGAGATCATTTATTTATATCACATTTATTCATACTCCACGATTAGAAAATTCATTTGTAGATTCTATTACTAATCAAGCATTAGATTGGCACATAAATCATTCATCACATTAAAAATAAAAAATAATCGAAGAGTCATCTGTATATATATGATCATCACAGTGAAACCATCGGTACATAGATAGAAGTTTTATGTTCAAAATAATATACAAAATTGGGACAAAATCATCCTACAAAATTAGGGCTTATGCCCATAATCATGTCTAATCAAAATATCTGATCATCCATAAGTTTATATCTATGGGTCTTGCTCAGGATCAGCATCATGGAAGAAGACGATGGAATTTTCCACCTGTCGAAACAGTCGCACCCAATCATGTGGCACTCCTACCACGTGCCTCTACATCTCTTCCGGAAGGTCTTCTATGGCTGCCATAGGTACCTGGTGAGTCAGTCTCACCAAGTTTCTTTGTACAACATGAAGGATCCTTTCGGTCTCAACTGTGGCCCCTCCGCGTGTCTTCCACGATGCATATGCCTAGGTAGACCCGTAGGTCTTACTGGTCCAATATCTGTGTCATGATCAAAATAATTTTGTAAGTATTTGTCTCATCAAAAATATTTTCAGTTTATTTATACTTAAAATCTAAAAAAAATAAAAACATTTTTCCCTATGGCTCCCCATGCTACATCTGGTGGCAACACCAGATATGGGTCTCCTCTGAAATCCATGCCAGTGTAGGGGTAGTCCTCAACAACTATGACTTATTTTTCCCACCAAGAGAATAACTCATCATCGAAAGTGTTTCTAGGGACCTCACCGCCCCCTAGTCTCTTCATCATATCAGCCCATCTACCCATTCGAGGATCCCTCGAGCTGCTAATGGTGGAAAATATCTTGGGTCGAAGTGCTGGTACTCTCTTGAAGAAAAAGGAGCACAAAATGGTTCCATATACTAAGTTTTTTGTTTGACCTTTTCTGATGGATGTAAGTTTCTTTTTCATGTGCACCAATCAAAAACTGTTGTAAGACACTCTACTATTAGACTCATCAAAACTCGCAGAAGCTCGGTGTGGAGAGGTTGGCCCATTCACTCTAGCAATGGTAAATAGAATGATTCTCAAGGCTAAGCTCTCTACATGTTTAATTGGAATTTGAGTTCCAATCTTCTCTATGTTCCCTGGGTAGTAGATATGTACATAGTCCTCTACACTGAGACTCCCTCTTGTTCTTCTCTTCGAGTAGACCTTCTCTCCTCTTTGGGAAAGACCAGTGATAAAATAGACATCCTCTATTTCTATTCTTAGAGGCATTTGGTCAATGATGAAGGCATCTTCTTCCGGATCCCAATAATGGATCAACATCTCTAGTAATCTGGTGTTTTCCTTCATGTTTGGCATCTTGAATTTTTTTAATAAACCACATCCTTTTAAGGCATCTAACGCCATTTGATCATCCATCACTTCATTGTCAATTTCACTATGTTCCCTTTCTCTCCATGTGATAGACATCTTGCAAAACAAATGTTTTTGGATCATTAGAAACTGTGTTTTAAATTTTCAAACTGCGCACACATAGGTTCACTATATACACAATCGCGTATAGGGCCGTTTTATACATGAGTCTATCGTGTCCAACCCACGTGCGCACAGGGAAAAAAGATTTAAACTATTTTTCTATAGTGAAATTTTCGAAAAAGACATTTGAAAAGCAATAAAATTTATCTAAGAATCATTTAAGAGATTACCTGGATAGTTGAAGGTTGAACTGATGGATGAATCAGATGGATTGAGGTTGCTTGAGTTTTTTCTCTAGAGCTCCTTCACTCACTTGTTCACAATTAAAATGAAAAATTATAAGTCAGAAGTTCTTTGTGTAGGTTGACAAGGAAAAACCATTTTTTTCAAAAGTTCATATTTTCTTTGCAAAACTTTATGAGCTTTGTGACCTTTTTGGCTTGGAGTGTTGGGATGGGTCATTTTTTCAGGACACTTTGGAGATTTTGAGAGACCGCTTTGATTCCATGACCGCAAACCCATCATGGAAGGTATCATTTTTCACTGGCATATAGGTTAGGGGATATCATTTTCCATTGCATTTTGCATACTAGCCTCCATACTGCGATATCTTGGCCATAGGGTTGACCCCATCATGTCTTGGTTCTTAAACCATTTTCACTTGCCGACTTATAAAATCATGACGTGATGGTAGAGCCAACCTTTACATGGGCATCTTAGTTAGATTCTTGCTAACATATGTTTCCCATGTTGCTATACTGCGTAGGCTCGGGAGTCCTCTTTAGTCCTGCCATGACTTGTGCATTGAAGCTTCATTCTCTTACTTCTTCACTATTTTTCTGGCTTTATACCCTAGAGGCTCCTTTGTGTTGAGTTGTACCATTGCATTGCATGTTGACTATTTGCCTCTTTTTGGCCTCAAGCCGGCTTCATTTGGACTCGTTGTTTAAGCCTCTTTTTTGGCTAGACCTTTCTGCGAAATCAACCCTGCAATCATTTAGTCTCTGCAACTTGACACCCGCTTATCTGTGGAAAGAACATTCCTTTGAGTGTCATTGACTAGTTTCATCACCTTGCATTGAGCATAGGCATGTTCCACTCCCATGAACTAGAACATTTGTACTTTGACACTCGTTCTTTCCACTGTATTATAGCCATTCTTTTATTCTTTTTCAGGCTTTTTAAATATGAAAAAGACAAAAAAAAATATTCCAAAAAGAGCAGGAACGGGACATTACTTCCATGATTGATGGAAGCTAGAGTCAGTTGTTTCGTCCTTGAAAAAAGCACTCAAAATTAGTTCTTTCCACCATCGGGATGGGATTTTTTTTTACTTAGGAGAGCCTTAACCTTGTTATTGAGTCAGTACTCCTCCGGTTGGTTATCTCTTCCAATCATATGGAGAGTTTGTTTGTGCCTCTTGCATGACAAACTTATACAAAGTTATCATATGCTGCCATATTATCACATTTGAGTCGTGCTTTTGTTCAAGGGAAGTAAACCTAAGTTAGCCTTTCTATGGTGTCTCTTGACTTATTTTTAGTCGGTCATCCCTGGTTGTTAGAGTCATGTTCACTATCACATCAACTATTTGGTCCTTTGCTCGTGTTGGTTTGAGAAGGTCTTCATTGACTTCTTGTTGACGGGTCTTTCTCTTATTGACTATGACAAATTGCTCTAAGAGTACACCTAGAGCTGCACCCTGGCCCTATTTCCATTATTGATAGGTGACCTTGTGCTCAGCATCGATCAGTATCATGGGCCTTTGACTGAGTGGTTTCCCTTGTGTTCGACGTCAAATTTCATTATCACACATTGGGATTCATGCAATACCTTGGTTTCCATTTGACCTCATTGGTGGATTCCTCGCCTCTGTGTCATCTTTCATTATTGGTTGGTACAATGGGTTTCTGTTGTGCGCTAGCTACATCTTATGTACAGTGAAACACGCTTCAGTTTGGTTACTACACCTTTCTTTGTTCGATTCCTTCCAAATTATTGGCCTATGGGTTACACTCACGCTGGATTGATGAAGGATGCCTTAATGTCTTCCTTCCAGCAGATCTTTTCCCATCGACTTCAACTCATTTCTCTGGGAACAAGGTCTAGAGTCCATTTGGTAGTACCTTAGGGTTTGCAGTCATCAGTGGAAGATTCCTTCGCTATCAAAGTGGAAATGCATCATTGTCTCCTAATTGAAAGATTCTTCCAAGTGTTCAACTTCAGATCATTTATTTTCACTTGTTATATTGTACTATGTACCTTGGCTCTCATCGTCATTATCGATGAGTACTCTCGTGTTTGTTAACGATATACATCAATTACCATAATCAAATGAATTCTCACATGGTCGACTTCAGATCATTTATTTCCATTGTGTAGTGGTCAGTGAAGACCTCGGGTTTGCATCAGCATTTGTTGGTTCACTCACCAGTTCCTCCTGTTTCTGCTAGTGACACCATCTACCTTATATGTTGTAGTTCATCACAACGACATCCTATATGTTGGTACCCGAGTTGCATGCAATAACATTTTTGACTTGGTACTTTTTGGATCAGCTTTATGACTTCAGTGATCAGCTTTCTACTTCAACATCATTGATCAATTCTTTATATGTGATATTATGACATGTACTTCTATGGATATGATGAGATGATCCACTATGTATTTTCAGTTCTTTTATACTTGTATACATATTGGGTCCACTTTTGTATTTGATATGTAGACATGCGTTATTATCTCTGAGCATGGGTATGCCCACCTCAGACAACAAATTTCTTTTTTATCTCTTCCACTGGCTTGGCAAACTGAAATTTGGTGAACTCCTCTTAGGTCCTCACATGATTCTTTCTATACACTTAATACATTTCATCCATTCTGTTATAGCACCATTTACCACCCTTGGTAGATTTGATTCTCTATGATATGGCTTAAGGCAACCCTTCCCTACCAGACTTGGTCCATTTTCTAAAAAACAATGTTTTGAATCCCATACATGATTATTCCCTATCTAAAGTGCGTGTACACGTGGATCAACCTATACCCAACTCACGTATATGTGTTAAAACATTAAAAACATTATAATCTCTCTTAATTCGCAGGGTTTGCAGGTTTGAGCAGATACCCACCTACTATAGCCTGTGGCCCAACTGTTTCCCAACTGGAAAAAAAAAACTAATTTGGAGAAGTGTAAATACATCTCCATGGGAAGGCCTATGGGAGAAGGAAGGATTAGATATTGATATTATAGTTGATTACATCCCTGATCAAGTCTGAAGATATCCCTGTGCCTTCTGCACTCCCAAGTCATAGGAAACCCCTGTTTCCTTCTTGAGATGTTCATCATCCCTTCATGACATCCTTGTGTATACTTATGGAGGAGGATTGTTGAGACTTGGGCAAGACGAATCCAGAGGACAGTTTCTCTTGGAGCCGGCAAATGACTTAGGTTGTAGTTCTTTTGTATTTTCTTTAGCTTACATTAATAAAGAGGTGTTGTCTTGTTCCTAATTATTATGGTCTTTATGCATTAATTTATGTCATGATTTGCTTATAAAATCTCACGTTAATGCTTATTTTCTTACATGCTTATATGATCTAACCTTGATATCATGAACATGCTTTCAGTTATTTTTGGTGTATATGATTTTCCTTGAATGAATTGCAGGTCTTAAAGCACAAGGAAGAAGTAGAGGGTTTGAACCCTACGAGAACAACCTCAAACGTAGGACCTGCGAGTAAGACCTTATGTACCAAGTTTAATTGTATAAGTATTAGGACTACTTGTTTGTGTGTCTCTTTATGTTTTATTCCCTTCGCTCTGTTGGGGTTCCCAACCCAAGACCCTAGGGTGATTCTACCCGAAACAACACAGCGAAACAATATAATGCAGTAAATCAACCATGTGCACAATAGGAATAATAACAACAATATGTGTAACCCAACTTCGTTATATTATCAACATATAATACAATAGTCTATGGTCCCCATACAAGGGATAATAGCCCTCAAATATCCACAAGTACAACAATACAAGATACAATGAAAATCTCGCTACAATCTCAACTCCTATGTCATATCTCGTCCTATCGGTCTGTTGCTTCTGATATGTTCTCTAGTTGCCCCTTAGTCCATCAAAGAACAACATGTAGAGACTCCAAGAGGGTTGCAACCTATCACTGGTGCAAGCCACTTATGCTACAATGAAAATGGGTTGATCCAATCTACTCCTCTAGGCTAGTGACCAACACCTGAGCTCCAATTTACCAATCTAGCAGTCACTTTTTTACATCAAAGTGTTGTACATTAGGCTCCAATCTTCACCCAATCACACAAAAATCAACATCCTTCTTTTTTATTGCTCTAGGGCTACTTACATGCTTCCCTCCAATAGTCCAAAGGTTCCCAATCCAATCACTGTAGAATCTGCTCTTAAGAAAGGGCTTCCAACCACCAAGTCAAGCCTAGCCACTTGGCTTCCACAGGGTGCTCAAAAATCTTATCTAAAGTGGTCAACAATTGACCCAACACAAGGAAAAATTGGATGCAAACATACCCCAGGTTTGGTGTTCGAACTGTTGTAGCATTGCAATTTCGTTAGGGCACAAATATGATCCACGTTAGCCCTACAAAACACCCTCATAGGCCCTTCTCTAGTTGCAACTTTCCCTTACAAGGCACCTCTGCCCATACATTGTTGTTATGGGCACAAACTAAACCCGAATAACCCTATGACACCCTTGTTCTAGGTGTTAAGTCCTATGACCTACCCACAACAGTCTCCAAGGCTTATGTCTTGCACAAAACGTAGAACCCACACTTAAATGACATCAAAATAGACCTCTGAATCACCTTCTCTTCTCGGCCTTGTTGTAGGATAAACTAGCCCTTCAAACAATCATGTAAGTGCTACAAACTAGCCTTCCCTACTTCACTGAAGTGCCTCCTATCCTGCAGCCAAACATAAGGTCTCCTCTTCCCTTAGAATAAGTTTCTTCTTTACTCCTTTTCTACCCTTGTATTGCACCCTTGGATGATGTCTAAATGATCCTCTCTCACCTTCAATTTATACACAATAGAAGGGCTCCATCGAATGCCTCCAATGTGAGTTTCCAACCTATCATGTGGCTTGTTCACTTAAGCCTACACGAACCATATGCTACAAGCCCACACTCTACTTTCAAAAATTCATAACTCATCATAGACAACTCAAAATTTGATGATTTTCATTATGTTAGATTCCTCTCAACGTCCTTTATCATCTCCATCCATCATATGTCCAAAAAGCTCCATGGTTTTGTCCCCAACATCAACAGGTGAAAAATCCCAACCTTGGGTTCTAAGCCCACAATGACCCATTATGGTGCTCTAACCCCCAAAACCCAAACCCTAGGGCTTGGAGTACCTCCCAAGCTATCAAAAATCAATAATATTAGGTACCTTTTCTGACTTGATCCATGATTGTGTAGAAGTTTATATGGATGATTTTACTGTTTATAGGAATACTTTTGAAGAATCCATGGAAAATTTGGAAAAAATCCTCCTTAGATGTAAAAAATCTAATCTTTCATTAAGTAATGAAAAAATATTTATGGTGTTTAACAAAGGAATTGTTTTGGGTCATCCTATTTAAGATGTTGGAATCAAAGTGGATTCATCAAAAGTTGAAGTTATCTCCAAATTCGAGTACCAACATGCCAAAGAGATGTTAAAAGTTTTCTTGGATTCACAAGTTACTATAGAAGGTTTATGGAAAACCTCACAAAGATTGCTTCACCACTTTTCAAATTACTCACTAAAGATTGTAAATCTCATTGGAATTTTGATTGTCAAAAATCTTTTGAATTGTTGAAACAGAAAATTTCCGAAGCACCAATTTTAAGAGGACCAAATCGGTCCCTTCCATTTCATATTTCTACTAATGCTTTAGATACAACCCTAGGATTTATATTGGAGCAAAAAGATTTAACTCCTTATGTTATATATTATACGAGTAAAAATTTGACTCCTGCAAAGTTAAATTATACAGTCATAAAAAATGAGTTTTTTAGCAGTTGTTCATGCCATTAATAAGTTTAAATGTTATATCACTGGGTATGATACTTTTATTCACACAGATGATTTTTATATTAGATATCTTATGAACAAACCAATTACTAATGGAAAAATTTGTTAGGTCCCTATAATACTAGTGTATTCCCCTTATTGTTATTGTTATTGTAGCCCCCTATTGTTATTATTGTGCCCATGTATCCCCCATGTTGTGATTTTTGTGCCCCATAGAAGCCCACTATTGTTATTGTTGTGCCCTTACATTATTATTGGTATGTAGCCTCTGATTATATTGTGACCCCTTAAACTCCTATATATACCAAGGAGGCCTTATCAATTGAATCATCCAAGAATTGTTCATTTATGTGATGTAAAGGAGGTCACCCCCTCAAGGAGGTTGTTTTTCAAGTTGTTGATCTATATTTTCTTCTATTTTGTGAGTTAGCTACATAACATTTGGTATCAAAGCTTTGGATTCTAGGGTTTTGATTCTTCAAATAAGTCATCTTATAATTTTCACTATAATTTTTTTCTAAGAGATTTCAAAAGTTGAAATTACAACCATATGGAGCCGAAATATTGGTTAACTTTTTGTATGAATTTCAGATCTTGGTTCGCTATAGTTTTAGAGATATGATCTGAGGAAGCTAGGGTTTTTGCAGGCTCCAAAATTCTATCTCAAACAGGTGACCTATGGAAAATCGTCATAAATTTCTCTCCTAACATCTGATTTGACTTTCGTAAAAATTGAGTGAAATTGAAAGGACTTAAGTTTTTTTTGTATCATTTTCAAGGTCGAAGGTCAAAACAGTGACATGTGGCCCTCCATACAAGTTCACTCTACGAAACTAGTCTATAATTAGGTCATCATGGGAGATTGGGCATAACTCTTTCTTGAAGAATCCAATCTCGGTCTCACTTATGGGGTTTGAAATAATACTCACAGGGATACCACGGAATAAAATTTCAGACCTTGGAGATCTTAAATTACAAAGATTAAACAATTTCAATATCGAGCTTCTAAAAATCAAGAAAAAGGTGTCTATTTTTTTAAAAAATTGCGTAACTTTTGTTTGAAAAATCAGTTTGAAGTTATTAAAAGTACATAGTGAAGCATAAATATCATTGTTTGATTCTGAAATGCCTTGAAACAAAAAAAATGGACGCACGTAGTAAGCACCCAGGAATCTCTACCATGGCGCATGAAGAAGAGGAAGAAATATGTTGGAATTTCTATGTTTAACCTGTTAGAAATTCTTCTCGTGTTATCTGATTTATTTCTTCCTACTTGTTCAATTACTTAACAAGTTATTTACCATGTCAATACTGAAAATAAATACAAGCACAATATCAACACATACAGATCATCAACTGAAGGAAAAACAAGCTCACAAGTGACACCGTTGTTTTTGGACTAATGTCCCCAAAAAACCCAATGTGGGAAAACTGGTGCAGCTATTCAGAGGGTTTTATCATTATGTAGTTTCAGAATACAACTTGGGTGCCAGAAATGGCTCACCCAACATAGAATTCCCTTGAAATTAGTACCTCTCATTCGGAGACAGATATTCAGGCTAAATCATCGGATGAACAATCCCACTGCAACAACGTAGCTTCTGTTACTCTGCATCACCCTATCTGGCTCTCTAGCTCCAGTCTATCCCATGAAAAATCTCCCAGTGGTGCCTCTAGGCCCTACGTCAATGTCTCTGGTCCTGTGTCAGCCTCTCTGGCCCAATTTCAACCTCTCTAGCCCAACGTCAACCTCTCTGGGCTCTGCGTCAGCCTCTGGAGCCTCTGTGTCTCACACACTAGCCCTCACTGGCTCTGCGCAGCTCCTGGTTGTCTCTACGTGGCCTCTAGTTGCCTCTATGTGGCCTCTAGCTGGCTCTGTGTCAACATCTCCCGACTTTTGCATTGATCCTCCTGGTACTAACTCTGCCTCTTTGCTATGTATTCACTACCCCTCAGCTGCAACTCAGATCACTTCACTCAATTTTCTCAGCAAACCCTACCCGAGAAAACGAGTTCTAGATCTCTCCTGGTGTGTTCTCCAATTGACCCTCAAGCCTCCTCTTATACTTTTCTCTTTGGTCTATAAACGGTCGAGATTAAATATCTAATCAACTACTAAGATTAGATTTGGCTTGATCCATTACTTTTGGACCATTCTAACCCAATTTTATATTAATTCACATTAATATTTTATTTTTCCTAAGTTTAGACTTGGAATTCCATTAAAAATATTAATTATTTTAATATCTCCCAAACTGGTTAGATTTTGCCCAAACCATTTTTGGGTCTTGGAGATCTCATGTGCTTTGGCCACTCCACAAATTTTCATGTCCAGAGCACATCCAATGCTACCCCAAATCAACACTCCCTCTCAGCGAGGATTATGCTCTAGTAATACCCCTCACTGAATATCACCATGATAATCCAACATCGGTCCTTGTGCTAATGTTAGGCCTCCTTGCCCAACATCCTCTACACTGCTACATCTTGTATTGTTGCCCATGGCCCTGCCACTACCACTTCTACATCTGTACGACATCTCCCTCTACATCCGTGTTGCTACCCATGGCCCTGCCACTGCCACTGCTACATCTGCATTGCATCCCCTCTCATCATGCTACATCGTGCTGGCCATAGCATTTCCATTGCTAACCATTGCACTACAACTCAGTTACTTAGAAGTAAGTAATTGATCCTCCCAACTCTGACATCTCTGTCAGGCTAGAAACACTCCCGATGTTGAAGCTCCCTTTATCGTTGACAAGTGCTCCCTCTACTGACCTCTGCAATGTTGCAACAACTCCATGCACTGTAGCACTCTCTGTCACTTCATCTGAATCCGTCTCTACCAACATATTCCAGTCCTACTACTCCTCTTCAGGTTTCCCGTAGCAAGGTATAATCCAAGAGGTTGGGTACCTTGAGGATCTTTCCCCTCATCGTATGTAGTCCATCTGACTACAGCTCGATGTCTCCCCACTTCCTCTCAAGTGGCACACGAGTACTCATGGCACAGTCAACATCTGTCTCCACTTCTTTCTCTACCCTCGCTGGCACTGCCTTGGTCTCAAAAGCCTCTCCCTTTCTCTTCTTCCTTGGACACTGGTTCGCATAGTGACCCAGTTCCCCACAGTGGAAACACTTGACCTTAGATAGGTCCTTCTTCTTCCGTTTCTCCTACTTTCCCGCAGATGCTAGAGAAGCATCCTCCTCTTCCTCTTTCTTGATTCTGACCCCCTTACCACTACTCCCCACCTTGGTTAGCCATCTGATATTTCCTTAACGAAGAGTCCCCCATAGTTCTTGTTAGTGTCGGTATCTTCATCCCTCCATCAGTGATCAAATTGCTCAGTTTACATGCATGTTAGGTGTCCCATCTGATCAGTTGCATTCCATTAGGTCATTGATCAACTGATGGTAGTGGTTTCATGTCAATTTCCCTCATGACATTCACCTTCTGACTTGTTGTCACATTTTTTTAGGTCATTTACTGTCATCGAGTTTCATTTCATTCATAAAAACTAGTTTTAAGGTTTTGTCTCACTAGGTCTAGGGTTTGTCATCATAGTCATCCAAAATTGAATAAAAGGTCAGCAGGCACATGAGGAGGATAAATAAACTCATAAAATCATAAATTTTACTTCTGTTAGGCTCAATAAATTTGTTTCAAAGGGTTTTTCCATTTCATGTACAATTTCATGCAATTTCAATGTTTCTATATGTAATATCTATTTGAAAGCTATTCTTGGTGACCTGGTGACAAAATCCACTCCTGCCATGCAAGAGTCCACCTGAAGAAATCAATGTAAAAGTCCACCTGCAAAAATACAAAAGTCATAAATAAAGTGAAACAGGGCATTTATGAAAAAGCTAGCACAACATTAGAAAAGTGGGTTTGGTAAATGAAAAATTTAAGGCAAGGGGATATAAAGCTCATCTATGTGTTTGAAGTCTTCATTTGTTGTAAGTGAAAAAGCTAAAGGAAAAAATCACGTTTTTGGAGGAAAGAGGCAAAAACTGAGAAAAAAACCTGAAAGTTTACCGGCGCTACGCACCTGGGTTTTGGCACTGCACACCTACTTGGTGTTGCACACTTGGTGCAGGTTTTACACTAAAATTTGTTCAAGCGCTGCGCATACAAAGTGTGTTGCGCACCTGAGAGGAGGCGCTACGCACCTGTGTGTCGAGCATCAAAACGATTGCCATCACCTTCCTTTGCTTCAAACTCCTCAATTCACCTCTCAACAAGTAAGTGAAGCTTCTCATCTTATCTAGCAAGGATTTTTTCATAGGTTGTGGTGACTTGTATGTCTAAAACACTAAACCCTAGCTGCCTCCAAATTGTCTTATAAGATTTGAAAAGGGTATTGGGTTCTGCTATTTCTATTCCCTTAGATTATTTTCCTATACCCCATTCCCTTAAACCAAAATTCCCTAAATCCCTTTCCCTTTCCCTTTCCCAAAATCATTAGCACTCACTTCCCAAACCCCGCTCCCATTTACCAAACCCTAACCCTCTACTCTATTCCCAAACCCTATACATAAATATACCAAAACCCTACTCACTCCCCTTATTCCCTAAATCCCCAAACCCTTCACTCCATAAATCCCATTCATATCCCCTTTCATGAAAAAATATGCATGCTCAGAAATGGCTGAGAATTTTGGACAAGTTCTGGGTCTCCAAAAGGGAAAAAAACACCCAAAAAGTGCCCTCTCTACCACTTTTTTGCCACACATGAAGTAGTCTTGGGAGAATCAATTTTTGGAGGGGCAAATGGACTCCAAATTCAGAAATTCAAGTTTTTCCAAAAAGTAGACTCGCCAAGCTTTCCAATGAGCTATCATGCACCTGATTTGGACATCGGGAAGCCTTCCAAAAGTGTCCTTGAAAAAGCACTACACATAGGAGAAATTTTGCCAGTTTTGCCTATTTGATCAGAATTTCGCCCAGTTTGGCTGTCACTTGACTTTTTCTTCTCTCTTTGGTAAATTAGTGATGTAATATGATGTAATATGATATAATATGATGTAATATGATGTGCTATAATGTAAATATGATGAAAAATGACTTGAGGGGGTAGATACATCAGTTATAATTTGTTTGAGGATGAATGAATCAGTTTCCATAATTTTAGAGGCAAGTTGTTCCACTGCCTATTTTGTAGTTCCTAGTTTAGATGTTGTTGAAACAACTCCTTGACTCATGGATTCAACCCCTGATGGCCAGCATAGGTGGTTTGATGCCTATATCTTGTACTCTCTTAGTCATCTGTCAATGTTGGACTCTTGTGGATGCATTGAGCATTATTGTAAATCACTTCTGCAGTTTGGCAAGGAAATGAACTAGGGTTTTGCAGCATTTTGTGTGATTCTTGTGGTAATGTGTCTTGGCATTGTTTTCTCCTCTATGATTTAGTTTTTCTTATGTGTATATGTTTCCAACATCTATTTCTTTCTTCATAACTAAATGAATCAAGAGAATTAGGTAGAATCCATTGATATGTAGTGCTCTGCCTAGAGGATACATTTAGTTTTTAATGTTTTCTGTTGTTTGAAGAGGACTCATGAACCTTGCATGCCCTCTCCAACTTCTCACCAGTATTTAGACTCGCCATCACATTCATTTCAAATTGCTAAAAAACTTACCTACCTCGCCCCACATAAACCTCTACAAATCTGAGTTGATTTCCCGGACCCAAAGCTGCCTTCCTCATCTGATCCAACAACCAACCATTAAAATCAATCAAAATCCTCTGAGCAAATATACCTAGCCTAAAATCAGCATTAACTTTTAGTCATCTCAAGCCTTAGTTGCCATATTCTCTTCGAGATTGACAAGGAGAGAGCCTTCTCCCGACCTGGTAGGGCTATCTACTAGGTTAAGCGTGGTTTGATGTTACCCTAGACCTGCCTTTCTTTAGCCTGAGGTAGATTTAGGTACTAACATAGTGGCGACCATACTGGGGAACATAGTTTTATATTCCTCAACAAAATGTATCAAGTTCAGATCTGATTTTTCATGGTGGATAACGATCAGACATAGGAAGGCTGAAATCATTCACCTGGCAAGTCCAAATCAGTTTCAAGATCAGATCCAAGGACTCCACTGGAGGATGAACCTGACCAGTAAAAACATGAAAGGACAATATGGAAAGATCAAGTATTTAAGTTGGAATTTCATCCAAGACATTATGTTCTTTGTTATAAATTATTTCTTCTCTTTTCCCGAGAATGTCAAGAAGGCTTTGCAAAGTATATTGTATTTGAGAAAAGATCCAAGACCTGCAGTTGATTCTTTCTCTTTGAAGATTGTAAATAGCAAAGATTCGTATGCCTTTGATCTTGATCAAGACCCTTCTTCTAAATTTTATGATGACCGCCTTCAAACTGATAAGCCTCAAGAGACCAAGATTGATTCTACAGCTTCTGTACATACCCCACTACCTTGTAAAATTCCAGATCGATACAGGCCTCTGATTTTACCTCCTATATCCCATGCTTTCCCTAAAAATTATTACCTATATCTACCAAGATTTGATGGTGAATGTGACAGCATCACTGCTGAGAGACATGTAGTGAATTTTGAGTCTTTTATTGACCTTTTTGAAGTTGATGAAGAGGATGTCAGTATTAGGCTTTTTGCTCTTTCTTTGCAAGGCAAAGTCAAGAGTTGGTTCAAAACCCTGCCTGATGCGAGCATCTCAGATTTCCAGCAGTTCGTCAAAGTTTTCCTCGATAGGTGGGTGGTCAAACAAAACCCTTTCTTGATTATAGAAGAGTATAACCAGCTGAAAATACAGCCAGGGGGGACAATACAACAATTTTCTACCCGATTTAACCAAGTCTATATTTCGATGCTGGTTAATATAAGGCCTCCTCCTGGATCCGCTCTCTTGCACTACTCGAAGCCTTTGATCCGGAAATGGAGTTTTAGCTGAGATAAAGGAACCTTGCAACCTTGAGGAGATGCAAAACAGTGTAGTAGATGTAGAGGCTAATATGTTGATCAGAAGGGAAAAGTTGAAGGATGAAGAGATGAACAACATAGACCCAAAGGAATCAACATCTTTAGAGGTAAAGTTCGACATTTTGGTAAGTGAAGTGGAAGAGATGATGCAAAATATCACCACAAGGAATGAGTATAATGTTCAAGACCATGGCTCGCTGATTGAAGAAAAACAAGTGGCTGATCCAAAACATTTTCTTTCTTATCCCAATTGTCATAGATCTGAAAATGATTGTTTTATAGATCATCTTGGAGAAGAGAGATCTGTTTATATGACATGTATGCTTGATGATGTGTTTTATATTGATTATTTGCCTTAGTTTGATTAGTATGATGATGATTATGTTCTTCAAACAGAAGCTAGTCTTGCAGACAAATCAACATCTGGTTTGTGGGAGGAGGAAGTTCACTTTCAGCAGCTCAAATACAGTGATCAACCAATGCATATCAGCTATGGAAGTGAGGAGGAAAGTGCAGCAAATTTTCAAGTAAGTGAAGGATCTTTGCCTTTTTGTTTTGCTTCATTTCAGTTTATCAGAGACAACTTTCATGCAATCAGAAATAAATTGTCGACAAGTCTTGATCTGGACCATCTTGAGCACAATGAAAACCTTGTTCAAGACTTTTTTATATCCAGATTTGCAGCCTCTAAATTCCATTGATTGTCAAGTTCCAAATGAAGACTTGGAAGCTAGACCATATGATCAAATGATGCCAGATGATTTCGTACCATTTTGTTTTGAATTATTTCATTTTTTGAAGGGAAAATTTCATAGTATATCTTCAAATGGGAAGCCTATAGAAAACCATGCAATCTCATTGGAATCAATAGAAAATGGTTTGCAGCAGTCTTTTCAAGTTTTTCACGATCCAATAGTTGATGTTTTGGATGATGTCTGCAAGTCAAAGTCCTTCTCCATTAGCTACTTGTGAGCTTGAAACGTGTATTGATACAAACTTGATCTGGCAGCCAGTTTCTTTGTCATTTTCAGTAGGACTCTCGTCACAAAGCTCAAATGAAAGTTTGCATTCATGGTATGAGGAGAAGCAAAGTTATCTATTGGATGATCTAAGCCCCAGTGCACATGAATTTCAAGATCCTTATGTAGTATTTTTGGAGGCAGATAGGGAATCTATTTATTCAATTTGGGAAAATTTGGATTTGTTCACAAGTTTTCATGGGAGTTGCCTTTCAGTAGTTCTCTCTTGTTGTTCAGCCACTATGTTAGAGCCTAGATCGACCTCAAGCTAAAGGGAGGCAATCCTAGGATAACCACAAACCAAGCTTAACCTAGTAGCTAGCCCTACCAGGTCAGGAGAGGGCTCTCTCCTTGTCAATTTCAGTCAAGATGACCGAATCAAATATGGATTTTAGGCTAGGTATAGTAGCTCTATGGTTTTTTATTGATTTTTGTTTTGGGTCTAAACAGCAAGAGAAAGGATGATTTGGACTATGGAATCGATGTCAGTTTATGCTGGCAAACCTAGGGAAAATTAAGTGCCATGTTCAGCCAAGTGAAGATTGTAAATGTGAGAAGTATAGGGGAGAAAACCCACTACCCTTCTGGCATCAGACAAAGGATGAATCTACAACAACAACTTTAGATGAAAGAGAATCATGAGGTTGCTCAACAGAGCATCCAGCCAAGGATGAATTATGCTAAGACAACCATTGCAACTAACAACAAAATCATCATGAAAGGAGCATCATTGTGGATTAATTCCTAACATATCACTTAGATAATGTTGTAACAACACAGAAAAATATAATGTGTAAATGAATTACAGGAAAAACATACTAAACATCAGCATCGTGATGAATCCCAAATCCAAAGGGCGAAAGACTGCTTTATTAAAATGATATTCAAGAAAAAATTTACACAAAGCCAAGACAGCCTCTCTGCTACCAAATTCCAACCTCTACACTATGAAATTCATAAAATTTACACATTTATCTCATCCCTGTATTAAGGGAATTAAGCTCAACCATCTTCTTCAAAATAGAATCAGTTACATTAAACTTGGACCGAATTTCTGAAAATAGGTGTTGAAGATGAACTCGTATCTCCTAAACCATAGCACCTGTTACAAAAATGAAAGAGGGTTTTGTAGATAAGATAATTTTTGAGAAAAACCTCTCTCAAATTCTAGAAATTCGTTTCTAGTTTCTCGGAATCTATGCCACAAAATCATCTCTAAAACAGAAAATCATTAAAAACTTAAATCTGTCAAAATGAGCTGTAAATATCTAGTCACATATTCAAATTCATGACACCTATGAATAAACTGAAAGAGGTTTTTGTTATATGGCTTGTGGTTAACAAAACCCCCTTGGGTTTTTCAAAATTACTTTCCATATGTTGTAAAATGGCACTGAACTAAAATGACTAAAACAGTAAAAAATATGAAAAAATTTCTTTGTTTTAATGTAGGCACCAAATTCACTGCATATCTCCCACATATTAGCACCTGTGCATAAAATTAAGGAGGTTTTTGTTATTTGGTATGTGATGGACAAAAACATCTTTCTCTTTTGAAAAATTCCTTACCATTATTTCAGAAACTGATCTTGTACTAAACTTGTCATTGTGTGCAGCAACTGACCTCAAAACATGCATAACCAAGAATCACTCATTCATTTCGATCATATCTTTTGATCCAGAAATTGGTTACGGGAGTGTGATATACTGTTGGAAACATTTTCCAAGCTTCTTCTGATGGAAATACTTAGGATATGATTTGCACTGAATTTCATCTACAAAACATCTCTGAAAACCAGACATAGTAAGAGCCCATTTTGATCCCTGGTTATAGGCTGCAAAGATTGGAACTAACGTCGGCCTTATTGGGGGTGTCAAGAAAACTGTAGACCAAGTGCCTCATCCATTAGGAAATACGGTCAAACAATTGTGAACTCAAAACAACTCATACCAATCCAAACTAAAATGTTGCCTTTGGAAGCTTATTTATTTACACAAACCTACCATACTTTGCTGCAAAATCAATGGATCAAGTGATGTTGTAATGCCATATCAACCATTCAAGTAACTGTGACAAAGATGTTGCTTGAAAGTGCTTCAACCAGGACACAAATGTAAATGCTGACAACCATCCATGCACAAACTAAATTTGGCTGTGTGAAAGACAATCTGACTTATCATTCAAACTGAAAAAATACTCCATATATGCGACAATAGGATCAAAGAAACCAGACTCTATTTGCTACCCTAACTCCTCAACATAGACCTCCAACTACAAACTATCAATGCAGGCATCCACAGGCAGCTCTATTGTTTCTTGTTTTGAAGGAGGGAGAGTTTCCAAGAACTTTTTGGGATCTCGGAATTCATATGATTGGATCTGATCATTTAAATATCAAATCTCCTAAAAATTTTCAACAACTAACTCAAAGAAATCAGTGTTAGCTTTAGGAGGAAATTTCGGAGATCTCAAACATTAAAGCATGGTATAAAAAATACTTCATCAATTTCAATATCCACTAACTGATCTCTAACTTCTTTTAAAACTTCACAAAACACAGGGTTTGCCGCATACCCTACCATTTTATTTTAGTGCATGAATAGATTAGTGAGCGCTGGAATCTCTGGATTGAGTTGGAGTCGCCAGGTGAATGTTTCAGCCTTCATATGTGTTTGACTGCTATCCACCATCAACAATGAGATCTGCAACTTGAATGATCTTTCCCAGAGAATATCTGTCACCTCTTCCCTATTGGAGTCGCCACTATGTTAGTGCCTGGATCTACCTCAAGCTGAAGGAAGGCAAGTCTAGGGTAACATCAAACCATTCTTAACCTGGTAGTTAGCCCTACTAGGTTGGGAGAAGACTCTCTCCTTATCAATCTCAAAATGAATATGGCAACTTAGGCTTGAGATGACTGAAAGTAAATGTTGATTTTAGGCTAGGTATATTTGTTCAGAGGATTTTGATTGATTTTAATGGTTGGTTGCTAGATCAAATGAGGAAGGTAGCTTTGGGTCTGGGAAATCAACTCAGATTTGCAGAGGTTTTTGTGGGGCGAGATAGGAAAATGTTTTAGCACTTTGAAATGAATATGATGGTGAGTCTAAAGACTGGTGAGGAGTTGGAGAGGGCATGCAAGTTTCATGAGTCCTCTTCAAACAGCAAAAAACATTTAAAACTAAATAAACACCAAGACAGAGCACTGAACCTCAATGGATTCCACCTTTTAATCTTGATTCATTTAGTTATGCAGAAAAAGATAGATAATGGTAGATATACACATAATATAAACCAAATAACAGAGGAGAAAACAATGCTAATTCACATTACCACAAGAATCCCACAAAATGCTGCAAAACCCTGGTTCATTTCCTTGCCAAACTGCAGAAGTGATGTACAAAGTAGCTCAATGCATCCACAAGAGTCCAACCTTGATAAATGACTAAGAAAGTACAAGATATAGGCATCAAACCACATATTCTAGCCATCAGGGGTCAAATCCATGAGTCAAGGATCTGTTTCAACAAGATCTAATCTAGGAACTAAAAAATAGGCAATGGAACAGCTTGCCTCTAAAACTATGGAAACTGATTCATTCATCCTCAAACCAACTCTAACTGATGTATCTACCTCCTTAAGTCATTTTTCATCATATTTTACATCATAGTATATCAAGTTACATCATATTACATCATTGATTGACCAAGAGAGAAGAAAAAGTCAAATTGACAGAAAACTGGGGGAAATTCTGAACAAACAGGCAAAACTGGCAAATTTTCCTCCTATGCGCAGCACCACTGATCCTATGTGTAGCGCCTTTTCCAGGCCAGTTTTGGAAGGCTTCCCGAAGTCTAATTAGGTGCAGAATAGCTCATTGGAAAGCTTGGTGAGTCTACTTTCTGGAACAACTTTCATGCAATCAGAAATCAATTGTCGACAAGTCTTGATTTGGACCATCTTAAGGGCAATGAAAACCTTGTTCAAGACTTTTCATATCCAAAGTTGCAGCCTTTGAATGCCATTGATTTTCAAGTTGCAAATGAAGAATTGGAAGTTGGACCATATGATCAAATGATGCCAGATGATTCTGTACCATTTTGTTTTGAATCATTTCAGTTTCCTAAGGGAAAAATGCATAGTATATCTTCAAATGGGCAGCCTGTAGAAAACCATGTAATCTCATTGGAATCAATAGAAAATGGGTTGCAGCAATCCTTTCAAGTTTTTCACGATCCAATAGATGATGTGTTGGATGATGTCTATAGTCAAAGTCCTTCTCCATTAGCTACTTGTGAGCTTGAAACGTGTACTGATACAAACTTGATCTGGCAGCCAGTTTCTTTGTCATTTTCAGCAGGAGTCTCGTCACAAAGCTTAGATGAAAGCTTGCATTCATGGTATGTGTTACACTAAAATTTGTCACCATGACTATTTGCAGTCAATATGGCTCCATCAATAACCATACTGTCCTCCTTGGCAAGTCTTATACCTCTGCTCCTCATGTCAAACTCCAAAAAAGAGAGAAAGCCTTTAAAAACTCAATATAACTTTGGTTCCGCACTTTCTCTTACTCTTACTTGCGTGCACGCACCTCAAGTACATACTACCTGCATACTTGTACACTCTGTCTATAAAGGGGTGGGTGCGTACCCCTGTAAAAGTCAAAAGGCGCAAGTTTTACTTCAAAAAACTTACTTGTGGTCAATTCTAGAGTATTCTAGAATATGGTTTGACGTGGATTGAGCGCCTCCAGATGGTTCATGCATCCCAATGAAAGAGGAACTTATCCCATGAAGAGGGGAACTATCGCTTTGAAAGAGGGGCTTATCCCATTGATGGTGGACCTGTTTAACTTCCTCCAAAGCATTATAAATACAGGCATTGGGCCAGAGGCAAAGGAGGTTGAAAGTTGAACATTCCTAAGGGTAGATGTTGCTGAAATTAGGACTCCCTTATAGAGCTTGAGAGGAGAGATCCCATTCCTTTCTTAGCTTCATTTGGAAGTGGGTGAACTGATCAAAGTAGAGGAAAACTCTTGCTGGACCCTGGGAGGGACCTGCACAACACCAAGGCACTGGTTGTAAGGTTTCTTTTGTTTCCAATTAATACAATTAAGTTCATTTTTCTCAACAATTTGTTATATATAATTTGTTTCATAAACTCCTTGCTCTTTATGATGAATATGTTTTATTATATGAGTTATTCAGGTGATATGTAATTGTTTGCTTGCTTGTGTATGCAGGCTTCAAGGAGAAGGAGCTCATCTGGATCGAAGAGGCTTGGCTACTACAAACAGCGTTGGACTAAAGGTAAGCCTTAAACACTTGGTTGCTTTTATTTTAAATGCATATTTAGGGAAAGATAGTGCTTGATTGTTTTGTTTGTCACTAGAAAAGCTTTGTTTTCTAGGGAGGTCGGTTTTGTCCGCAAAATTGACTCTTTCCGCTTGACAGTATGAGGAGAAGCAAAGTTATCTATTGGATGATCTAAGCCCCAGTGCACATGAATTTCAAGATCCTTATGCAGTATTTTTGGAGGCATATAAGGAATCTATATTATTCAATTTGGGAAAATTTGGATTTGTTCACAAGTTTTCATGGGAGTTGCATTTCAGTAGTTCTCTCTTGTTGTTCAGCCACTATGTTAGAGCCTAGATTGACCTCAAGCTGAAGGGAGGCAATCCTAAGATAACCACAAACCAAGCTTGACCTGGTAGCTAGCCCTACCAGGTCGGGAGAGGGCTCTCTCCTTGTGAATTTCAATCAAGATGACTTAATCAAATATGGATTTAGGTATAGTAGCTCTATGGTTTTTTATTGATTTTTGTTCTGGGTTGAAACAGCAAGAGAAAGGAGGATTTGGACTATGGAATCAATGTCAGTTTCTGCCGGCAAACATGTGGCAAATTAAGTACCATGTTCAGCCAAGTGAAGATTATAAATGTGAAAAGTATAGGGGAGAAAACCTGCTGCCCTGCAGGCATCAAACAAAGGATGAATCTGCAACAACAACTTTAGATGAAAGAGAATCATGAGGTTTCTCAACAAAGCATCTAGCCAAGGATGAATTCTGCTAAGACAACCATTACAACTAACAACAAAATCATCATGAAAGGAGAATCATTATGGATGAATTCCTAACATATCACTTAGATAATGTTGTAACAAGGTATAAAAACATAATGTGTAAATGAATTACAGGGAAAACATATTAAACATCAACATCGTGATGAATCCCAGATCCAAAGAGCGAAAGACTGCTTTATTAAAATGATATTCAAGAAAAAATTTATACAAAGCCAAGATAGCCTCTCTTCTACCAAATTCCAACCTTTACACTATGAAATTCATAAAATTTATACATTTAGCTCATCCTTATATTAAGGGAATTGATCTCAACCATTTTCTACAAAATAGAATCAGTTACATTAAACTTGGACTGAATTTCTGAAAATAGGTGTTGAAGATGAACTCGTATCTCCTAAACCATAGCACCTGTTACAAAACTGAAAGATATTTTGTAGATAAGGTAATGTCGAAGAAAAACCTCTCTCAAATTCTGGAAATTCATTTCTAGTTTCTCAGAATCTGTGCCACAAAATCATCTCTAAAACAGAAAATCATTAAAAACTTAAATCTGTCAAAATGAGCTATAAAGATCTAGTCACATGTTGAAATTGATGACACCTGTGAATAAACTGAAAGAGGTTTTTGTTATATGGCTTGTTTTTAACAAAAACCTCGTTGAGGTTTTCAAAATTACTTTCCATCTGTTGTAAAATGGCACCGCACTAAAATGACTAAAACACTAAAAAAATATGAAAATTTTTCTTTGTTTTAATGTAGGCTCCAAATATCACTTCATATCTCCCACATAGTAGCACCTGTACATAAAATGAAGGACATTTATGTTATTTGGTATGTGATAGACAAAAACCTCTTTCACTTTTGAAAAATTCCTTACCATTATTTCAGAAACTGATCTTGTACTAAAATTGTCATTGTGTGCAGCAACTGACCTCAAAACATGCATAACCAAGAATCACTCATTCATTTCAATCATATCTTCTGATCCAGAAACTGGTTACATGAGTGTGATATGCCGTTGGAAATATTTTTCCGAGCTTCTTCTGATGGAAATACTTATGATATGATTTGTACTGAAGATCATGTGAAAAACATCTCTGAAAACCAGACATAGTAAGAGCCCATTTTGATCCCTGGTGATAGGCTGCGAAGACTGGAACTAACATTGACCTTATTGGGGATGGCAGCTCCTTGGAGGTGTCAAGAGCACCATAGAACAAGTGCCTCATCCATTTGGAAATACAGTCAAACAACTACAAACTCAAAACAAATCATACCAATCCAAACTGAAATGTTGCCTTTGGCAGCTTATTTATTTACACAAACCTACCCTACTTTGCTGCAAAATCAATGTATCAAGTGATGTTGTAATGCCATATCAACCATTCAAGTAATTGTGACAAAGATACTGCTTGAAAGTGCTTCAACCAGGACACAAATGTAAATGCTGACAACCATCCATGCACAAACTATATTTGGCTGTGTGAAAGACAATCTGACTTATCATTCAAACTGAAAAATACTCCATATATGCGACAATAGGATCAAAGAAACTAGACTCTGTTTGCTACCCTAACTCCTCAACACAGATCTCCAACAGCAAACTGTCAATGCAGGCATCCATGGGTAGCTCTATTGTTTCTTGTTTTGAAGTAGGGAGAGTTTCCAATAACTTTTTGGGATCTTGGAATTCATATGATTGGATCTGATCATTTAAATATTGAATCTCCTTCTCAAATTTTTCAACAACTAACTCAAAGAAATCAGTTTTAGCTTTAGGAGGAAATTTCGGAGATCTCAAACATTGAAGCACAGTAATGAAAAATACCTCATCAATTTCAATATCCACTAACTGATCTCTAACTTCTCTTAAAACTTCACAAAACACAGGATTTGCCACATACCCTACCATTTTATTTTAGTGCATGAACGGATCTGCGAGCGCTGGAATCTCTGGATTGAGTTGGAGTCACTAGGTGAATGTTTCAGCCTTCATATGTGTCTGACTGCTATCCACCATCAGCAATCAGATCTACAACTTGAATGATCTTTCCTGGATAAAATCTTTCACCTCTTCCCCAGTGGAGTTGCCACTATGTTAGTGCCTAGATATACCTCAGGTTGAAGGAAGGAAGGTCTAGGGTAACATCAAACCACACTTAACCTGGTAGCTAGCCCTACCAGGTCGGGAGAGGACTCTCTCCTTGTCAATCTCAAAATGAATATGGAAACTTAGGCTTGATATGACTAAAAGTAAATGTTGATTTTAGGCTAGGTATATTTGTTCAGAGGATTTTGATTGATTTTAATGGTTGGTTGCTAGATCAAATGAGGAAGGCAGCTTTGGGTTCGGGAAATCAACTCAGATTTGAAGAGGTTTCTGTGGGGAGAGATAGGCAAGTGTTTCAGCACTTTGAAATGAATGTGATTGTGAGTCTAAATACTGGTGAGGAGTTGGAGAGGGCATGCAAGTTTCATGAGTCCTCTTAAAACAACAGAAAACATTTAAAACTAAATAAACCCCAAGGTAGAGCACTGAACCTCAATGGATTCCACCTTTTAATCTTGATTCATTTAGTTATGCAGAAAAAGATAGATGATGGCACATATACACATAAGATAAACCAAATAACGGAGGAGAAAACAATGCTAATTCACATTACCACAAGAATCCCACAAAATGCTGCAAAACCCTGGTTCATTTCCTTGCCAAACTGTAGAAGTGATGTACAAAGTAGCTCAATGCATCCACAAGAGTCCAACCTTGACAAATGACTAAGAAAGTACAAGATATAGGCATCAAACCACCTATACTAGCCATCAGGGGTCAAATCCATGAGTCAAGGAGCTGTTTCAACAAGATCTAATCTAGGAACTGAAAAATAGGCAGTGGAACAAAACTATGGAAACTAATTCATTCATCCTCAAACCAAATCTAACTGATGTATCTACCTCCTCAAGTCACTTTTCATCATATTTTACATCATAGTACATCAAGTTACATCATATTACATCATTAATTGACCAAGAGAGAAGAAAAAGTCAAACTGACAGCAAACTAGGCAAAATTCTGAACAAATAGGCAAAACTGGCAAATTTTCCTCCTATGCGTAGCGCCACTGATCCTATGTGTAGCCCTTTTTCCAAGCCAGTTTTGGAAGGCTTCCTGAAGTCTAAATTAGGTGTAGAATAGCTCATTGGAAATCTTGGTGAGCCTACTTTCTGGAACAACTTGAATTTCTAAATTTGGAGTCATTTTCCCCTCCAAAAATTGATTCTCGCAAGACTGCTTCTTGTGTGGCAAAAAACTGGCAGAGAGGGCACTTTTTGAGTGTTTTTTGCCCTTTTGGAGACCCAGAACTTGTCCAAAAATCTCAGCCATTCTTGAGAATGCATATTTTTTCATGCTGATTCCAAAAATGCAAACCTTTTTGCAAATAGATTCCCCCAACAAAAGCGTAGTGTCGTTGGCGCTACGCACCTGCTGAAAAAAAACCTGTTTTTTGCTTCAAAATTTCAAAAATGACAAAAACTTCACCAAATTTCTTGAAATTTGGTATGAGTGATCCTTTTTATGTGTTATGATGGGCCAATGATGCTTCAGCCAAGATCTTGAGTTTATCATGCTCTTTCTTTGCTCCTTAAGGCTTTCCATGGAACTGTCACTAAGGGTTTCTTCCTCCATTTCATACTGACTGCCCATCTCCATTGTTTTCCCTTGGTTTTGAAAAATGTGGTTGTATATGGATGTTTTATGGATAATAGTGTGGAAATAAGGTGAAGGAATGAAATGGGCAGAGTGTGTGTGAAAATGTATGCTGAACAGAGTTTGGGGATGAGTAGGGTTTTAGGGAGAGTGGGTAGAGTGGGTAGAGTTTGATGATGTGAGTAGGGCTTGTAGGGTTTTGGAAGTAGTGTAGGGTTTGGGAGAGTGGCTAGAGTTTTAGTGATGTGAATAGGGTTTGTAATGAAGTGGGGGTAGTGAAAATGTAGAATGTGGGAATTAGGGTTTTGGAATAGGGTATGCTCTCTAGGGAATTATGGATAGGAGGATAGGATTTAGGGAAATAGTAAAACTGATATGGGACATCAGCAATGAGTGTTTTTTACAATATATGAAATTCTTTAGTGACATTTAGGGTTTGATGTTTTGAGAGCCAACACAACCCAAAAATTTATGCAACAATTATTGTCTGCAAGAAAAGTGATGTTATTTACTTGCAATGGAGAAATTTGGGAGTTTTGAGGCAATTTGATGAAATTTGCAACAATTTATAGCCCAAATACCAGGTGCATAGTGCACTCACCCAAGTGCGTAGCGTAATTTGTATGTGTAGTGCCCGAACAAAACTCAGTGTAAAACCTGCACTAAGTGCGTACCACCAATTCTATGTGTAGCGCCAGCTGACAGGTGTGTAGTGCTTTTTGCGGGACACTTTTGGAGGCCTTACCGTTGTCCAAATTGGGCATGTGATAGCTAGTTGGAAATATTATTGAGTCTAATTTCCAAAAAATCTTGAATTTTGAGTTCATGTCCCTGTCAAAAGTCAAATCTCCCAAGACTGGTCAAAATGTGCAAAATGAAGTTGCCTAAATACAGAGTGTTGTTGCAGTCAACTTTTGAAGGTCTTCCTCAACTCCAAATTGAGCTCATGATAGCTCATTGGAAATTTATTTATGTCTAGTTATCATTTGACTCATCAAGAAATTCATTTGGCCAACCAAGCTAGGAGAAATATTGATTTTCCCAAGGTCACTCCAGAGGTGCAGCAACCCTCCTAAGGCAACTTGTATTTTTTACATTTCTCTAAAACCGTGACAGCTGTGTAAAAAGTGAAGGAGGTTTTTCTTCATTGGCCTATTATGGACAAAAACCTCTCTCACTTTTTCCAAATTCAGTTTTTCTTGCTCAGAAACATCATTTGAGTAAAACCTATCCCGATGTGTGGAACAGGGGATTTGTCGAAATGAAGGGAAATGAAGGGGATAAGGGGCTTCTAAATTCTTGAGAAAAATTTTGGAAGTAGGGAGGGATGTTAGGAAATAGGGGAAAGTGGAATTTCAAATATTGAGTGAAGGGAAGGGGTCCAAAAGGGAAAAACACAGGCCTAGCCTAGAAAATTGTCAAATTGTAGCAAGAAACTAGGGTTTGTGGGAAAATGAGAAATTTGAGGGATCTCAATGATGGGAAGTGTTTAATAAGGTACGTTAAAGATAGGGGAAGGTGTATGAGCATTAGGATGCAAGCTTTGTTGATGATTTGACCATCCAAGAGAAATTACCTTCAAAACCCTAAGAGAGGGAAATGAGTCTTACCCAAGCACAACTGAAACACAGACAAGGTGTAAAATGACCCATTGGAAACTGAAATGATGATGACAACTCTTTGAATGATGGTACATTCAGCTAAATGGTGATATGAACCGACATTTGGAAAATTTTGAAAGAAGTGAAAACAAATCCTAGACCTCATACTTAGTGACCAAATTTTACTTGCAGACTCACTGAAATGACAAAATTTGACTTTGACACCTAAAACCACTTTGTAAAAGCATATTTGATCACTGGTGGAAGGTTTCAAATACTGACACTAACATTGGCTCCAATGGGGATGGTAGCTCCTGGGAGGTGCCAAGAACCACAGATCTTTAGCAGAGCAAACCAGTGCCTTATCCATTGGGCAATGGAGTCAATAACTTCAAAACACCCAAAAACCAATTACTATGAAACTTTGACTCAAGACTCATAGTTGAACTGACTAATTCAAAACATAGTGGTGACTCCACTGGGGATCGTAGTTTTATGTTCCTCAGCAAAATGTAATCAAGTTCAGATCTAATTATTGATGGTGAACAACGATCAGACACAGCAAGGCTGAAATCATTCACCCGGTGACTCCAAATCAGCTTCGACATCAGATCCAAGGACTCCACTAGAGGATGAACCCGACCAGCAGAAACATGAAAGGACAATATGGAAAGATCAAGTATTCAAGTTGGAATTTCATCCAAGACATTATGTTCTTTGTTATAAATTATTTCTTCTCTTTTGAGAATGTCAAGAAGGCTTTGCAAAGTATATTGTATTTGAGAAAAGATCCTCGACCTGCATTTGATTACTTCCCTTTGAAGATTGTGAATACCAAAGATTTGCATGCCTTTGAGTTTGATCAAGACCCTCTTTCTAAAGCTTGTGATGACAGTATTCAAACTGATGAGCCTCAAGAGACCAAAATTGATTCTACACCTTCTTTACATACCCCTACACCTTGTAAAATTCTAGATTGATACAAGCCTCTCATTTTACCTCCTATATCAAATGCTTTCCCTAAAAATCATTACCTATATCTACCAAGATTTGATGGTGACAGTGGTAACATCACTTCTGAGAGACATGTGTGTGTCAATCTTTGAAACCTTCCACCAGTGATCAAATATGCTCTTACAAAGTGGTTTTAGGTGTCAAAGTCAAATTTTGTCATTTCAGTGAGTCTTCAAGTAAAATTTGGTCACTAGGTATTAGGTCTAGGATTTGTTTTCACTTCTTTCAAAATTGTCCAAATGTCGGTCCATGTCACCATTCAGCTGAGTGTACCATCATTCAAAGAGTTTTCATCATCATTTCAGTTTCCAATGGATCATTTTTACACCTTGTCTGTGTTTCAGTTGTGCTTGGGTAAGACTCATTTCCCTCTCTTAGGGTTTTGAAGGTAATTTCACTTGGATGGTAAAATCATCAAAAAAATCTTGCATCCTAATGCTCATACACCTTCCCCTATCTCTAACGTACCTTATTAAACACTTCCCATCACTAAGATCCCTCAAATTCCTCATTTTCCCACAAACCCTAGTTTCTTGCTACAATTTGACAATCTTCTAGGCTAGGCCTGTGTTTTTCCCTTTTGGACCCCTTCCCTTCACTCAATATTTGAAATTCCACTTTCCCCTGTTTCCTAACATCCCTCCCTACTTCCGAAAATTTTCTCAAGAATTTAGAAGCCCCTTATCCCCTTCATTTCCCTTCATTTCGACAAATCCCCTGTTCCACACATGAGGATAGGTTTTACTCAAATGATGTTTCTGAGCAATAAAAACCAAATTTGGAAAAATTGAAAGACATTTCTGTCCATAATAGGCAAATGAAGAAAAACCTCCTTCACTTTTTACACAACTTTCACGGTTTTAGAGAAATGTCAAAAATACAAGTTGCCTCAGGAGGGTTGCTGCACCTCTAGAGCGACCTTGGGAAAATCAATATTTTTCCTAGCTTAGTTGGCCAAATGACTTTCTTGATGAGTCAAATGATAACTATACATAAATATATTTCCAATGAGCTATCATGAGCTCAATTTGGAGTTGAGGAAGACCTTCGAAAGTTGACTGCAACAGCACTATGTATTTAGGCAGCCTCATTTTGCACATTTTGACCAGTCTTGGAAGATTTGACTTTTGACCGGGCAAATGAACTCCAAATTGAAAAATTAAAGATGTTTTGGAAAGTAGACTCAATAATATTTCTAACAAGCTATCACATGCCCAATTTGGACATCGGGAAGGCCTCCAAAAGTGTCCTGCAAAAAGCGCTACGCACCTGTTAGCTGGCGCTATGCATAGAATTGGCGCTACACACCTGGTGCAGGTTTTACACTAAGTTTTGTTCGGGCGCTACACATACAAAGTGCACTACAAACCTGGGTGAGTGTGCTACGCACTTGGTATTTGGGCTACAAATTGTTGCAAATTTCATCAAATCTCCTCAAAACTCCCAAATTTCTCCATTGCAAGTAAATAACATCACTTTTCTTGCAGACAAGAATTGTTACATAAGTTTTTGGGTTGTGTTGTCTCTCAAAAAATCAAACCCTAAATGTCACTAAAGCATCTCATATATTGTAAAAATACACTCATTGCTGCCGTCCCATATCAGTTTTACTGTTTCCCTAAATCCTATCCTCCTATCCATAATTCCCTAGAGAGCATACCCTATTCCCAAACCCTAATTCCCACATTCTACATTTTCACTACCCCCACTTCATTACAAACCCTATTCACATCACTAAAACCCTACCCACTCTCCCAAACCCTACACTACTTCTGAAACCCTACAATCCCTACTCACATCATCAAACTCTACCCACTCTCCCTAAAACCTTACTCATCCCTAAACTCTGTTCAACATACATTTTCACACACACTCTGCCCATTTCATTCCTTCACCTTATTTCCACACTATTATCCATAAAGCATCCATATACAACCACATTTGTCAAAACTAAGGGAAAACAATGGATATGGACAGTGAGTATGAAATGGAGGAAGAAACCCTTAGTGATAGTTCCATGGAAGGCCTTAAGGAGCAAAGAAAGAGCATGATAAACTCAAGATCTTGGTTGAAGCATCATTGGCCCATCATAGCACATAAAAAGGATCACTTATGCCAAATTTCAAGAAATTTGGTGAAGTTTTTGTCATCTTTTAAATTTTGAAGCAAAAAACAGGTTTTTTTAGCAGATTTTCAAAAAGGTTTGCATTTTTGGAATCAGCATGAAAAAATATGCATGCTCAGGAATGGCTGAGATTTTTGGACAAGTTCTGGGTCTCCAAAAGGGAAAAAAACACTCAAAAAGTGCCCTCTCTACCACTTTTTTGCCACACAAGAAGCAGTCTTGGGAGAATCAACTTTTGGAGGGGCAAATGGACTCCAAATTCAGAAATTCAAGTTGTTACAAAAAGTAGACTCACCGAGATTTCCAATGAGCTATTCTACACCTAATTTGGACTTGGGAAGCCTTCCAAAACTAGCCTTGAAAAAGAGCTACGCATAGGATCAGTGGTGCTATGCATAGGAGGAAAATTTTCTAGTTTTGCCTGTTTGTTCAGAATTTCACCCAGTTTGCTGTCAGTTTGACTTTTTATTCTCTCTTGGTCAATTAATGATATAATATGATGTAACTTGATGTAATATGTTTTAAAATATGATGAAAAGTGACTTGAGGAGGTAAATACATCAGTTAGAGTTGGTTTGAGGATGAATGAATCAGTTTCCATAGTTTTAGAGGCAAGCTGTTCCACTACCCATTTTTCAGTTCCTAGATTAGATCTTGTTGAAACATCTCCTTGACTTATGGATTCGACCCCTGATGGCTAGCATGGTTGGTTTTATGCCTATATCTTGTACTTTCTTAGTCATTTGTCAAGGTTTGACTCTTGTGGATGCATTGAGCTACTTTGTACATCACTTATGCAGTTTGGCAAGGAAATGAACCAAGGTTTTGCAGCATTTTGTGGGATTCTTGTGGTAATGTGAATTAGCATTGTTTTCTCCTCTGTTATTGGGTTTATCTTATGTGTATATGTGTCATCATCTATCTTTTTCTGCATAAATAAATGAATCAATGTTAAAAGGTGGAATCCATTGAGGTTCAGTGCTCTGCCTTGGGGTTTATTTAGTTTTAAATGTTTTCTGTTGTTTGAAGAGGACTCATGAAACTTGCATGCCCTCTCCAACTCCTCATCACTCTTTAGACTCACCATCACATTCATTTCAAAGTGCTAAAACACTTTCCTATCTCACCCCACAGAAACCTCTGCAAATCTGAGTTGATTTCCTGGACCCAAAGCTGCCTTCCTCATTTGATCCAGCAACCAACCATTAAAATCAATCAAAATCCTCTGAACAAATATACCTAGCCTAAAATCAGCATTTACTTTCAGTCATCTCAAGCCTAAGTTGCCATATTCATTTTGAGATTGACACGGAGAGATTCCTCTCCCGACCTGGTAGGGCTAGCTACCAAGTTAAGCGTGGTTTGATGTTACCCTAGATCTGCCTTCCTTCAGCCTAAGGTAGATCCAGGCACTAACAGTTCATAAGCAAGCACTTGCAGAGAATTCAAACATCAGCCAGAATACTTACTTGGTTACATTGGTTGTTTCATTTCACTTGATCGGGTGATGAATGGAACAACTAGAGTAGGTTTTATTGAATAAGCTCCATTTTGAGCATATTTTCCAGTTTTTCAGTTGTGTTTTAGTATTGTGTCAGTTTCATTTTAGTTTTGAGTCAGTTTAGTTATGAGTCTTGTGTCAAGGTGTTCGTTTTGGTGTTCTGAAGCTATTGACTCCATATTGCCCAATGGGTGAAGGCACTTATCTGCTTTTCCAGAGATCTGTGGTTCTTGGCACCTCACAGGAGCTACCATCCCCATTGGAGCCAATGTTAGTGTCAGTATCTTCATCCCTCCATCAGTGATCAAATTTCTTTGTTTGCATGCATGTTAGGTGTCCCATCTGATCAGCTGCATTCCATTAGGTCACGAATCAACTGATAGTAGTAGTTTCATGTCAATTTTCCTCATGACATTCATCTACTGACTTCTTGTCACATTTTTTTTAGGTCATTTACCCTCATCCAGTTTCATTTCATTCATAAAAAACCATTTTTAGGGTTTTGTCTCACTAGGTCTAAGGTTTGTCATCATAGTCATCCAAAACTGAATAAAGGTCAGTAGGCACATGAGGAGGATAAATAAACTCATAAAATCATAAATTTTACTTCTGTTAGGCTCAATAAATTTGTTTCACCTCAAAACTCTGTTTTGAGGTGAAAATAGGGTTTTTCCATTTCATGTACAATTTCATGTAATTTCAATGTTTCTATATGTAATATGTATTTGAAAGTTGTTCTTGTTGACCTGGTGACAAAATCCACTCCTGCCATGCAAGAGTCCACCTGAAGAAATCAATGTAAAAGTCCACCTGCAAAAAGACAAAAGTCAGAAGTAAAGTGAAACAGGGAATTTATGAAAAAGCTAGCACAACATTAGAAAAGTGGGTTTGGTAAATGAAAAAATTAAAGGCAAGGGTATATAAAGCTCATCTATGTGTTTGAAGTCTTCAATTGTTGCAACTGAAAGAGCTAAAGGCAAAAATCGTGTTTCTGGAGGAAAGAGGCAAAAACTCAGCAAAAAGCCTGAAATTTTACTGGCGCTGCACACCTACCTAGCGTTGCACACCTGGCGCAGGTTTTACACTGAAATTTGTTTGGGCACTGCGCATACAAAGTGCGTTGCACACCTTAGAGGAGGTGCTACACACCTGTCTATCAAGCATCAAAACAATTTCTACCACCTTCCTTTGCTTCAGACTCCTCAATTCACCTCTCACCAAGTAAGTGAAGCTTCTCATCTTATCTAACAAGGATTTTTTCATAGGTTGTGGTGACTTGTATGTTTAAAACACTAAACCCTAGCTGCCTCCAAATTGTCTTATAAGATTTGCAAAGGGTATTGTGTTCTGCTATTTCTATTCCCTTAGATTATTTTCCTATACCCCATTCCCTTAAACCAAAATTTCCCAAATCCCTTTCCCTTTCTCTTTCCCAAAATCATTAGCACTCACTTCCCAAACCCCACTCCCATTTACCAAAACCTAACCCTCTACTCTATTCCCAAACCCTATACATAAACATACCAAAACCCTACTCACTCCCCTTATTCCCTAAATTCCCAAACCCTTCACTCCCTAAATCCCATTCATATCCCCTTTCACCTCACCTACTCATCCTAAAATACCTTCATACTCATCATCCATCCACCCATCTCATAATTCACCACAACTGTTCACACACAATGAAAAAAAAATCCAAGTGACTAGGCAGCGAAGAGGCAAGGTTAGAAGACAAAAGGCAAAGTAAATTGAGAATCCTAGGGAGATTTGTCTTGAGAAGTCAACATACACTTGGAGAGGTTGCTTGAGAAGGAAAACAAAGAAGAGAAAATGCTTTGTCACTCAGCTTATCACTACCTAACCTGGAACAAGATTTGTAATGCAAGGATAAAGAGGTTAAAAGACAAACTACAAAGGGCCTTAAGAAAGAAAAAAGAGCAAGATAAACTCAAGATTTTTGCTGAAGCATAATTGGCCTAGCAAAGCACATAAAAAGGATCACTCATGCCAAATTTCAGGAAATTTGGAGCATTTTTTGTCATTTTTGAAATTTTTAATGCAAAAAACAGGTTTTTTCAGCAGGTGGCACTGCGCTTTTGTTGGGGGCACTCATTTGCAAAAAGGTTTGCATTTTTGGAATCAAAATTAAAAAATATGCATGCTGAGAAATGGCTGAGAATTTTGGACAAGTTCTGGGTCTCCAAAAGGGAAAAAAACACCCAAAAAGTGCCCTCTCTGCCACTTTTTTGCCACACAAGAAGCAGTCTTGGGAGAATCAATTTTTGGAGGAGCAAATCGACTCTAAATTCAGAAATTCAAGTTTTTCTAGAAAGTAGACTTACCAAGCTTTCCAATGAGCTACCCTGCACCTAATTTTGACTTCAGGAAGCCTTCCAAAAGTGGCCTTGAAACAGCGCTACGCATAGGAGAAATTTTGCCTGTTTGATCAAAATTTCGCCCAGTTTGGCTGTCAGTTGACTTTTTCTTCTCTCTTTGGTAAATTAATGATGTAATATGATTTAATATGATGTGATATGATGTAAATATGATGGAAAATGACTTGAGGGGGTAGATACATCAATTAGAATTGGTTTGAGGATGAATGAATCAGTTTCCATAATTTTAGAGGCAAGTTGTTCCACTGCCTATTTTGTAGTTCCTAGTTTTGATGTTGTTGAAACAGCTCCTTGACTCATGGATTTTCCCCTGATGGCTAGCATAGGTGGTTTGATGCCTATATCTTGTACTTTCTTAGTCATTTGTCAAGGTTGGACTCTTGTGGATGCATTGAGCATTATTGTAAATCACTTCTGCAGTTTGGCAAGGAAATGAACCAGGGTTTTGCAGCATTTTGTGGGATTCTTGTGGTAATGTGTCTTGGCATTGTTTTCTCCTCTATGATTTAGTTTTTCTTATGTGTATATGTTCCAGCATCTATTTCTTTCTTCATAACTAAATGAATCAAGAGAATTAGGTAGAATCCATTGATATTCAGTGCTCTACCTAGAGGATACATTTAGTTTTTAATGTTTTCTGTTGTTTGAAGAGGACTCATGAACCTTGCATGCCCTCTCCAACTTCTCACTAGTCTTTAGACTCACCATCACATTCATTTCAAAGTTCTAAAACACTTGCCTACCTCGCCCCACAGAAACCTCTACAAATCTGAGTTGATTTCCAGAACCCAAAGTTGCCTTCCTCATCTGATCCAGCAACCAACCATTAAAATCAATCAAAATCCTCTGAGCAAATATACCTAGCCTAAAATCAGCATTAACTTTCAGTCATCTCAAGCCTTAGTTTCCATATTCTCTTTGAGATTGACAAGGAGAGAGCCCTCTCCCGACCTGGTAGGGCTAGCTACCAGGTTAAGCGTGGTTTGATGTTACCCTAGACCTGCCTTTCTTCAGCCTAAGGTAGATTTAGGCACTAACAGTTCCTCCCACTCTGGAAGGTTCGACCTGTCCAGTAAGCTTTGGAAAAATACATCCCGTTCCTTTAAGATTGAATTCAGTGTGTCCTCACCAACAACTCCTCATCCAACGTGACCCCTATGGAAGTTAGTTGGTCCTGGATCTCTGTCAATCACCCGAGGAAGGTATCTATCAGCTCTCCCCTCTGCATCCGGTATGACTGCAACTGATTTTCTAGAAGCGTCTTCCTCTACATGGAAGTATGCTAATACAACTTCTTGAGGGCATCCCACATCTCATTTGTTGTACCCTTCTCGGCAATATGTGGTATCACATGATCCTTGACCCCGTCAAGAATGAGGCACTTAGCCCTGGCCATTACCTCTTCGTACTTCTCATTTTCAGCCGGGTCAACTGGGATCGCTATCATTTTCAAGGCAAAGTGCTTGATGTGATACCTATCTAGAATGGACAAGATCTTGGCCTTCCAGACTACGAAGTTGGAAGCTCTATCCAGTCTATCCTAATATCTCAGCCCATTCACTGTCATTTCACTGCTCCTCTTTCAACTCTTTTGAGTCTCTCTACTTCCCTCCTGGAAGTCCTCTAATCGACTCCTATTGATTCTATCAACTTCTCGTTTGGAAGTTCTCGATTTCACTCCCTCTAAGCCTCAATTTCCCTTCTGGAAACCCCTCTACCAATGTCGAGATACCCCACTTCTATTGTTTATGCAATTGCACCACTAATCAGGATTTCTTGGCTAGAAATCCTCGACAGCAACTCCCTCCTCCTTGGTCTTACCTTGTTAGGTATTGTTCCCAACCACAGTACCCCACCAGCTTCGCTCCGCAACTCACCCACAGCCTCCTATGCCTCAAAAATCTGAAGGTCTAAGCCTCTAGGCTCTGTACAATCCCAGCACCAGTAAAATATGCACCTCCTTGCCACAATGTCAATCCTTCCTAACTGAGAAAGATGATCAGGCACTACATAGATCGGGTCTGCTCCTTTTTGCCTCAGCGTTGATCCTCCTACTGGCTTGAACTGATGACACAAGCTCTCTGCGTCACCCCTTCCTTGTTGCTTTCTACTAGGAACAACTTTTGTCACTTGGGACAACTGTTTCTGTTGTTGTTGCTCTGGTCAGTTGATGCCTTCAGTTATCTTGTGATCTGCAACCACACTCTGATACCATGTTGGAATTTCTAAGTTTGTTAGAAATTCTTCCTATGCTATCTGATTTATTTCTTCGTACTTGTTCAATTACTTAACAAGTTATTTACCATGTAAATATTGAAAATAAATACAAGAACGGTATCAACACATAAAGATCATCAACTAAAGGAAAAATAAGCACACAAGTGACACCGTTTTTTTTGGACTAATGTCCCAAGAAAAACTCAATGCAGGAAAACTGGTGTAACTATTCAGAGGTTTTTATTATTATGCAGTTTCAGAATACAACCTAGGTGCTAGAAATGGATCACCCAACAGAGAATGCCCTCGGTAGTAGTACTTATCAGTCGAAGAAATATATTCTGGCTAAATCATTAGATGAACGATCCCACTACAACAATGCAGCTTCTGCTACTCTGCGTCACACTGATAGGAATTGTGTAACCCTATCTGGCTCTCTAGCTCCAGTCTGTCCCATGAAAAATCTCCCAGCGCTGCCTCTAGGCCCTGCGTCAATCTCTCTGGCCTTGTGTCAGCCTCTCTGGCCTAGCGTCAGCCTCTGTGGGCTCTACGTTAGCCTCTGTTTCTCACACGTTGGCCCTCACTGGCTCTGCGCAGCTCCTGGCTGGCTTTGTATGGCCTCTGGCTACCTCTACGTGCCCTCTAGCTGGCTTTGCGTCAACCTCTCCCGGCTTCTGTGCTGATCCTCTTGGTACTAACTTTACCTCTCTGTTATGTATTCACTGCCCCTCGGCTGTAACTCAGATCACTTCTCTCAATTTCCTCAGCAAACCCTGCCCTAGAAAATTGAGTTCTTGATCTCTCTTGGTGTGTTCTCCAACTGACACTCAAGCCTCCTCTTATACTTTTCTCGTTGGTCCATCAACGACCGAGATTAAATCTCTAGTCAATGGCTAAGATTATATTTGGCTTGATCCATGACATTTGGACCATTCTAATCCAGTTTTATATTAATTCACATTAATATTTTAATTTTCCTAAGTTTAGACTTAGGAACTCCATTAAAAA
Organism: Pinus tabuliformis; assembly: GCA_031772625.1. Taxonomy (NCBI): domain Eukaryota; kingdom Viridiplantae; phylum Streptophyta; class Pinopsida; order Pinales; family Pinaceae; genus Pinus; species Pinus tabuliformis. Next base: position 702,978,119 of record CM062808.1, on the reverse strand, counting down.
TATTAATTATTTTAATATCTCCAAAACTAGTTAAATTCTGCCCAAACCATTTCTAGGCCTTGGATATCTCATTTGCTTTAGCCTCTCCACCGATTTTCATGGCTGGAGCACATCCGATGCTACCCCAAATAAACAAAATACAACATGATATATCAAAATTACGCTACCAAGTGCAAAAAAAATTGTTCTAGCAAAGAGTAGCCAAAAATAAAATGGAAGTTAAAATTGATGGTTTGAAGAATGGTTTAAAATTAGTAATGGAAGGTTTGAATGATGGATTAAAAGCAGGCATGGAAGGTTTGAAGGATGGATTAAAAGAAGACATGGAAGGTTTGACAAAGTTGCTACAAGAAATGCTTCCTAATGGTGAAAAGGTATTCCATGAAACTCATGATGATAACAAAAGGAATGTTAATCATGATTTTAGAGACTCTAAATTTGGATTGAAGACCCACAACATTCCAAAGATCGATATGAGGAAGTTTGATGGCAAGGAGTTGGTAACATGGATACTATAAATGGAGCAATTTTTTTATCTACACGATGTGCAACACATACAAAAGGTACACATTGCATCTATATATTTGGAACCCAATCACTTTGTATGGTATCGATGGCTTTGTTCTCGTAAACCACTTTTCACTTGGTAAATTTTTACGGAGGAAATGATAGCACATTATGAGGATACAAAGACCAACACCTTCTTTATCCAATTGATAAATCACAAACAAAAGGGTTCAATGGTAGAGCACATTGAGGACTTCCAAAAATTGAATATCAGTTACCCTGATATTCCATAGGAGCATAGGATTGATGTCTTCAAAGGGAATTCGAAGGATAACATCCAACATGAGGTTTTCCTTTGGGAACTTGATTCATTGGAGAAGGCATTTAGTGTGGCAAGAAAAGTTGAAAGAAAAATTATGGTAACAAGAAAGTCTACCACTCAAGTGTTGCTACTCCTAGCCTTCCACAACCTACAAAGTTGATGCCACAACAATTAGATGAAAAAAGAGTGTTGGCTTATGGGGGCATGACCCAGGTTTAGAGTTATTTAGACAAACAAATCCCTACACTATTGGCCTTTTTGGCCCGCGGAGCGCGGACTGAAGTCTCACCTAAAGCAGTATGGGGGAATGTTGGAACCAATTTTCCACACTCTTGAGATGGATGCGATGTCAATTTAGTCCAACTAAACCTACCTTCGCGCAGGTCACTTCCAACCTTCAGTATCCTCGCGAAGTGTCACAATCATCTTTCATGCAGCCCTAACCAAGGGCTGAAGTCCTTTCATGTTGTCAGGGCAGCAATCTGCGCTATTTCCTGAACTATGCTAAGTGTCTTACTTATCTTCTTAACAGATCTTAGTTAACTTCACGTGAACAGATATTCTATGTTGCGTTTACTTAATCAACACAATTATATACATTCGTGCATCATATAAGCATTAGAAGTGAAATCTATACCCAATATAATAGATGCATAAAACAAGAAATAAATACGCAGAAATGATATGAAACTTATCTTTATTAATACTTCCAACTGTTACAGATCGAATCACCCTACACACTCGGCTATAGGGGTCCGCGCACTCAGCTACAAACTACTAGGCCTTTGTGCACTCAGCTACAGAGCCTTCTCCTACTCTACAACTCAATGCTAGACTTTACTCCACAGATATGACTCAATCCATCATCCTTGTTTCTTCGATTATCAATGCCTTAACTACTTAGAGCTTCGCTCTATTTATACAATCCCATGCTCCGTAGACCATGTGTAGATCCCTACAGTTGACATTACATTAACAAAATTAGGGTAGAAAACCCTATAACTCTTTAACAAACTATGTGCTCCACGCCCACAAATTATGGAGTCTTTACATCGGAATTACAAAATTAACTAAAATCTGGGATCTAAGCCCCAAAACTTCCCTTGGGGGATCTCGCGCCCAACAGGCCCCCAACACAAACATCATGACTTGCCTTCGAGTCACTCTGTCGATGTGGAGATCTTTGCGCGAAGGCCTCCCAACTCTGACTGGATCACTGCAAGTTCGGCAACGCACTGAGCAGTTGCCTGCTGGACTTCCTCTATGCATTGTTCAGTGACAGTTGTGGTTGAACTGCTACCCTGAATCCTCTCCTGTGTGGCTTTCAAATGTGTTAGCTTTGCTTCAATGGAGGTTGTAATGGTATAAGCCTCATCGATCCACGGCTGTAGGCGCGCCTTCAAAACTGCTTCCTTATGTTGAGTAGCATCCACCTGCTCCTTGAGCGCCTTTGCCTTCTGCATCCTGGCTAGCCTCTATGTGAAGGAAACCATCTGGCAGTCCCTTTTACTTCATCATATCTCTGCTGCAGCTCGCACGCCTCTGTCTCCAGGCACTCTATGTTCGGGTCCTCCTATAGGGTGGTGAGGACCTCGAACGACTGCTCGAACAGCTCTGTGCAATCTATCACTGCACTGTTAACCACCACCATTGTTGTTGTGATCACAGTGGTGCATTGTTCAATAACCTCCAAGGGATTTGAATGTTGCGCCTTCAACTGTAATTCTGTTATCTGAAGGTTCAGCTCCAACTAAACCTGGCCATTTCTTCTCTTACGTCACACACCCCTGCTGCTATCTTACGTATGCGCGCCTCCATCGATTCCTCTGCTAGGATGGCCAACTCCGAGACCATCTGGCAGGCTTCCTCCACCACCTGCACTATTTGTCTATTCTGCACCACTGCCTCATTGCGCTGCAAGCTCAACTGCTCAATTTTGATGTGTTTCTTGCTCATTACTTGTATCATGTGACTCTTCTTGGCCCGAAGCTCTGTAGTGACTCCATCCTGCAAAATATAGAGTCTCCCGAGGGAGCGCAGCCATGTTTAACCTGATCCCTTTCAACCCACTGACCATAGGCCTGTCAGCCTCATTTTCTGTAACGAGTGCTCCATCTGGCAGCACTATTGTGTTGGTTGTCTAGGCGCGTAACATTTCCTCGACCGCGGAAGTGCCTACTATGAGGCTGGTTGACACTATGCCAGCCTGCGGATTGTGCACCTCTAACTCCTGTATCTACGTCCGGAGAGCCCCCAATACCATCTAGTGTTGCTCCTAAAACTACTAGAGGGCCTCCGCAATGACATTCCTCACCGTCTTGCCAATATCATGTAGATCCCCTTCAGTAAGGGTGATAGGGTCAAATGAAGTCTTTGAGGACTTCGTCTTCTTTCATGGCCCTACTTGCTCTCTTGGGCGCAGATGTTTCAACTGGGTGGACGTTGTCTGCAGGTCCATGCCACCTTGTTCTGTATCAATATCTAGCTCGTGCGAAGGCGACTTCTATCCTTCGTGCTCTTCTTCTATTGTCTTTTGTTGCTCTTTGGCCAACTTCGCAGCATCGCGTGCCACTTGGGCCTTAGCTGCTACTTCTTCCTTCATGCGCTTTTCCACCAGCTACGCCATCCACAGTTTTGCCTCTTCCTTCTTCCGCTACACGGTGAACTTCTCCGCTTCCACTGCGGAGCCAACTGGAACGCACCACTCCAGTAGCCAAGACTCAAGGACCACAAATATGACATCGTCGGTCGCCAAATAGGGTAACTCGCACCACGTCTTCGTGGGGTCCTTCCACACCCTGATGAAGACATGGTGTAAGTCTGCTTTGAAATCCACGAAGCTCTGCAGACTGTTGTAGACCATGGGCGATAACCGTGGCTTGCAATTAATCCCCAATGTTCATTTCCATGAGCACCGAGAATATTTTTCCTTCCCTTATCCTTTGTGCATCCCTGTTTTTCCACATCGAAGCATACTTCACTGCCTCTGGAAGGTCCTGTGTGATCGTCGGGAACTGGCTATCTTCAGGTAACTCCCATGCCACCAGTACTATCAACAACAGGAGCCATGCATAATGGAATGTTTTACCCTGCTCCTGTGCCTCGTAGCAGTTCTTAAGGAACTCTCCCCATGGATAGTTTGCCCAATTGAACTAGACCCCTTCTGCGCATTGCACTGTTAGTGCAACCACTGGCTCAGGCACCTCATCTGCGCAGCACTTCCGCATCACCTTTCCTGCCAATATCTATGTTGCGACCTTGACTGTAGGGTTTTTGATGCTGGAAATGGCGTACCCTCACTTCTTCTTCTCCAGTTTAAACTTCTTTTTCATGGCCTCCGCGATGGCCAAATCATCACTCTTCCCTTCTGAAATTTTAGTTGGGTCCTCCCCTGCATAAGGGAGCTATGTAATCCTATGAATCAAATGGTTTGTGATGGGGATGGGCTCCTCCAGCCACAAGCACCCATCATGCACCAAGTAGAGTAGTTGCCTGATGACAAAAATGGTCACTGGGATGTGATGATAATGTAGCATCCAGAGCAGGTTTAGCAATCCTGCCTTCTCTACAACTCTCAGCCATTTGCGTGGCTCCAACTCTATGATTCCAGCCGGTGCATCTTTCTTTTGGCACATTTAGCTGCACAGTCGCGAGATGCGGGAACTTCTCGTGGTCCATGAGGTCCCAATCTTCAAATTTCAGCATGGGCACTCATCCCAAGTGCACTCCTTCAAAAATAATGTCATCAAGGAGTAGCAAAGCCTGCAGAGAGCTCTTGCTCTCATCTATATCTTTAGGCACCTTTTCTTTACCCTTCTGTGAAGGAACATATGTGGGCAGCCTGGTGAGAGGGTCCACACCTTGGGTTTCAACCTTCGTCTCTACATCCTCCTCCTCAACCAAGATTTCTTCAAACTCTTCTTCCTCATCGGCCTCCAAATTGATAGCCTTCCCCTTTTCTTCCATGGTGAGATTAGTCCTCAGCGGATTTCTAGGTGATACACACACCGATACCATCGCCTGCTTGTCTTCCTTGGGTCGCAGCATGCGTGGTGATTTAGGGATTTCAGCGACTATCCCAACGCTCTCTGGGGATTCTACTTTCGTAATTGCCTGCACGGCTTCCTCGGCGGTCATTGCTCTGGTATCCATGGCTTCTTCGAGTGTTTCCATAGTGTGATTCCACAGTTCTCTCAGTGTCTTTGGCAATTGCTCAAGCAACGAATTCACTTTCATAATATCGAACAAATTTCGATTCATGAATATCTAAGCGTGCAACAACTCAGTTCTCAAATTGCCAAGTGTTGTTTGTTGGACAACCCTTTGTAATGTATAGCGCCTTTTGAATTTGAATTCAATTGTTCCCCCCACATTTGGTCCATTAATGCTAGATTGGTGGCAGATTTTCAAGAATCTAGCCCATAAAGTTCGCCTTAAATGCCTGTCGCCCACTCCATTTTGTCTCAAACCAAGCATCACATCCTGAATATTGACTTTAATTGTCACTTTTTGGCCGACCCGCACTGCAGCGCAGTTACCCTCGCACTGTCGCAGACCATGTGACACTTCGCTACTGCATGCAGTCCTGTCATCGCACAGTTCTTGAGCAGAGTAGTTTATAGTCCCGCTCCCCCTTTCAGTTGCCTGGAGTGCTAAGGTTGTGCTTCTGTTGGCTAGTCAGATGGTTGGGCCACCTATGTATGGCTTCAAATGACTACCATTCACTTTTCCTGGGAAGGGCTCTCCATTTAACTTGACCAACTGTACCACGCCTCCATCTATAATCTCCTTAATAACATACGGCCCTAACCAATGCATTCTGAATTTCCCTGGGAATTTATCATACTTACTATCATACAACGACACCAGATCATTTACCTTGAATGTGCACAGCTTAATATGTCGATCATACCAAGCCTTTTCGCACTGCTTTTGGACCTATTGGTGGAATCCAGCCAAAAATCGTTCTTCTTCAAGCTCTTCCAACTGCGTAAGCCTCTCCTCTAGGGATCTACGATCCGTCATACCTATGAGCGTTGCATGATGTATTCCATAAGCATTATGGCTTCCACTCCATAGACAAGCCTAAAAGGTGTCTGTCCCATCAGCTTCTTGCATGTCGTTCGATAAACCCATAACACTACAGGTATGCATAGGTCCCAATCACTTCACTATGCATTGCATACCTTGTTCAGTGCATTGCATACCTTGTTGAACGCTTCTGCACGTGGAATCTTCTGCATGATTACTCTTCCTACATAATTTCTTCCCAACATTAAGAGCCATCTACGAGGTCACCCCCCCCCAAGGCATGCTTATTGATCAGGTCTTTCAGCACGAAGTACATGTGTATTCGCGCAAGTTTGTGCTCTTTTCCATATGCCTGCATCCACTTGGCCAACTGCGCGTGTGGATCATCCTATCCATTGTACTTGCTTTCTAGTCGCACCCTAGGATTTCCAAATCGTGTGCGCGTCATTCTGCTACATTCGCGCCAGTCGTCAAAGCTTCCTTTGTGTGTACCCCACCATCTCGCGGGCATAGCACGCAGCACCCAGTCCAAGACCTAGAAGTGTTGCTTTTTCGGTACTTCTCTTTCAAATTTATCCAAGAAGGTATCTACCTCACTTAAACCATCATAAGTAGGTAGATCTCTTACTTCTATTGACATGTGGCACAGCGACTAGTCATCATATTGCAATTTAGTGTAGTTACTTTGTGTAACCAATTCTGCCATCGCTTTATTTCCTCATCAGAATCCAAAGTACAGGAGCTCTTACGCTCCCATGAAATCTGCCCATCCGAGGTGGGAGTCACCCAGTCTTGGTCTCACGTTGTTATCTTATAGATGCAGTCCAAATCATCATCACTCTCATAGTCGTGCACTGGCTCCGTATAGTGCAATCCTTTAGCAAGGTCTAGGGGTACAATTAAGCACAGTGATTTCTACTCAAAGAACATTTTCTGCTTCTTTAGATTAATTACTCTATTCATGTCAGTGGCCTAGCCAATTCCTAATAGCGCGGGGTAGGGATTGCTATCGTCAACAATCTCTATCACTTCGAAATCGAACAATGGGCTCGCTCCCTCAATATCCATAGTTATTCCCTGCAATCACCCCATGGGTATTATTTTCTGTTGGTTCGCCATCCTTAGCTGAATTAGAGACCATTGTAGCACAGGTCTTCCCATTCACTCCCATTTCTGTTTCAAAAAAACATTCGCATTTGATCCCAAATCCAAGATGACTTGATCCATTTCATATTCTCCGATCTGCGCGGTGAGTCTCATTTCACGACATGTCTTTATCTTATGCTTTCCTATCTTTTGGACTACATTTGATTCTCCTGGTGAGGTCTCAGCGCATATGTTGATGATTTCCTGTAACCCTTTCACAACCTTACTGTTGCATAGTATCTTCATACATGTTTCAAGGAAAGTTGTCATCATGGATGGGTCCATTTCCAGCTCCATTTTATCTTTTCTTCCTGAAGTGGAGGCATCAGTGAGCTCTTCTTGGATTCCATGAAGGTTTCCTGAGCGTGCTCCAAATCACACTCTGCTTCCTTCACCGGAGCTTTGTGAACCCAAGTATTATCTTCTGGTTGTTTTCCTTTGTCATCTCCTGTCGTGATTCCACTTCGGAGCACAATGTTTACATTCGGGTCTTCCTCGCAGGGCTCAGACCACATCATCCACAGGTTTTGAGTCGGGGGGCGGTCGCGCTCCTTTGTTGTGTATCCTAGCGATTAGTGTAGGACAATCTTCTGTCTCATGATCAAACAGCATGCAATACAAACACAATAGGCGTGTTGGATTCATGCAATCGCAGGCATAATGTCCTAACCCTTTGTTATAGACATTTTTGGGCACTGCAACCCCAATCATAAATTTCTATAAACCAAGGGCTCCTAAGTCCCTAAAAGTGTTGTTCCAACCCCTAAAAGAACAAGGTCAACTGATTACAGCATCTCCCAGAAGTTCTCCATGAAAAACTACTCATAAATGGTCAAAACTAGACCATTTCAACTACTCCATGGTCAAAGTGCATTGCATCCCACCTGCCTACACATAGTAGGTGCGATGCATGTTGAAAAGCCCTTCTATGGGGTGCGATGGGCGAGAGTGGACAAATGGCAGGGTCAATCCGCAAGGTGGAGGATCATGGAATCTTCCAGAAACTTCTCCTGTGACACTTGCCTCTCTACATTTGCCCAGGGATGAGTAAGAGATCATCAATCTCCAAGTGGAATCAAGAACTATTAGAGAGAGGACACTAATCAAATCTCAAAAGCTGACTCACCCCCCTTGCAAACATCTATATATGGATCCCTCATCTCAGAGATCCAGAGGTTGGAATTTTGTATCTTGTAAGGAAGTGTTGTTGGTTTCTTGGTGCAATATCATAGTGTTGGGTGATCTAAGATTTTCATGAGGTGAAGAAGGGCTTTCTTGCTGAGAGGATGACGCTAGGTCAGAACAATTGGTTGTAATCCTCTTTGCTCTTTCTTGATTATCAATAGAGCTATTCAAGTTTTCCTCCACATTCTTGTATGATTGATGATTTATGCATTTGTGTGGTCAATATATATCTGGTCCTATATTGTTTATGATAATAGATCTATGTTCTTGGATAGTGTTATGCTGCTTTGATTCTACAATTGCTCTTTGAAGCTGGGTAGACGAGGAAGCAAGTGGCGAAGACCTATCAGAAGGGAGAGGAATCGAGCAAGGAACCAAGCGCAAGACAGAGGTTGGTCTCCTTATTCCCCTCTTATCTATTTCTCATAAAGGAAAACGAAAGTAGTTTTAGTTTGTTTGTTTCTAAGGTAGCTACCAACCTTAGTGTGACTAGCAGCTCTGCATAGACACTAGATTTCTCGATAACAAAATGGTAACTCCGCTGGGGAGTGAATAGGTTGTTCGTTTATCTACATTTTTTTACTTTATAAACTTACAGACGGAGCCTGAAGTCAAGCCATCTAGCCTTCGAATTGCATTCGCTATGCAAGTGCAAAGTAGATCAATGTTGCTTCAGTCTATCTCCGAGTTTTGTTTATGAATTAAACAATTGATTTACAAGCTCTCTAATTGCCCTTGTGGTGGCTCTAGTAACCTCCTTAGATCTACCCCTTTGATTGACTTACTGATTACCACTTACTCGGTCTAAATCCTTGAACTGAGCTGCAAACTGTGACCCGGAACCCAGTTAAAGTCTTGTCCCTGGTCCATCGCACTTCCCGAGTGTAGTAGGTGTGTTGCATTTCAGTTTCCTTGTGCTACAGATTTGCTGATCAGACCTCTTCTGCTCTTAGACTTTGGTTTCTGTGCTCACTCTTTTCAGCTCTATTCAAGAGTTTTGCTACTTGTAGTCAGTATACCTCTGTGGAAACCCCCTTCCTTCCCATTATTCCGCCTCCATTTTGCAAAGAACTGTAAATGTTTTTATGTATTTTGAGCCATTTTTAGTTCTCTTTTACAAAGAAGTAGCGTAATTGAATTGTCGTTTCTTGATTTGAAAGTGTCGCAAGTGTCGTTTTCAGTCATAGAAGAGAATCTGATTGTTCTTGATAGTCGATTACACTATTACTCTTGTATTTGATTTGAATTAGTATTTTTTCAAGTGTCGAAAGCAAGTTTTCAATTCCGAATAGCAAAGGTCGTCATTGTCTTCATTTTTGTTTTGAAAACAAGCTTGATAGTATTGTCGCTTTGAAAAATAATTCAGATTTGTGCTTAGCTTTCTTTTTATCATTCACACATTAAGAAGGCTGAAAACAAATACATGCACGTGCATTTGCATTTAGATTGTTTGTTGGTGTCTAGTCAATTTAACGTCTTAAATTGCTCTACATAAATTATCAATCCGGGTATCGTAAACTGATGAAGTGTGGTGCACCATATGTGCTTAGTTAACCTTTCTCTTACTTCGTTGTTTTATAGTTTATGTTGTTTTTGGGGTTTTGTTCTTGTTGGTTTTCTAAAGTGTTTAATGCAAATGGAAATCCTATTCTAAGGTCTTAAGAATACTTTTAAAGGACAAGTATGGATAAAGATTTCAAGACAAGGCCTATGTCCCTAATGGTAACTTCCAAAACTTAGCACTTCAAAAGATCTTAAAACATGTTATTGATGAAATTAGTACTTAAACAAAAGTGTAAATATGCAGCTACTTCAATCAAAATAAAATGCAATAACCAAACAATGAGCTAGTGACTATGAGACCTAGTATCCTTGCTGCTTCAGCAGAAGGACAAGATGATTCTATCATGTCATTAGTCATTAAAAGGCTATGTGCATCACTAATCTACAATCAACTGGTTGAACACACTTGCATGAATTAAAATTGCATGAATGAAAAATATAATCTATCAAACTTGAAAGCAATTTATGTACAGCTAATATACAAAAGCATAACAAAATTAATGTAAAACAACAGTAATCAAAACAGCTTGTTATGTACAGCTAATGTACAGAAGCATAACAAAATTAAATGCAGAATTAAATGACAACTATACAAGGCTTTAGTGTGCAGGGGCCCTCTGCCACTTGCATGAATGAAAAATCTAATCTATCAAACTTGAAAGCAATTAAATAACATAATGAAATCAAAGCAATATTTACAAAATGAAATCTACTCTACCTTACATTCTACAAAGCAATATTTACAAAATGAAATCTACTCTACCTTACATTCTAATATGCTCCATGACATCTACTTCACATCTCCTTCCATGTTGAGAACATCAAAGCTTTATTCAATTTCTTCAAAAGTACAAAGTACAACAAAGTTCTCCAAAGCTTTCAAAAGCCATCAAGGAAGAATTACAAACTTAAGAACTAGGGACTAACAAGCTTAAGCTAAAATAGACTAACAAATGAAGGAGAGAGATCTCCTATTTATACAAAAAGATGAGAGCCATCTTATTAATGAGAGTCCATGAATCTCTCCCTCTACCTCTAGAGTCCTAATCAAAATAGGAACTGATAAGACACATGTCTTCTTAGAGTTACAATACAATTAGGAGATGTGACACATATCCTCATGATCCCATGATTCTTTCCAACCAAATTCGAATTTAGCCTTAGAGTGCCACATAAGGGTCTTCTAGAAGTCTCCTTTCAACCTACACATGTCAACAACCTCAACCCATTTGTTAGGTATAAGCATATGCACATTATTTTCTAATTTTTAACCACAAATTCACTTAAAAGACTTAGAATTAATAAAGATTGGAAAAACATAAATGTGGCCCAATGATAATGAAAGTGGGATGAATGTGGTGACATAGTAGTGAAGTGGAGGTGATATAATGGACATAATAGTGAAAGTGTAATGGAAATGAATGACATTTTCAAGGCTCAACAATTGGTTTGATTTAGGATAGTGCATATAGTGTGTGCTCTCTGCTCTATGTTGAAAGAAAATCATCTCTCTTTCCTTAGTAGCTAGGATTTTCATGGCAAAAAGAAGATTAAACGACTGTTTATCATCTTAGATTGCATTTTAGGAATTGTACATCTACATCACACGGTGAACCTGAAAGGCAAATTTCTTAAGCAAGATCAACTATAAAATAAATTTAATGAATCTAAAAACACTTTGGAACCTAATGCACAACATCTAGAAGTCTAGGATAGAGACGTATTCTGACGTCGTAAAGCCTGGTAACTATTGTTCTCACTGTTGGTTGGGTGGTTCCTCTGCTTTGAGACATTAAGTGCCAGTACGGACTTGTGCGAGTATATATTGGGAGACCACAATAGGCTTTATCCTTTATCCATAGGAAGTCGTGTCTGCTGCCCTATCAATCGCAATGCATTGAACACGACATTCGGGAAGATTGACTGCCGTACCGTAAAAAGTATTCTGCAGTTTTGCGATTGGTTTGGTAATCCCTCTGTCTAGATTTCTAGAGCAGTCCCTTTCGTTCCTTTTCAGAATCCTTAACGGAAAAGGTCCATCTGAGCACTTGTCACTTCAGGCTCGTTAAAAATCGAAGGCAACTAGAGTCATCTTTTGTTTTTCTCGACTCTTAAAAATTGAAAAAACAAGTTGTGTCAAAGCGTCTAGAATTCATTTAATTCGGAAACATACTTCCCCTTGATTTTTAGTTGATCGAGTAATCCGTAATCGTGGAAGAAAGTCAATTGAAACCTCGTCATTTACGGAGGCTTACGAGTCAACCGTCTTTGTCTCCAGAGTCAAAACTGTTACAGACAAAGCAAACTCGTTTAACCGGTTCCAAATCCCCTGGTAAAGTTAGAAAAAGTGTTCCAACACCATAGAAGGCTCCGGTTACTCCAAACATTTCTGGTATCCCTGCCTTTACAAAAGAAGTTCAACAGCCACCAAAGGATAGTAGAACTGATCCTAGTGTGAAGGTAAACACTTGTGTTACTGAGCCAACTCTATCTACAGCTGATTTGGAAGGTGTTATTCCCCAAACATTTGTCGCTACAGATTCTATACCTTCTTCGGCACCAGAAATATTTTACAGACTTGACGGTCTACCTCTTCCACCTGGTCTGATTGCTATATAAGAGATTGTGGAGGATCCTCCATCTAGTACTCCATCGCTATTTGGAGTCAGGATCACTCTATATCCTTCTTCATCAGAAATTAGTCTACCATCATTGGAAGCTCCTGTAGAATCGCTAGGAAATCTTTTGGATAGACTAGAAATGTCTGAACAACCGTCGACATCTAGGACTGTGTCATCTGACACAGCGACGGCAGAACTTCCTGCTGTCACTCCAATAATGTTCGCCGGCATACCATCTATCCCAACTAGCTCTCAATCGCTAGAAGGGGCCCACTCAAGGGCTATTTCGACAGTATGGTCCGTTCCTGTTTGTTCATCTGGAATAGTATCTAGGAACTCTTATGTTGAGTCTCAGCAAATTGATCCTTCAGGGTGTCAATTTGGGTAGTTCGGTCCTCAAGGGCAAACAATTCCTTTAAGTACCGGATTACCGCCGTATGGGGGGCAGTATACCCTTTCATTGTCTCCTCCAGGAGGACAACCATACGAGAGTTCATAACAAAATTCAGGTTATGCTGGAATTACATCTAGCGGTTGGGTGCCGATACTGCCTCAACAACCAAGAGTTGTATATTCGATGCAACAATGTTTACCTGTGTCAAATATACCAACTACACCGGCTATTGTGACGGTGTCACAAATACAAGCGCTGCCCATTGTATGCCAACCTCAGGTTTCTCAAGTTGTAATGCAACAGCCTCTTGTCCCTGTGACTCAACCACAATCGCTAACTAGTGGAATGACACAGGCCCAAACGGGTACAATTACCCCTCATCTTGGTCAAACAGTGAGTATTGGACAATAGCACATGGCTTCACAACCATGGCTGGTGCAATACCAACAACCGCAATTCCAACAAATATACTAAGGATCTGAGCAACAAATATTTGCAAATAGTGGGCAGCCATATATTCAAAACGGTCTGTTACACTAAAATTTGTCACCATGACTATTTGCAGTCAGTATGGCTCCATCAATAGTCATACTGTCCTCCTAGGCAAGTCTTATACCTCTGCTCCTCATGTCAAACTCCAAAAAAGAGAGAAAGCCTTTAAAAACTCAATATAACTCTGGTTACGCAGTTTCTCCTACCCTTACCTACATGTACGCACCTCAAGTTCATAATACCTGCGTACTTGTACGCTCTGTCTGTAAAAGGGTGGGTGCGTACTCCTGTAAAAGTCAAAAGGCGCAAGTTTTACTTCAAAAAACTTACTTGCGGTCGATTCTAGAGCATTCTAGAAGATTGTTTGACGTGGATTGAGCGCCTCCAGATAGTTCATGCATCCCAATGAAAGAGGAACTTATCCCATGAAGAGAGGAGCTATCCCTTTGAAAGAGGGGCTTATCCCATTGATGGTGGACCTGTTTAACTTCCTCCAAAGCATTATAAATACAGGCATTGGGCCAGAGGAAATAGAGGGTTGAAAGCTGAACATTCCTAAGGGTAGATGCTGCTGAAATTAGGACTCCCTTATAGAGCTTGAGAGGAGAGATTCCAATCCTTTCTTAGCTTCATTTGGAAGTGGGTGAGCTGATCAAAGTAGAGAACTCTTGCTGGACCCTGGGAGGGACCTGCACAACACCAAGGCACTGGTTGTAAGGTTCCTTTTGTTTCCAATTAATACAATTAAGTTCATTTTTCTCAACAAGTTGTTATATATAATTTGTTTCATAAACTCCTTGGTCTTTATGATGAATATGTTTTATTATATGAGTTATTCAGGTGCTATGTAATCGTTTGCTTGTTAGTGAATGTAGGCTTCAAGGAGAAGGAGCTCATCTGGATCGAAGAGGCTTGGCTGCTACAAACAGCGTTGGACTAAAGGTATGCCTTAAACACCTGGTTGCTTTTATTTTAAATGCATATTTAGGGAAATATAGTGTTTGATTGTTTTGTTTGTCACTAGAAAGCCTTAGCTTCTAGGGAGGTCGGTTTTGTCCGCAAAATTGACTCTTTCCGCATGACAAAATGGCGACTCCACTAGGGAATCCATGGATTTGATTGATTTCTCTTTTGATTGATACTTTGACCTGAGAAACTGTATTTTTCTGTTTCTGTTTTTGACTTGATGATTGTGGGATTGGGTGAATTTAATTAATTTTGATTTAGTTTTCACTTTTCATAATTTTGGGAGAGGTACGCACCCTCTAAGTTAAGCACAGTGCGTACTAGTACGCGCTTTTTCTTTGTGCACAGAGCGTAGATGCACCTATGTAAATAGGTTGCCTGCGTACCCTGTCAAAAACTTGAAAAATTTTAAATTTTCCTCTTTTTATCAGTTTAGAATTTGTTTATAGGTTTTAGCCATTGCCCAGACCTGCTTGTTCCCTGTCAAAAAATTTCCTTGGTTAATTTCATTGGCATTCCTGCTTTAAGCTTTTATCAATTGGGTGTTTTGAGTCTCTTTTTTTAGAAATTCTTAATTTGATTTCCTTTGGTCATTACTTGGAGGTTTGTCTTAGTCTTTTCACAATTTTGCATCTTTTTGCTCTTGTTTTTGCAAAAAAAATTCCCCCTCATTCGCCGGGGGAGGCTAAATTGTGTATGAGTGTTAATCGCCTTTGAGTGTTTTTATTTTTTGATCTTTGGAACTCTCACCCAATTTTCTCGACTTGCACTTGATTGGTTCTTAGATTACATTAGAATCATCTTGTGTTTGAGAATTCTCTTGCATAGATCACATTTGCATAATTAGAATTCTCATTTTCAGAATATGAATGAAAAATGTGCATAGATTAATTTGCATACTTTTCAAGTGAATTGTGCATAGATTACAATTGCATAGTTTACATTCTGAAAAATCAATCGTAGATTTAGATCAGTTTTCTTTGATTTTAATTTACACAAAAATAAAAATAAAATAAAAAAACTATTTTGGAATTGATTTGCATTAGTTTTTCTTGATGAAATTAGTGCATTAGAGAATTTGTTATATTTTCTCTTAGTGATCAATTTTTTGCATTGTTGGAAGTGAATGGAAACTCTCTCCTTACTTTAGTTAGGATTCATCAAATTGAAAGGATTACATTATCATATTCGATTGCATTCAGTTTTGAGTCGGGTCATAACACCATTGGTTTCGTATCCATCTACCCTTTTGAGTAATAACAGCCTAAATAACACGGCGCTTAATTAAAATTCATCTAGTAATTTTTACATTTCTAGGGCTCTGATACACCAACATAGCTTAGGTTAGTGTCTTGGAGTAGGAGAGTAATTAACTCTCCAAGACAGTAAAAGCAAACAAGTAATTGTATCTTGTGGTAGGAAGAAATCCAATTGTTGCATTTATGCTCTGGGAAAGCTCCTCTTAAAGGAGAAGCACGAGATCATGTCCGAACCAGTGTGGGAATCAATCCTTCCTCATTGGGAACGACGCCAGATATTCACGTATTAAAAACGGTAAACCTCAGATTAACCATTGTCAAGGAGCCTGGGGTCACTTGTTGGTAAACCTTGGATTATGTCAAGGATCCTTCAAGGGGATTGAGATTGCTACTCTGCCCTTGCGTGCGTATCGGATCGTAGACTGTTCCCCCAGGTGTATTTGTCTTAGTTGGTAGCCTTAGTGACCATATTCTTTAGGATTCTTCCTAAGGTGACAGTGGTGGGAAGATCCCAATGTACCTGGAGCAGATGTCGGCTAGACTCATTTGGATTTTCTGGGGGGTTCACTTCACTCGAGACGGTTAAAGTGGAGGAACTTGGTCCAGTCTATTCATTAAGCATGTTGCCGGGGTAACTGTTCCAAATTCCATTTCTGTATTGAATTCTGCGACGTTGGATTTCATCACCAACTAGTGTTTTCAGTACGGAAAGTTATTGTTCGTGTGTGGTTTGACTCCTAGATTTGATAGCGCGTGTTAATTTGTTTGTTTTTACTTTTAGAGACCATAGGTGTGAATTGTGAATTTTAATTGTTAGGTGTGAATTGTGAATTGTTAATTTTAGTTTTAAATTCACTGAAGTTGAATATAATGGCAGCTGTTCCGGAATTTACCAACCTAGGAACCCCTCTTAATGAGGATCCTAGTACTTTTCCTTTCTTTGGAAATGTTGGTCCTCCTTATATGGCTACTTTGTCATTACCTGGATTTACAATAGGATTACCGATATGGTTATTTTCAACTTCGTTGACCCCAAATACTCCAATTGTTCCACCTCAACCGAATGCTTCACCTCAACAGAGTTCACCATCTCAACATCACCAACCTTCTGTTGACCCTTTACCTTCTTTGCCTAATTTTTCTTCCTCCATTTCTTCCTCTTCGCTTGGTAAAAGCCTTGATGCTAGTAACCAGGTGGCTAAGAAGAAGAAGAAAGGGAAGAAGAAAAAGAAGAAGAAGAAGCAAGATAAGAAAGAGGTCAACCAACCAGCCATGACTGTAAGTGTTAGTTGTGTTGAGGAAAACTCCGACATGCATCGTAAACCCAAATACCCTTGCAGGCTTTGTAAGGGTGACCACTTCCTTATCAATTGTCCTGGTATTCCAAAGGTCTTGGAAGTATGGTCAGAAAAATCTCATCAACTTTCCATTGATCCATCAACCATTGATAGTCAGGTTCCTGGGAAAAGGGTAAAGTTAGGTTTCCTTGTAAGTTATGCAAAGGGAGTCATCAAACTCACATTTTCCCTCACATGGATGAAGCCTCAACATTGTTGGAAAACCTTAATGTTCCACAGCAAGAATTTCCAACTGGTTATCATAAACTTTCTCCCAACCTACCGTCAACTGACGGAGTGATTGATCTAATTTCAAGTACAGTCGATCACACTCTTCCATTGGAGAGTGAAACTCATGTCACTCAGGTTGATGATCCATTAGTTGATCAAGTGGTCGATTCAATTTCACATTCGATCAATCCCACTTTCCCTTTAGAGAGTGAACTTCATACCGCTTAGGTTCTTTTTGTTACATCAGATTCTTCTACGCCGGGGGGCATTTCACCTGTTTCTACAGAACCCCCTCCAAGTATTGAGGTCTTTTCCTTTGATTGGAATAGACTGACAGAACCTCGTCTTCCTTCCTCCATCCCTTTCCAGATCATTGTCAAGGCTGGTGGTAGGGACATACATCGTACTCAGGTAGATGAAGGTGCTTATGTTAGTATTTTATCCTCAATTGTTTGGAAAGCTTTGGGTTCCCCTCAGCTTGCGCCTATTACGCAGAATCTGAAAGCTTTTAACATAACCATTAGTGAACCTTTAGGGATCCTTCCTAAGTTTTCTATTACCTTGGAAGGTAAAACTGTCTGTATTGATCTTATGGTAGTTCGAGGTCCCTTGGATTTCAATTTACTCCTTGGGCGAGACTATGTTTATGCAATGAAAGCTGTCGTATCGACACTCTTTCGCGTGATGTCTTTCCCTCACAATGGCAGTATTGTGACTGTAGACCAGCTTTCGTTCCCTAGTCTTGTTTCAACTACCAATAATATGACACCCCTAAATGTTCCTGATTCTATAGTGGTATCTACCCTGCCACGGGTTAATTATGTGGCAACTGGTCCCATGTTTTCAGTTACCAATGTAAGTGAGCCTCTCACTGTTTGCTCATCTTCCTTTGATTTAGATCCAGTAATTGACATGGAAAACTCTATGGGATTGCTTGAACACGATGTTCTTATCCCTTTTGAGTCCTTTGACGTGTGTTCCTTCCAGAGAACTATTCTTCCTTCTGATGAAGACCTCTTGGAAGCCATGATCAAGATGTGTCCATTGACATGTCTTTCTTCTAGATGGAAGCCATGATCAGTGATTACGAGGATAGTTTGTTCCTCTCTCAACCTCATTAAAAAATGAAATTGGATGTTTCGAGGAAAGTTTCTTTTACTGAGTCAACCTCGTTAAAAAATGAATTAGGTGCAAGGATAGTTCCTGTTACTGAGTCAACCTCGTTAAAAAATGAATCAGGTTAGAGGATAGTTCCTGTTACTGAGTCAACCTCGTTAAAAAATGAATCAGGTTCAAGGATAGTTCCTTGTCTTGTGTCAACCTCGTTAAAAAATGAAACAAGGATAGGTTATATAGGTAGATTGTAGAGAGTAGTCATGAGCATAGTTCCTTGTCTTGTGTCAAGCTCATTAAAAAATGAAACAAGGATTTTAGAGCATAGTTCCTTGTCTTGTGTCAAGCTCGTTAAAAAAAAGAAACAAGGAGTCATGAGCATAGTTCCTTGTCTTGTGTCAAGCTCGTTAAAAAATGAATCAAGGTTTTTAGAGTAAAGTTTTTTGTTAGGTAGATTGTAGAGAGTAGTTATGAGCATAGTTCCTTGTCTTGTGTCAAGCTCATTAAAAAATGAATCAAGGATTTTACGAGGAAAGTTCCTTTTACTGTGTCGACCTCGTTAAAAAATGAATCAGTGAGTATGAGGACAGTTCTTTTCCTGTGTCAACCTCGTTAAAAAATGAATCAAGGTTTTTAGAGGATAGTTCCTGTTACTGAGTCAACCTCACTAAAAAATGAATCAGGTAGATTGTAGGTTATATAGGTAGATTGTAGAGAGTAGACATGAGCATAGTTCCTTGTCTTGTGTCAAGCTTGTTAAAAAATGAAACAAGGGTTTTGAGGATAGTTCTTTTCCTGTGTCAACCTCACTAAAAAATGAAACAACTCCCACGAGTGTTTCCAAGATTTCGAAAGTAAACCTTCATTTCATCCACCTAGTTGAATTCAATGAAGCTTGGGGGGCATGTACCTTGATTTGCGTCATTATGTTGGGGCCATGCGAACTTATAACAAGCATAGTTTTTCATTTCAAGCTTGCGTAAACATGAAACTGAATCCGAGAATAGTTCTTTTTCTGTGTCAAGCTCGTTAAAAAATGAAACAAATCCTCCTCTAATTGAGTCGAGAGTTTGACTAGATCTCATAAATGTTAAGTTGTATATTTAGGTTAGTTATTTCAGTTTTTTGCATAATTTTCTTACAGTTTTAGGTTGAGTCTTTCAAATGATCTCGTACATGAACCTTCATTCCATCTAGCTTGTACTTCGTTGAATGAAATGAAGCTGGGGGGGCATGTGCTCTAGCAATTATGCTTAGGGGGCATCAAGCACAGTTTTCTCTGTGTTTCAAGCTTGTGTAAAAATGAAACTACTTTGAAGCATAGTTTTTCTCTGTTTCAAGCTTTTGTAAAAATGAAACCTATCTCGAGTCAATTTCAGTTATTTTCAAGACTCGTTAAACTCATGAAAATCCCGAGATTATTTTGCTATCTTTCATTCTCGTAAAACAAATGAAAATGCCGAGTTCTTTCCGTCTTTTCTTGCTCGTAAATTAAATTGAAATTCGACCATATGAGTACATTTTTATCATTTTTTCGAACTCGTTAAAACTTACGAAAAAGTGAAACCTTAGAGTCATCTTTAAGCCCTTTTCTGACTCCTAAAACATGAAAAGATTGCCGAGCATTTCTTTTACACTCGTTAAAATGGAATTAAAAGACGGTCCTCTTACAGCCCTTTTCTGACCGTAAAAACATGAAAATATTGTCAGATTTTTGTCGTTTCAAATTTGATATTGGAAATAAAAAGACGTGTCCTTGATCGCTTTTTACTTTTCAGGTCAGTCTAGACACTAATCATGAAAGTACTCCTTGGTCGTAAAGATCAAGCAGTTCTCTCAAGTATTATTTTATACTTTTTCGGGCTTGGGAGACACAAATTTACGAAAAAGGTCAACCCTGGAGTCTTCTTAAGTTTTTCAGACTCTCTAAAATTGAAAAACGCTGAGTTTCTCCTATACTAGACTCGTTAAAATTTCACAGGAAGGACCTGTTCGATTACAAACAGGAACGGACCACTCCTTCTTAGGGTTCGAATCTAAACTAAGTTGGACTCGTCCGAAGGATGAGCTTATAATCAAGCAAATGTTGTCCTCCTCAAGCTTGTAAAAAATAAAGAGGTACTTGCCAGAAATGGTGGGGGAAAAGAGAGAAAAATGAGCCTATTTGTTATCCTTTGTCTCGGAAAAACCTTATCACCACTCTTGAACACGACACTTTTCATTCACCTGGGTTGGGAAATCCTTTGCCTAACAGTTGATCAAACCACATTGAAAGTCTTCAGTCGTTTTCTGGGTATTAACTTTGGGTCAATTGTCACCAACCCATCTGTTGTGTCGTTATGTGTTCAAGAGGTCACTGCAAATAAACCATTCATCTGCAAAATATATGTCATCCATCTTGACCATCCCTGAGTCAATCCTTACAGCTACATTTCTTCAACTTGATCTATGATTTCGTGTTGTGGGCTTGCCTGCAACGGATCGCTTTCTATCGACATCAACACATTATCTAGAAAGATGATCTAGAAATCGTTAGTACCTTGAAATCTGCATGCATCATTAGCAGGTTTCTCGCCTTTGACGACAGTTTGCATCATTGACTTTCGATCAAGGGATTTTGTGACATGTTCGACATCAACACATTCATTCACATCTCATGGATTGTACTGGGTACTTTGAGAACCATTGACATCACTGGTGGTCTCTCTCACACTTGTTAACAGTTTACATCATTGACTGGTAATCAAGTGGTTTCTACCATGTTCGACATCAACTCATTTATTCGCATGGATAGAATCGTACTATTTCGGGAAGTAGAAATGAAGACCCTGGATCTAGTTTCCACTATCCAAGCTGCGAGGAGTTTTGTATTCATTATATAGTAGACTAATTATAAACAGATGGCTGCGTCCATACTGTGTCTACATGAGTTTATGATTATGATGTACTGCGAAATCATTTCTGTATCAGAGCAGTAGTTAGTTTGTTAATTAAGTTTTTAATCTGAGTATGGGAATGCCTACCTCAGCGATGATATGATCTCATATATGTATTTTGTGTTGAATATTTGCAGGTTCCAACTGGGCTCTCCATAAGATAATCCTCGAAATGATAAAGTGCTTCACCCTTCCTAGATGATATAAAACCCTAATCTACTACAGACCTCGCACTTTAGGGGGCAATCTGTTACACTAAAATTTGTCACCATGACTATTTGCAGTTAGTATGGCTCCATCAATAGTCATACTGTCCTCCTTGACAAGTCTTATACCTTTGCTCCTCATGTCAAACTCCAAAAAAGAGAGAAAGCCTTTAAAAACTCAATATAACTATGGTTACACACTTTCTCCTACCCTTACCTACGTGTACACACCTCAAGTTCATAATACCTGTGTACTTGTATGCTCTATCTGTAAAATGGTGGGTGCGTACTCCTGTAAAAGTCAAAAGGCGCAAGTTTTACTTCAAAAAACTTACTTGTGGTTGATTCTAGAGCATTCTAGAAGATTGTTTGACGTGGATTGAGCGCCTCCAGATGGTTCATGCATCCCAATGAAAGAGGAACTTATCCCATGAAGAGGGGAGCTATCCCTTTGAAAGAGGGGCTTATCCCATTGATGGTGGACCTGTTTAACTTCCTCCAAAGCATTATAAATACAGGCATTGGGCCAGAGGCAAAAGAGGGTTGAAAGCTGAACATTCCTAAGGGTAGATGCTGCTGAAATTAGGACTCCCTTATAGAGCTTGAGAGGAGAGATTCCAATCCTTTCTTAGCTTCATTTGGAAGTGGGTGAGCTGATCAAAGTAGAGGAGAACTCTTGCTGGACCCTGGGAGGGACCTGCACAACACCAATGCACTGGTTGTAAGGTTTCTTTTATTTCCAATTAATACAATTAAGTTCATTTTTCTCAACAAGTTGTTATATATAATTTGTTTCATAAACTCCTTGGTCTTTATGATGAATATGTTTTATTATATGAGTTATTCAGGTGCTATGTAATCGTTTGCTTGTTAGTGAATGCAGGCTTCAAGGAGAAGGAGCTCATCTGGATCGAAGAGGCTTGGCTGCTACAAACAGCGTTGGACTAAAGGTTTGCCTTAAACACCTGGTTGCTTTTATTTTAAATGCATATTTAGGGAAATATAGTGCTTGATTGTTTTGTTTGTCATTAGAAAGCCTTAGCTTCTAGGGAGGTCGGTTTTGTTCGCAAAATCGACTCTTTCCGCATGACACGGTGAAAATCAACCATTCTACAATGGTTATGCCCATCAACCTTACCAAAGTTACCAGCATCAAATGCATTATGCTGGTATGAAAAGACCAACTACTCAGGCCATTCCGTCCTATCCTGGGTATGCTTCGCAAAACCTGAATCAACAGTTACCCTTCATGGCGACTTTAGAGTTACCAGATCTAAATCGGCTAATGAACGATCCAATTGCTTACGCCCCTTGGTGGCCAGCGATTCCGCATAAACTTCTGTCAGATATTCCTAAATTTAATGGAAATCTAGGTGAAGACCCATCGAATCATGTGATGACTTTTCATCTGTGGTGTTCATCAAACACCCTAAGCAATGATTCAATTAGGCTTCGCCTTTTCCATAGGATGTTAACTGGTCCGGCAGCAAAATGGTATATCGAGTTACCTAGATCTTCGTTTGACAACTTCAGTACCCTAGCCACAACCTTTTTAACCCATTTTCAGTTACCCATAAGGTACAAAACAGGAACAAAACTTCTTATCAATTTCACACAAACAACGGCCACTCACATATTCGATCATATTCATGAGTGGCGACATCGTCGTAGAATGGTAAAAACGTATGTTCCTGATCAGCTTTTAGCCGAATGGTTTATTAAGTCATTATTACCTTCCATTATAGAAGATGTGGCAAAAGGAGGAGTCGTCACTGAAGAGCAAGTTATTGCTCGTGCGCAATATTTAGACTTGATTTATACTCAGTCTGGAACGCTCTACGATAAAATCCATGATGCTCCCAGACTAGAATTTTTCATCCCTCCTCCTCCTAAATCAAACAATGACTCTCATGTCGGCGATGGCATGATTGGTACGACAGACACGAAATCAAAAAAGGATAAATCTGAAAAGGCCCGTAAAATTTCCAGTCAAAATGCAAAAGAAGATCTTCTCGCCTCGGAAGTAAATGCTGTCTCGACTGATAAAGGCAAAGAAACCAAGCAACCAGGAGGCAAGAAGAAAAACAAAGGGAAGAAGAAGAAACAGGAGGAATCATCACCTGAAAATTTTTCTGCAAACCCTCCTGGAGATAGGAAACCAAAAAATCCATGCTTAATATGTGATGAGGATCATTAGACAAAAAATTGCCCACATAAAGTTGAGCTTAAAAGATTCTTCAAGAATTCAGAAACCTCGGCGGTATTGACTGATCCGTTTCCAAATCCAGGGATAAATCTAGTTGCTAGTGAAAATGCTTCCCCATCCCAAGTGCTGATGTTGTCGGTTTCGAAACAACAAAATGATGCTTTAATATCGACAAGGAATAAATATTACGGGAATCCACAGCTGCCGAACAACAAGGATAAAGATCAACCTAGTAGTTCCGGAGCTAACAATAAAACCGCCAAAGGGAGTAGTACACAAGTCGACATTTAATCCTCATGCCAGAGCAGCACAGCATTATAATATAGTGGAAGATCTGGCCCAATCGCCATCCGCTATGTCGACACTTGAGGTACTGCAAAATTGCCCATCCCAAAAGCAGGCTTCATTATCAGCTATAGGTGGGATAGACCCAAAGGATTCTAATCTTGTGTCCTTTAATCACAAAAGATACGATCCTCAGTTACCAGCTCAACTAGCTTTCCTCATTCAAGTGAAATCCCTCAAAAAAACTATTCAACGAACAATTATTCATGAGGGGGCATCTACATGTATTATGTCGATGAGTTTCTGGAAAACTTTAGGATCTCCAACCTTGTCGCTATCTTCGACAACATTAAAAGCATTTGACAGACGAACATATACCCCATATGGTATTCTAAGTAACTTGCAAGTTGAACTAGGAGGGAAAACAGTAGAAATACATGTCGAAGTAATCGACGGAAAACTCAATTACAACATCCTACTGGGAAGACCATGGATATATGCTATGGTTGTAGTTGTGTTGACCTAATTTAGGAAGATTGCATTTCCTTTTCAAGGAGGAATTACAATCGTTGACCAACAAACATTTCTCCCCAATAGTTCCCAAGTTGCGGGAAGCATTCCGATGATCCATGGAAGGCCCCATATGCTTCAAAATATCGGAGTAGGCCTACTTAAAGACCCTATATTAATGGGGACTTTTGCCCTCCCGCCTCCAATAAATATGGCAGAAGTGGCGATGGTAGGAACCTACAATATGACATCTTCGATTCAAAAGATCTTAGAAAACAATATTAACATGGATCATCCTCAGGTATTTCCTCCAAGCCCAATAGAAATATTGTAGCAATCAATGTTTTCGGCATGGGAGGAAGACCCGAATCAATGCTCATAAAGCATTTGGATAGATAGGTCTATGGAATATGGCACCCCGTTAGATCCTTGGTCGCAAGTGCATTACACCGACGAAGGAATTGTTCAGTCAATGATAACTGACGGGATGCCATGGGAAGACTACCACCATCGTTCCCATCTTCCTGATTGTCAAGAAGATACTCCTGATGACCTTCATCGAATCATCATCCTTCAGTTTTTGATTTCCTATCAAATACTGTAAACACAGTGGATTTTGAGCGAAACTTGTCCAATATTGAAGAGACTATCGCCATAAATATCTCGACCAAAATGGATGTTGTAGAGAATATTTATGTTGGCAAATGTTTTTCTCCTTCAGAACTGGATATATAACGCTCTTTTTCGCGAATTCATAGATGTCTTTGCTTGGTCATATGATGAAATGCCAGGCATTGACTCGAGTATAGTTGAACACGAAATCAAGATGTATCCAGATGTCAAACTAGTACGACAATGGCTACAGTAGGTGCACCCCAAGAAAGTTGCTGCCATCAAGGCAGAAGTTGAAAAGCTTCTCCATGCTGGTTTCATTTACCCGGTTCCTCTAACCGATTGGGTATCGAACATTGTTCCTGTGAAGAAAAAACAAGGAACGATTAGAGTGTGCGTCGATTATAGGGATGTGAATCAAGCTTGTCCAAAAGACAACTATCCTACACCCTTTATTGACCAGATAATTGATGAATGCGTCGAATGTGAAATATTTTCATTCATGGATGGATTCTCCAGGTATAATCAAATAAATATTCACATATCGCAAATTACCCTTTGGTTTAAAGAACGCAGGGGCAACATTTCAGAGGGCAATGAATTATGCCTACCATGACATCAAAAACATCGTTCAACCATATCTCGATGACCTTCCGGCTCATTCGCGAAAGCGAACCGATCATCCGCAGCATTTGAGAGTGATATTTCTATGTTGCCGACACTACAAGATACGACTTAATCCACACAAATGTGTGTTCTGTGTCAGTTCTGGTCATTTACTTGGCTTTGTAGTCTCAAAGGACGGGATTCGTCTCGACCCATGTAAGGTTCAGGAAATCATAAATTTGCCTCCACTTTCAAATTTGCTTCAAATTCAGAAACTCCAAGGGAAAGGAAACTTTCTGAGGAGGTTCATTCCAAATTATGCCGAACTTGCTAAAGGTTATACGCGTCTATTGAAAAAGGAAGTGCCCTTTGTCTGGGATCAGGTCGCACAAGCTTCCTTTGATGCTTTAAAAGAATCCCTAATGAAAGCATCATTAATGTACACTCCTGATTATCAAAAATACTTTAACCTATATCTGGCTACAGTGAATACAACCATCGCAATGGTTTTAGTCCACAGAATCTCCCGGAATCAGCTAGTGAAAATCAAGGGGGAAAGCACCTCCAAAGCTCCAACAAACCAAAGTTCAAATGAAATGGTAAAATGAGAGGTAAAAAACCACTTTTAAATTACTTTTCAGGTAATTCAAGTAAAATATTAGTGTTTTGACTAATTTTCCAAACATATATTGTTCATTTCTAACTAGTTTGATGAAGCAATTGAGCAGGCAGTACAACCTTTGAAGGAACAAAGTTATTAATGGTAAAATCAAGAAAATCAATGACCATTATATCGAGCAGTTTTAACGCGGAATTCAAGCTCGTTAAAAAATAAACATAAGCAATGAGAAAATGTTCCTCCAGAGTTTAAGCTCATTAAAAAATGAACCAATTTCTGGTAAATAACCATTGTGAATGTATTCCCATCATCCTTTGAAGCCTTGGGCGTGTTCTCATCATCACCTCCACTCTGTATTGGCCGATAATTCACCCCCATTTGATTGTTTACCCCTTTTTTGAGGAACAGCTGCATTGAGTGATCCTATTAGCCATCCTTGTGACACTGCCGTGATTGGAAAATTCCAAACCTTACCTGGAATCAGCTGCTACCCAAATCTATCACTCGTTCCTCAAAAAACGAGTCTCCTTTAAGCTCTTTTCAACTGACTCGTAAAATATGAAAAGATTGCCGAGCCATTGGCCTCTCCAGCTCGTTAAAGTGACCGGAAGTGCTATCCCTCCTTTAGATTTTAATCTTTTTTGGACTTGAGGGATTATTACACAAAAATATTGAGCGCTTGTTTTGTTCGGCTCATTAAAAGTGCCGAAAATTCATCCCTTTTGTATTGTTTTATACTTTTTCAGACTCAAGGGATTATATGACGAAAAAGGAGTTTTGGAGTTTTCTTTACGTCCCTTTTCAGACTCTCTAAAATTGAAAAGGACCGAGTTATCTTTGTCATTAAACTCGTTAAAACCGAATAGCGACAAACTTGTCCATAACAGACAAGAACGAGTTTCACTATCGCTAGGCTCATTAAAACATAGCGATGGGTTTGCCCGAAGGGCAAATTGTAGAACAAGAATATGTTATCCTCCTCAAGCTTGACAAAAATAAAGAGGTACTCGTCAGCAATGACTAGGGAAAAATTGGGAAGAAAACTTGAAGAAACTTTGTTGGTAGCAAGTCGCTCTTGAACATGACACTTTCGCTCCGCATCCGAGTCGGGTTGGGTTGTTCCATTCACAGGTCACATCACCATGGTTCCGTCACACCATCCATATTTGGGGTTAATGCTACTGATCCATCATGTCAGTGTCGCTGATATGTTCAAGAGAAGTCGCTTAGAGAATTCACCTGTGTCTCACCCACTGCAATACATTTACACTCCATTCTTTCATGACCGCCACCCTAAACCTTATATCACCAGATCGTTTTCACCTCCATTAAAATCATTTGCTCCATTCCATGTCATTGATGTGGGATTCACTAAGGCCCTCCTATGACGGATCGCTTCTTTTCAACATCAGCTCATTATCCAAGAAGTCGATCTAGGAACAACCCTTTCAGTACTTTGAAGCTTGCATGCCTCAATGGCAAGTTTCTCACTTCCGGCGATAGGTTTACATCAATGGCCTTCGACCGAAAGATTTTACGTGGTGTTCTACGCCAAGTCCCTTATTCACACCATGTAAATTGTACTATAGTACCTTGAGGGTCATCACCATTATCGATGATTCCTCTCGCGCCTGTTAACAGCTTACATCATTGGCTGGTAATCAGGTGATGTCTTTCCATGTTCGACTCCAGAACATCTCTCACATGGATCGACTTGTACTTTGAGTGAAGATCGAATGAGATTGAAGACCCCAAATCTAGTTTAATCCATCCGGGCTGCGATATATATTCAGGAAAATAAAGACATCAAATGTACATCATTGCTGCACAGATAATCATCCAATCTAAGGGATGATGGCTCTACCAAAATCATCAGTCTACACTCAGACGATTGTCTGTCTCATGTACATGAAAATGAATTTATAAAGTTGAGCATGGGAATTCCCGACTCAACTAGATAATGAAAATATTATGAAGATAATGTATTGTATTGTATCTTATTACAGGTCGCCTTCCAGCTCGAAAAAACTTTGGATCCTCATGATAAAGCATTTCACCTGACATCAAAAGATTAACAACCTCATGCTTTAGGGGACAACTGTTATAGAAATTTTTGGGCACTACAACCCCAATCATAAATGTCCATAAACCAAGGGCTCCTAAGTCCCTAAAAATGTTGTTCCAACCCCTAAAAGAACAAGGTCAACTGATTACAGCATCTCCCAGAAATTCTCCATGAAAAACTACTCATAACTAGTCAAAACTAGACCATTTCAACTATGCCATGGTCAAAGTGCGTTGCATCCCACCTGCCTACACACAGTAGGTGCGATGCATGTTGAAAATCCCTTCTATGGGGTGCGATGGGCGAGAGTGTACAAATGGCAGGGTCAATCCGCAAGGTGGAGGATCATGGAATCTTCTAGAAACTTCTCCTGTGACACTTGCCTCTCTACATTCGCCCAGGGATGAGTAAGAGATCATCAATCTCCAAGTGGAATCAAGAACTATCAGAGAGAGGACACTAATCAAATCTCAAAAGCTGACTCATCCCCCTTGCAAACATCTATATATGGATCCCTCATCCCAGAGATCCAGAGGCTGGAATTTTGTATCTTGTAAGGAAGTGTTGTTGGTTTCTTGGTGCAATATCATAGTGTTGGGTGATCTAAGATTTTCATGAGGTGAAGAAGGGCTTTCTTGCTGAGAGGATGACGTTGGATCAAAACAATTGGTTGTAATCCTCTTTGCTCTTTCTTGATTATCAATAAAGCTATTCAAGTTTTCCTCCACATTCTTGTATGATTGATGATTTATGCATTTATGTGGTCAATATATATCTGGTCCTATATTGTTTATGATAATAGATCTATGTTCTTGGATAGTGTTATGCTGCTTTTATTCTCCAGGTTCTCTTTGAAGCTGGGTAGACGAGGAAGCGAGTGGAAAAGACCTATCAGAAGGGAGAGGAATCGAGCAAGGAACCAAGCGCAAGACAGAAGTTGGTCTCCTTATTCCCCTCTTATCTATTTCTCATAAAGGAAAACGAAAGTAGTTTTAGTTTGTTTGTTTCTAAGGTAGCTACCAGCCTTAGTGGGACTAGCAACTCTGCATAGACACTAGATTTCCCGATAACACCCTCCGTAATTGTAGCAAATCAATTGTCTGCAACCTCTTCGAGGTCCTCCTCCGCCTCGGCCTCGTCCGCGCCCCTGAAATCCTATTCGCGCCATTCCTGCATTATGATCAAGGGGCTGCGTGTTGGCCTGAACTCCGTAGGTGGGATTTCTATCCATCATCAACTCATAGCTTCTACAAGTGCGCTCGTCATGTCCCACTGACCTACAAAAGTTGCAGAACATCTGTTGCGAATTTTGCGTATACTTCTGTAACAAGTGGCAATTGTTCGTGGCATGTTTTCCTGCTATTTGACAGATTGTGCACCACAAAGAATGCATCGCACTAGGTCCTAATTGCACTTTCAGCCTTAAAGGCATTGGTCCTCCTCCTATGAGGTAATTTTTGAAAACCGAGTAGTGGTCCTTGTCATGACCTTGACCCTTGCATTTCACGCACCATACCTCTTCGCGCACTTCTAGTCGAACCGTTCTATCTTGTTTCAAACTCTGCATCGCAAGGCATAAATTCTTCAATTGCGTGTGGATCTATTGAACTCCTAGGTTAGGATCCTGCATAGGAGTCTCATGTAGCCTCATAGCAACTCTAAGGCCTCTACCTGAGTCGTTATCTTTTGCTACATAGCGCACTCCTTAAATGTGGCAGTAGCGAAGCTACAAACCACTCGCGATGTTGTCCATTTGTCAGATTCTTATTAGCTTCATGAATCATACATTTCAGCCTCTGATCCAACTCCCAAGGAGTCTCACCTAGTAGCATCGTGATCTCTTTGAATCTAATGATCGACCGTGCTTCAGACTTCAGCCTGTTGAATTCATTATTTAGCACGGTTTGGATATCCGCGATTCCTGCAATTGGGTCATTATTGGAGTACTTAATATACCAGGTCGGTGCATGGTCCTGCAGGGCGCTAACCAATGTCACTTTCTTTATATGGTCATCTGTAACTCCTTGCACTTACCATACAGCCCTTACAACGAACCAAAATTGGTCTGGATCCTCATTCCCCAAACCTTTGAACATAGGTAACTTCACTGTGTTTGCCACATTGAATCGCGGTGGTTGTTGAGTCCCAAACCTGCACTTCCCTATATACCCTTTCAGCCTTCTTTTTCCATTTACTTTGTCCACCAAGCTGTCAAATCATTGCATAATAGTTTAAAAAGAGCTTATGGAATGGTTTCCTAACTATGTTTATGATTGTTGTTTGATTTAGATTTTTGTTCAAGCGGCTGCGGAAACTTGTCACTTTCCGCAGCCAGCCCAAGTTTCCGCAGCCATTTTGTTAAAGGCTATGCTACAGGTGTCCAATGGAGAAACCAGCCACATGGGTAAGCTGCACGTGACGTGTACATGGGGTGTGTCCCCTCAGATCAGCCAAATCACTCATAAACATTTGCGGTCAACGATGGTCAAAGGAAGGGCCAAATGAAGAATTTCGCGGTGGCACAGCTCTGTTTTGCCCACGTGAAGGTTTGCGTGGCATGATCCTTAGTTTTCGGAGGTATTGGCACACCTGGAAGGCAGCCCGTGAACTGAACCAAGCAACCACCACTCCATGAATTCATGACCGCCACGCTAGATCTCGGCTCAAGGAGATTTACGTGTCTCTTGGCAGCATAAATCTAGGAATTAGTTGCAGCATCTTTTTCTTATAAATAACGTGTTGATATACGCTGAAGGGATTAGCTTTTGTATTGTAATTTCGACTGTTGTCACCCACTGTACTGCATTTCACTTTGCTTTAAATACATGAGAAGACAGTTTTTCTGAATCGGATTTGTGACTAAGTGATTGACTGGCCGAGGTTGCAGAGGGCCCCTGTACACCAGAGCTTTGTATAGTTTCTTACTTGCTTTCATTTACTGTTTTTTTAATCATTGCTTGTATATATAGTGTGTTGTTCTGATGATCATTTGCTGTCTATATTTCCTTTATGTTTCTTTTCTAACTGTTAGCTGATCTATGCTTCTTTTACAGGTTTTGAGGTAGGTAGCCTGGGCAGATTTACATATTTTTTTTTATAACTACTGACATGAGATCATCTTGTCCTTCCTGCTGATTTTCATTTTCTGAACTTTAATTCCAGCACTGTCATTTTTCAAATTGTGTTTTGCTTATTTATTTTTCTGCTACTTAGACATCATATTACTCATTTGTTTATGATTTCCTTTCTATAGTCAAGTGACTCTATTAGTAAGGAATCAGAATATTACTTATTGTAGTATGATTTAGTTTGCTTTCTTGCAATTTAAATATCATATTGCTCAGCTTGTTCATGATTGCTTCCCATAAGGCAGATTGAGTTGAAGGGTAAAGGATCAGAACAGGGGTTGAAGTAGTGTGATTAGTTTACTTTATACAATTTAATTTCCTGCAATTTAGATATCATATTGCTTAGCTTGTTCATGATTGCTTCCCATAAGGCAGATTGAGTTGAAGGGTAAAGGATCAGAACAGGGATTGAAGTAGTGTGATTTAGTTGCTTTGCTTTCAGTATTTGAGTTGCTTTAAGTTTAGTTTTTACTTTCTTTTTCATACAGCAGTAAGGACACTGGGCCATTGTCATTAGTTCACTGTTTGATACATTTACTTCCTCTTGAGAGTTGATTTCATTACAGTTAGTTTAGAGATTTCTTTTTGAACACTTTTAAGTTTGGAAAATCATTGTAGAAATCACCATTACCATCCATACTTAACTTTCATTTTCGCCATCACACACTAGGGAATCCATAAAATATAAATCCAAAAACAAACTAAAAAAAACTCAAAAACGACAAAAGACTAAGAAAATGGTTATCTTGTACATATAGTACACTTCACTTCGTCAGTTTACGAATCCCGGATTGACATTTTAATCAGCAATTTAGAACACACTAAATTGACCAAACAGTGGTGGTGGAGTCGGTACGGGTGAAGATGGAGGTGATGGCGGTGAAGTTGGTGGTGATGTGGGCAAAGGTGGTATTCACGGAATTATTTGCCTTATCAAATGAATAGAACTTCGCAGTGAAACCTTCGCGAGCTCTTCCTCGTCCCCTCACCGAGGTGAAATTAAGGGGCTATTTTCTGGTCCCTTATTTCCTTCGTTCCTGTCAACTTTTCCATTTTGCATAGCCTTGAACATCAAGGTAACTACATAACCCTCTTTTCACACAATAGCATTTTAATCCAAGTATTCAAAGACTTTACGTACTTACCTCGCGGTCCTTTGAGAAAACGTCGCTCCGCCTCGCTATAGCTGACTGAGGTATCAACCGCAAACTCAGTAATAATTCCTCCTATAATTCGATCGAGCCAATGGTCGACGGCGCGCACGATCTTATCCTTTGATGCTTCTAACCTTCGCACTAGCTCTGGGGTCCACACAATAGGACTGTCAAGTTTCCACCTTCCTTGGCTATCTGTTAGCTTCGCGATCCACCCGTATAGCTCAGTAGGGAAGGACATGAAGAAGATCTTGTGGATCTCTGTATACAAATAGTTGTCTAACCACTCTTCTTTTGATAGTCTCGGGTTTTTATTTTCCTACGTCGCGAACTTGTGAATTCTTCTGTCCAACCAGCCTTCAATTTCTTTCTTAGTTGGATTCCAATGATATGACATCAGACATCTCTATGCAAATTCTGGTCCCAGAAACGGAACCACTTTTTGGCTTATGGAGGCCTGACCTAGGTTCAGATTTATTTATCCAAACAAATCCCTACACTACTGGCCCTTTCGGTATCAGCCCGTGGAGCGCGGACTGAAGTCTCACCTGAAGTAGTATGGGGGGATGTTGGAACCAAGTTTCTGCACTCTTGACATGGATGTGATGTTAGTTTAGTCCAACTAAACCTGCCTTCACGCAGGTCGCTTCCAACCTTCAGTATCCTCACGAAGTGTCACAATCGTATTTCGTGCAACCCTAACCAGGGGTTGAAGTCCTTTCGCGCTGCTAGGGTAGCGATCTGCATTATTTCCCGAACTACGCTAAGTGTCTTACTTATATTCTTAACAGATCTTAGTTAACTTCGCGTAAATGGATATTCTATCTTGCATTTACTTAATCAACACAATTATATACATTTGTGCATCATATAAGCATTAGAAGTTAAATTCATACCCAATATAACAGATGCATAAAACAAGAAATAAATACGCAGAAATGATATGAAACTTCTCTTTATTAATACTTCCAACTGTTACAGACTCGACTCGCCTTGCGCACTCAGCTGCAGGGGTCTGCGCACTCAGCTACGGACTACTAGGCCTCTGCGCACTCAGCTGAAGAGCCTTCTCCTACTCTATGACCCAAAGCTAGACTTTACTCCACATATATGACTCAATCCTTCATCCTTGCTTCTTCGACTATCAATGCCTTAACTACTTAGAGCCCACAGACCATGGGTAGATCTCTACAGTTGACATTACATTAACAAAATTAGGGCAGACAACCTTATAACTATTTAACAAACTACGCACTCTGTGCCCACAAATTGCAGAGTCTTTACATGGGAAT